>VNJR01006329.1:0-25192 GCA_008042585.1 Drosophila punjabiensis | reverse complement strand
CAAACAAAGCCCATTTAAGTTTAAAAGAAATAGGCTAAAAATTGTTAAGGGTGCTCTGATCTTCAACTAGTTTAAAAAGATTCCAAAAAGATTCTTTTTAACCCTATTTAAATAAAAAACATAGTTTTCTAACACTAAATAGCTCATTTCAGTATTGAAAACCGTTATTTGATTATCTTCACACCCCTGGAAAACTTATAGAATCTCTCTCTCATAAATAAATTGCCATAAAACCGATATAAAACCTGTTCATTCACATTTTTATGAAAAAGTAATGAAATATTTATTTATAATTTTCGTAGCTATTAATATTGAGTAAAAAATAACATGTTTTTCTGCGTGCGACAATGGTTTAAAAGCCTTGCCGAAGGCGGCTTTATTTGAGTGCTGAAAAAGTGCATTGGAAAACATTTGCGAATATATTTAAATTTTTTAACAGCACCCACAATATGCCCGAGCACGTTTCGACGTCCGTTTGTATGCACGGGGCTTTGACGAACACAAATGAAGGCGGCAGAGCCGCTCGGCCACTCCCACACACCAACATCTACTATCGCATATATACATATATATCGGTCGGTGGTGTCTTTCTGGCCATATGGCAACACTTTAAATGCAAATGAAAGCGCTCAGAGCTCCTCGCTGTCCTCGGCGTCTGCGTTGACGGCGATGTTGTGCGTCGAGGTCGAGTTACAATTTAAGAAGTGCTCAGGCGCCCCTCGTCGCGGGCGCTGGAAATTTGCATAAAGCTCCGAAACTAGAATGAATATTCTGGGTAGGTCTCTCCGACGGTCGCTGGGTTTGGCCGGGCCTTTTCCTTGCGGGGCTGGCACGTGACTGGCTCATGGACGGCCAAAGTTTTTTGTGTGTCAAGGCGCTGCAGTTGCAGATACACTCGGCACGGGCACGGATACTTGTTGAGCCTCTGTCCTTGTCGTCCTGCCAGATGCACACACTAGCACACACCTTGAACACCTCCTGTAGGTCACCGCTGCTGCTGCTGCTGCTGCTGCTGCTGGCTGACATTTCAAATCAATGCCCATGGCCCTCCCTCAAGAAAGTCAAACAAAAGTTTGGGGGGGCTGAATTTTTGAGGCATTTGTCGTGGGGCCAAAACAATCGGGGCGGACTCCGGAAAAGTGCCAGCTAACTTTTGTTTTGTCATTTGCGTGGGCGTGGCCCAATTCAATTGCCAACTTGCATTTGGAAACTCAACGCAACAACGGAAACTCAAACAAGGACTGCGACTCTGGACTTAAGCGAAGGGCGTTGCCCATTGATATTAAGTAGCCCTTGGCCGATGGCACACGAGGACAATTCATCATCTGTCGCTGTTCGCTGCAAACTTTGGCAAATGTAGTGAAAAGTTTCTGGGCTTTTCCCCCTGGTCATCGAAGACTTACGAAGACGAAGATGTTGATGTTGCCGCCTGGTGGCCATTAATCAAACCCTCGGCCAGTCAGCCAGCTACGTGATGTCTAGCCCGCTGGCCATAAATAAACCCATACCGGCCGTACTGTCATTCTGCCATTTCAAATAACAAAAAATCCTAGCTGTACAGAAAAGGATTTATGCAAATAAATAGCACGTTGTGGGCTCGGCAATTGCCGGGCTTAAATGCAATCGATGCGGCGGCGGTGAAACCTGGAAACCCTGAAATTTAGTTTCCGTTGATTAATTTCCGTTCACAGCTCAATCATTGGCTCTTCGGTTTCTCTCGCCATTTTTCGCATATTTTTCTTCCGTTTTAATATCGTTGCCACTTGACAGCTGAAAATCGAACGGGATGGAAATGGCAAAGGGGTTGAGTGGCTTCGGGTGGCGGGCGGAGGCTATCATGGAGTTCTGAATTTAATTTTGGGCCTGGCTTCGTTAAAAGGTCGGTCAAAATGATTTATTTGCCTTGGCCGCATTGATATCGAGTTCCATTTCGATTTCTGGTTTTCGGTTTTCGTCAGTCGGTTTCTGATGTGTCTGATGTCTGCTGTCTGATGCCTGGTGTCGCCGCCGCTTCCCCACACCACTGGCTTAATGAAATCATTCCGCGACACACACACACACACATTTCACATTCCCCACTCCTGGATCCTCGCCCTCTTAATTGTTAAATCGAATTCTCTGCTTTGGCTGTGCGCGACAACGCGGCGTATGCGTAATGCGATTATTGAAATGTGTTGATTGGAATCAAGTTTGCATTTTAATTGGATTGCCATTGTTTCGCATACGCAATGATGACGACAAGCCGAGCACGCAAATGGATTACATATTTTAGTTATCTCAGTGTCAAAGCTCACTCAGTGGCTTAGTGCTTCGAAATTAAATCGAAATGCCGCTGGCTGAGCACTCCATAAACTGGGGCGCCCATAAATTATATGCACTTCCCCACACACACACATATCCTTTAAGCCCCCTTTGCGTGGGTGCAAAGAGCAAATATGAAATATTTCCGAAACGAATGTGCCATAACAGTTGAGTGAATAAAACATTAACAAATATTTATTTTCATAACCGCTGCCGTTGCTCCGGCTCGGCCCCGGGGGTGTCCTTTTATTTTATTATATTTATTTGGCCTCCGTTCGGGTTGGTTTTTTTTCTGTATTTATTTTTTTTTTGGCTTGGCTTGGTTGCCTGCAATAGAGCATGTCCTTGCCGCTGCTGCGATTGAGATTACACCAAGCGGCAAATAAATAAAACAACAACGAGAGCGGCACACACACAATCGCTTCCGCCACTCGACCCGGGTCAAAGGGCAAACCAGAGTTGCACCGCAGAGGGTTTTCCCGAAAGTTGCGGGAAATTCCACAGCAGCAGAGCTGCAGTCAAAGCAGCGGCAGTGGCAGCATTCCGTTTTTCCACTTTTCCGCTTTTCCTCCCCACCTAAGCGTGCTAATGCAGCGTTTAAGGCAAAACTCTCGCCACTCGCTTTTATTTCTCCCTTCTCTTTTTTTTTTGACGCGCAAACCACACAACAGAAATGGCAGAACGCCAAGGAGCACCTCTCATTTCCCCAGCCATTTTCCGTGCCATTTTCCCTGCCACATTCCCGTCATTTCCCTCGCCGCTGCTGGCCACGTAAATTGCGTAAAATCCCCGCAGCTAAAGCTGCGAAGCCAACGCGTACTCCTCACTAATTGCACATTTTTATCTCAATTATTGCGGCTTACTTTCCCGGAGTCTTGGGAGAGAGAATGACTGACTCTGGCGGCTAAAGGAGGAACGGAGAAAGGGGCGGAAAAGTAGGTGCAGTTCGGAGCTATCCATTAAGGGATTATGTGGAGACTTGGCCATGTTGCACATCCTTTGCACAATTTCAGCTGGTAAGCGCATTTAATTTCCCTTTGATTCCTTTCAGCGGGAAACCAGCAACTTGACCAAAAATTATATGACAAGGCTGTCCCAGTTGAGAGCTTACTGCAGATGCAGATGAGGTATCAAGTTTCCCAGAGAAACTAGTCTCATTTGGATATAAAAGTACAGAATTTATGTTTGATGTTACCATAAAATGTGATCTTAAAGAAGGATGCATTTAGACTTTCTGGATTTAAAGAAGAGTTTCATTTAAAATTTTTATAAATCTTTCAAAGTTTTAAACTTTAACAAAATATTTTAAGCTTCTTCGATGCTTTCTTGTTGTCTGAAAGCCTTAATTTTTCTACAAAAACAGTAAACAGTCTATTGTGCATCTTGTGCTGCTAAAACTTTAACCAAAAATAGAGAGAGAAAAATATCAGGATTTTTTGGAAACTTGCTGGGGCAACTTTAAACCCATTTTCTATTATCAATGCAGGCCGGGCCCCAAAAAGTGTGTGCAAACATTGTGGGCTGTTCCCGGGCCAAGTGAAGCGTTGCCAATTACGAGCGGGCGAGTCAACAAACTCAGTCAGCAGTTTGGGCGCCAAAAAGTATGCAAAGCACGAATCAAGGAGCAAGTCTGAGGAAGTCCCACTCCACACCCTCTCTCTTCCTCACTCTCTCTCTCTATCTCTGTCTTTCTCTTTTGTCAATGAGCCCAAGTGAGTTACTTGTAATTACCACAAAATTCAATATATACACTCGTAGCTGCGGTCCCTGCCCCTGGAAGCCTAGGATGAATGGTATGTAAGAGCTGAAGGAGCTGAAGGAGCTGGCACAGCTGCTGCCATAGTCAAACATCATTTGGCATAGTCGCAATGCACAGAGAGAAAGTTCTTAGAGTAAATGAGAAGCTAACACAGATTTAATGAGATTTAAAAACAAATGAAGTGTTGAAATCTATATTAAATGATGAGCAAATGTCTGAAATACATTTGCTAATTAAGTACGAATAACGTAAGGAAATTAAGTAAAGATATTTTAAAACCAAATTTAAATTTAGTGTTTAAAGTTTGAAACTTATATTTCAACCCAAAGAGCTACTGATTCCTAGCCGTGTGTAATATCGTTTTGCCTAACGATCCGACCATCGACTTGCGTCATATTCCTCCAACTTGTCGAGGATGCGACGACCGCACGCACCATCACCATCACATCCCAGCCAGAGCCGCTCCCGTTCCACTCACCATTTTGAGGAGTTGGAGGAGCTGTCTCGAAATGGCAGCTGTAAAAAATCACAGCATCAGCATAAAAGTGCTTAAAAGCAGCCGCCGTGTCCTTAGAGCGGGGCATGTTTTTGCTTTTTGCGCTTCACTTTGCACTGAAATTTTCCCCCTCCCTGATTTTCCATCCTCGCGACCCGTAAAAGTTTGAAGCAGTTTTTCTCCCGCTGATTCCTATCTAACCGAGTTTTGCTCTGCTTTCCTCTCTGCTCTTTTGGCATTGTTGCTGGCAAAAAACTCTCATCTCATCAGAGTTCGGTTTCTACGCTTTTAATGGAATTATTCGGAAAAATAAATTATGAAGCATTTTAATTGCCACGAAACAGATTCCCATTCCCATTACCATGCCACGACCGACCCCACAGCTCTAGCTCGTTAATGCGGTAACTTAATTCAATTTCGCATCTTAATCCAATCAGCAAATTGAAGAATAATTGGTAGTCAGACGCAGGACGGTCCACAGAGATAATATTACATTTTGCGTTTTAATTGGGATTTACTAATTAAAAAGTTTCACCGGCTTATACTCTTCGTTGTTTGTCTAAAGGAAAACAATGAGCAGCCTCGAGCGAGAAATGCTGTGTGGGGTAAGCTTACATGGTTAGATTAGGACCTTTGTCAAAGGGCAGAGGACAATTCAATCCTTTTTTTGTGGGCTTATAATAGATAACTGACCCACAAGATCTTTAATATTAATTAATAAAGACTCTCGGGGGGATTTAAATCAAAAGTTTCAAAGTTTTAAGGCGGATTTTCAATTGTAATTGGCCTAGAAAAGGTTAAGATATTTCTATTTCTGCTTATAAATGAATGTAAAGCCTCATCGGTTTTCCCCAGAGAGTGCTTCCCCTCTGAATTTTGATGGCTTAGTAAATTAAAAGAAGCTTAAACCCAATTCCAACTTCGGCACGCATCATTAAATTCGCCTATGCAATTTGCAGGCGATTGACATAATAAAAAAAAGAAGGAAAAGGGAAAACGAGGGAAAGAATACGAAATAAATCGAGAATATTGCGCATAAATGTATTTAAAATTACGCATTGCTCATACGCAGCGTATGGCAATATTTCCGCTTGGCAGCGTCCTTTGTGCGTTTGTGTCTGTGTGCTCCTGATGGTGGCTCCTGATGTCCTGAACAGGAGCCGGTCACTTGCTATTCCGCTCACGGACACACAGCTGACACGTCGTTGGCCAGCGGCAAAGGCGGAGCAGGATCCAAGGCAGGAGCCAGAAGTCAAAGTCAAAGCTAGTAGAGCCGCCACATCCCTATCGCATAGCAACAAGGGAGACACATACACATGGGGAAGCAGCACACATGCCGTGTGTTTTTGCCGAATCGGAAAAAGGGGGGAATCGAAACGAATCGAATCGAAACGAATCCACGGCTACGCAGGCCAATTTGCAATAATATTGATTTTTCATTTCCAGTTTGGGCTTTGGTTTTATATTTTCTGTTTCATTGCCAGCAAAAACTAAAGCCAACAGAGAATGGCCAAAACAAAAAGTTGACTGGCGAACGCTCTAGCACGCTTTTGGCTTGGCCATTCCCAATGCCGTGCAAAAGCCAAGCGATGAGCCAACAATAACACACACTCACACACACATTTGGAACACACACATACAACCCGCACGGCGATTATAGAACACCCACCCATTGGCATGTCTCGGGGCCAGTTAAATAGTCAAAGGACAACGGCAACTGGCGTCGACGAAGGCGACTCTCTTTGCCATTGGCAAGCATAAAGTTTACAGCACTGAATGGTTACGACCTTGAAATACCTTTTTTTTATGAATATTGTTTTTTAACAACTCTCCTTCCGCATTCCGCACTTGGAATTTTCGCACCAAATTCGTTTTAAAGTCCAAAAAAGGGATGCCTCCCTTTTATGTTGACTTGTCGGGTGTTTATGGTTTCATGTAAAAATTACAAAGCTTTCTCAAATAATAAATGCATACATATTTCAAATGAAGTGTAGTTTTGGAAGGTATTCATACCAAATCACATCATATAGAAATTACTGAAATATATTACATTTATCGATGTTATATTGATGTTATCGAAAAATATCGAAAATAATCCTTTTTATTAGTTACTTTGTTAAGGGTATATTGACCAGTTTTTTTAATTTAACTAAATATTAAATAAAAAATATTATATAAAAACTTTACCATATAAATTCTTACATCGACTTTTGCGGAAAATATCGATAGAAAATTGATAGAGTAGAAAAGAATCGATACTTCTGCCTTCTTGGGTAGGTTATAGGATATTTTTTAAAAATAAGGTCTCTCTTAGATATAACATTTTCTATAAATTACAAAAATATTAATTTAAAAATATTTAATATTTAAATTTAATGGAAATTACATTTATTTAATTTATTAAGGCTTTAAACCCATTTTACAAACTTATTAAATTTTTAATTAAAAATGTAGTATTGTGGTAGCTCTTTCTTTCAAGTAAATATCTAAAATATAAATAAAAGTAACCGCTAAACTACGAACAAAATCTGGCATAGTTTGGAAATTAAACAGAAAACTTGTTCAGGCCTAGACAATTCTAAAACTAATTAAGTTCGTAATCAGATAAAACTTTCCTCATATATACCCGGTGCTAATCGGGCCAAAAAGGGTATACTGACTGCTGTAGATGTTTTGTGGGCGACGCGACTTTGGCCGAGTGGGTTGCCAAACAAAGGCAGCACAAAAAAAAAAAAAAAAAAACATCATAATAAAGCAGCAACAAAAACACAAACCAAAAGTAAAAGCAAAAAGCAAAAGCAAGCAAAACAAAATTAGTTTCATAAGTTTTTTATGAGTTCATCGCTTTTTTGTGTGTGTGTGGCCACCAAACACACTCGCACACCCGCACACCCGCACACTCACGGAAACAGTTACCAACACATGGACGGAAAAGTCGCCTCGCTGACTAACCAGCTTTTGTGCCAAGGGTCGAGCGTTGGGGCGTTCGTCGCGTGGGTGGACGCCCCAACTCTCCGAACACCGAACCGGGGCACCGCCCCCATGCCACCCCCTTGTTGCTACAGTTCTGGCACTTCCGTTCACCCCCTGCTACCCCCCCCCAAAAAAACATATACATTTACACTGCAAAAAAAAAAAAATTTGAACATCGAGGAATTAGTTTACAATTAAAAAAAGATATTTATTTATTATTGGTAATTTTTTTTTACCATTTTGAAAACATTTCAATTTAGTTTAGTTGAGTAAATCGGTAATACCTCAATCTACACCTAAAAAAATAACCTTAAAAGAACAAAATTTAAGAATAAAAAAAGTCCCATTTCTTTCACAAAATGTTGAAATATTGCAATTTTTTAAAAAATCAAATATACGCCACCGAAACGTTTGCCGAAAATGCGCTTAAAATTCCCAAGTCTGAATTCCGTGACACATTACTATATAGATTTGTTTAAAATTGATCTGATCTGATAAACTTTACAAAAATATTTATATCATGTAGAAAAACTAGCACCTTTGTATAGTCGGATGTCGATTTCTGTGAATTTACAAAAAGTTTATAATCTATAGACTTTAAGTTAAGTCAAATATTCTTGTAGAAAATATTATTAATTATAATAAAAGGATTTTTTACTCAATATATTTTCAACAATATAGACGATTTTTTATTGATTTTATTATTGAAGATAATTATTTATTATTATACTTATATTTCCCAGTGCACCCACACACACTTGGAGTAACTTTTAGGCAGGCAAATAATTCACAGAAATACACATATATTTATATGTATGGTATATAGCAGGAAGCCAAGTAAAATATATTGCGAGTAAATTTCTTTTGTTGCTCGGCTAGACGTTTAGTCGCAGCGAGCGAGAGAGAGAAGGAGAGAGGGAGAGAGAGAGAGAGCGAGCGAATGGCGACAATTTGTTAAATTGTTATTGTTATTTCTATGTTAAATGCTCCACTGCCCTCGCAATGGCCACCCAACAACACCCAGCAGCCCCTTTTTGAGACCACCCACAGGAGGTAGCCCCTAGCCTTGCCCCTTGCCCCACCGCCAACGGCGGCTGCTGCACGTAACGTCGATCTGCATAAATTATGTGAAATTTATAAGGACAACACTGAAGGCAGCCTCTGGCAGCTAGAAAAACTTATTACGCAAAACAAATATTGTACAACAATTTCCCTTTTATTGTTCGGCTTTTGTCATTTCCATTTTTTTCTTTTCTTTTTTTTGCGAACTGACCTCCCTCGTTGGAGGTCCTGAAGGTGCTCCACTTAGGGGTCTATTTTAAATTAAAGATATTATGCAGCTGCCGTAGAGGTTAAGCGATTTGCTGTGAGACAAAAAACGGAAGTGAGGCAAAGAAAAGGTAATTACACAAAGGAAGGCTTAAGTCCCGGTAGAGGAAATTGTTTAAAGGAAAAAGTTTACAGGAAAAAATGAAGCTTTCTTCTGAGTACCAGGAGTACATTTAAAAATGTTGTGTATTTATAGAAGAGTTGGTGGAAACACTGTCAAGAAATTAAGCACTTTTAAACCCTGATCAAATTTATACTTGGGTCAGCAAACAAAAATTTCCTGAGATTGTAAATGATTTGTAAAGGCGCTTACATTTGCTCTGAGTAAGATTTTCGCTGTTAAAGAGTTTAAAATAAATCTGTAGAGGCTTTAATTCGCTTAATTTAAGCAAATATTAGTAAGATAACATTACGTTAAAGATTACTTTAATACTTAATTAGAAAGTATTTTACAGGCAAAGCATGGCTTTAAAAAACACCTTTAAAAAAGAATCACAAATAATCTTTGATCTATTCAGTAAATGTTTAAAGTCCAGAAGCGAAACGCTAATGAGTTGTTTACCTTGGGGATATGGGGAAAATGTAAAGCAAACAATGGAAAATAAATTGCATTTGCAGTTGCAACGCTTTGCCAATTACAGTAAAGAGCGCATAAACTGGGGGAACGGAGCGGAGCGGAGCGGAAGCCCTGTGTTGTGGGTCATCGCCAGTCATTCCACATGTCACATTCTTGCACGGCATATGACTGACCATTTCCGCTCACCTCCGTGTTTCCTCCGCTTTTCCACGTATGCATGTGAGTGGCGGAAAAATCGAGTTCAGGTGAACTGAAACCGTTGGAGCCTTGACTTCCATTAACCCAACAAAAAAAGCAAGGCAGTAATAGCCAAGCAACAACGGCAACAATGTCCATAAACAGAGAAAAAGGCAATTCCGATTCGTGTGAAGCTCGGCGAGTTACGGGGCTTAAGTAGCCAGCCCATAGTCAACGCCCCCGCGGAGGTGACCAGTGTTAGTGGGAACTCCGCTTTTCCCCCAAACACACCACCCACCCAGGAGTAGGCCATACAAATTGATTTTCTCACACCTCGCGACTGCCGCACGACAAGCTGATTTTCGTCCTCACTCTCGTCCTTCCTCGCTCCTGATAATGTCGAAGCGAAAGTCGAGTAATAAAGTAAATAAACTCATCCGAACAGTTGAAGTTCCAGGCCGGTTAAGGTGCTTAGCTGGCTGAGGAGGCACATGTCAATTATCCGATCACGGCTCCTCCTTGACAGCCGAAAGTCAGTCAGTCCGTCAGTCCGTCAGTCCGTCGGTGCGGTTACCAATCAATTAGTCCGCAAAGACACGGCATACTCGTCCTTGGACGTGGAGTTCGGAGCGAAGTTTCTTCCGCTGACGCGGTCCGGATTAATGTTAACTTAACTTGACCATTAATTCGTGGACCTGACAGCTGGCGATTAACTGGAATAAGCTTGAGTTTGTTGTTTTTCAAAGATTAAAGGAGTTGTGATAAGGGGAATTCAAGGTGGAGCAATAATTATAGCCTTTAAATAGCTTTGGAGTAATCTGAATTATCTGAAATCATTTGCTCATTTGAAGCGTTTTAACAAATCTTCTTAATTGGGTATATGGTAGCTATAGAAAGGAAGATAGTGCCTCCGATCGCATAAAGCATATATTTTTATCACCATCATCAGGTGAGTCGAATTAGCCAAATATAAAATAAAGAATATAATGCATAAAGTGGTCAAATTTTTTAGCAAACTAATTTTTTAGCTTGGCTCCAAAATCTCTTAAAATACAATAAAAAAAGTATAAGATGTATAAAGTGTAACTAAAATAAATAAATAAGATGCATAACGTGGGACGACTTTTATGATACCTAAATTCTTGGACTACTTTTAGAGCTCTCTTGAAATTTCTTGAAAACCTAGAAAGAGAATGCTCTCTTAGCAAGAATTCAAGACCTGACTTTGTATATTATTTTTTAAGATTTGTTCAATTTGTTGCTAGTTGTTGTCTTTGATTAAGCCTTCTCTTTCTCCTTAGAAATCTATATAAAGGGTTCATATAACAACAAATTTCTATGACAACAAAAGGACTTATAATTAGGCAAAATAAATAATTAATAAGAAACAATCATTAAGAAGTTACTATTCCAAGCGCATTCGACTGCGGCTTTCTTGTGTGTAAAAATTGCCGCCGGCATAGTTTAATTAAAGTTTTCAGTTTAAAACACTTTTAGTAAGTCATTAAAATCTTACACCTTGTATATCAATTATCCATTTTTTTTGCGCTTAAATTGCCTTTAGCCTGAGGACAGCTACCTTGGTTAATTATAACAAAATATTGATGTGATAAAGCACAGGCAATTTTCAACGTTCGCACGAATGAAAATCGATCTGACGCACAAACAACGACATATATGTATATAGATAATCACAGGGGACAAACACCGGCAAACATAAACATGCAAACACAATTACAAAAGCACAAACACAAACAGAGCCTGACAAGCTTCAGTTGTCATGTGCAATTTGCTGTGAAAGGTCGAACTCAATCGATCGATGAAGTGCTTAATTGCCGGCCGAGTGGAGTCGGAGGTGACGAAGGGGTCACCGGGCTATGCGCATTGATCCATTAATTATTGACACTTGTTCGAGCTTAAAAATTAATCAGTGATGAGACGCGAGCAACCATTTTCGTTGCCAGCCTCCGCACCGGACGGACATTCATCATTTTTACCACCTTGATCAATTATTTAGGACCGATGGCAGAAAGATTGCGAGAGGCAAGCTACTTAGCGGCTTAGCCGGGCTCCATGGACCCACGAACTCTCGGACTCTCTCGGCCGGGGTGACGACAAATGGCCATTGTGAATTCATGTTGGTTTCGACACGTGCCAGCAACACTGACCCCAGCTGGCCCAGCAAGGTCAACAGATTTATGGGTCCGCAAGGGTGGAAAGGGACACTTTCAAACAGGACAACTTGCAAATGCCCTTAGCTGCTGCTAATCCGAACCCAAAGGGTTATGGACACGTCCGATACTTGGAACTCCGGCAGAGTGCTATCTCTGATTAAGGTTCAAACGGATGGCAATTAAACATCAGACCAATCTCATCGATCTGTGGTCAGTTTTAATTAGTGCTCTTCGCCAGGACACCATTCCGCTGAGCCGTCGGGATTCGTTGTATGTTTTATTAACCTCAATTAGTGCGTGCCCCCTGTGTCTGTGCCCCCTCCAGCCCCAGAGTGGCTAGTGTCCGTTGCAATCTGATTGCTTTTCAATTAATTGACAAGGCATCATAATTGATGCTCTGCTCACATGGCCAGACATTCATTACACGCTCAGGGTACGGGCGGAAAATTAACTTATTGCCCGTCAAGTGCGGTGGCTGCTCATCGGGTTTTGTTTATTTTTTTTTCCCCGGGATTTAACTTAATATTCAGTGAATCACAATGACAATGCCAAATGATTTATAGCATTTAAAACTGTGTGTGTGGAATTTATTATGAATTTTTAAGTAAGAAAAGAAATATTTAGATACTTTATAAAGATACAAATAAAAGCATTACCAAAGCATATAAAAGTAAGGAGCTACTCCTGTACTACATTACCCTGGGGAACGTTTCAACATAAATATATTTAAACACAGCTTTAGTAAGGATTAAGTAGCAATACCCTTGGGCACATTTTAAATATATTTAAGTCCATATAGAACCCATTCAAAACTCAATTTAAAGTTAAAAAATTCAGCAATCGTTCGCCCTTTGTTTGATGGCTGTCATAATACTTAAAAGTAAGCGATAAATTTAAATCAATGGCTCAATAAGAATGATTTAATTGCGATTTCATTTGGCTGCCAGAGCAACAGCATCATCAGCATCGTCAGCAAGCATCGGCAGCAAGTGTCTGGCGAGCTGTTAAAATTCAAATTAAAAGCCCGAACGTGACCAAAAAGTGAAATTGTGCGGAGGGCACAATATTGTCGGGTTTAATAGGCAATTTGCAGTCGTAATCCAAATGCAGGCAGCTGGCAAAAGTCACGCACAGCCTAAGGACAGACACAACAATAATAATAATGCCTGCTCAGGCCGCAGGACAGCGAAATTATTTTACACATTTTGTAAGGCGATAAACTCACAAACAAAAAACAAATGCAACTGGCTGAAATATTAGAGGCAAATGCCGGAGCTTAATGGTCAATAAATCGATTTGCTTTCGGCAGCCAAAGCCGCGCAGTGCAGCCTGCTCTCAATAGTAAAAGCAGGAGTGGGTACAGGACCACAGCAGGAGCGGGAGCAGGAGCAGGAGCACTCGATTGGATCCTGGTGGAGATTGGAGGAGGGCCAAGGCTTATCGGCACGCATGCACGCAGCTGGCGGCAATTTGGATGCGAAGATAAAACATTTATTGGCCACATAAAACGGGTGAAATTACCAGGGTCCCCCCTCACAACCAGTGGCGGCCACATCCTGGCATGCCTCCTGATGTCCCCCCAACGTCCGGTATATTGAGTTCGATCCTTTGTAATTTCCCTCTTGCTGTCGCATGCCCATTGAAATCGAGCTGGAAATCAATTTAGGTCTTTACTTTTCGGGACCCGGCTCTCTATTCAACAATCTTTTGGGTTTCTACAAATTAGACAAATGATTTCGGACATTTGTCATAATCGCACCAAAAAGGGGTTGCCATTGTCCTCTAATAATCCTTTCTTCTTTTTGTCCTGCCTGCAAACCTTATTCTAAGCGGAGCAGCTGCAATTTTTTGCCAATAAGCATAAATCGTGTTTCTATATTGATGGAAAGTATGCGGTTCCTCGGATTGAGTGCTTTTGGAATTAAGTTAATATAAAACTAAAGCTTAAAAAATTTCCAAAAAATTAATAGCAACACATGGCATAATCTTTCATTAAATAATTTCCAATAAATTTCAATTTTTTATTGTATATCCTTTTAATTGGATTCATATTTTCCAACTTTCCGCACATAAATATGAATGATTAAACAATTTCCATGAAAATCCACAGTTAAGCCTTAAAGTCAACACGGAAATTTCGTTGAAATGCATTTTTTAAATTCAATATTTTTCGATTCTTAACTAATTAAAGCATTATACTCATACATCAATTAGTGTTTGCAATCTGTGACGTCGTAGAGCATTTATTTATCATTCTTGTTTGCACTTCCGAAAATTTATCATTTCAGGGGAAAAACTTCAAAAGCAGCGTTCGGAAACTTTTGTCTAAAGCGGCTGCAGGAAGGAGGGAAAAAAAAGTTTAATTAAATAAATAACAAAATGCTTTGCCAGCGACAACAATTCATTAAAAAAGAGAGCGAAACACAAAGGGAAGCCAGTCGGGGTGAAAACAAACAGAAAGTTGAGGCATCCTGCCAGAAGGGGATGAGGACGGACGCCAGTCGGGATACGTTTTTGCAAGGCTTCAGGACTCGCCGGCAAATTAAAAGCCAACTGTGAAGGCGCCCATAAATCTCGGCTAGCAGGTGAGGAGTGGGCGGGCAATGAGGGAGGGTGCAGATCCTGCATAGACAAAGGATTCTAAGCAAAAAGCGGGCAGCCACAATAACTTTTAAGAAATTATTATGTTGTTTTTGCCGCTCGCCTCTTTGCAGATTGCCATGGCCGCCGCCGAGAACTAGCATGGACACGAAACGATGTCGACTTATTTGCATGTTTGTCAGGGGTTTTCCTTATATTTCCCTACTTTCATTTTATTTTCTTTTTTTTTTACTTTCTGTGGCTGGGTGCTTTTAGTTTCCGGCGCGTTGCACTTGGAGCGAGGTTCTGACAAAGTTGCCGCCCTGACAAACAATGCCGAATCGCGGGGGCGGCAGCGGCGGTGTCCTTTCAAATTGCGTTGAAAGCTCCCGAATGTCCCATTTTCCTGTGGTTCTTCTTGTTGTTGCTGTAAGGGGGAAAAGGCCAGCACAGAGAAAACAAAAAAAAAGAGGGAAGCAAATAGCGAATAAAAAAACGAGGAATGGGAAGCCGGCAGGACGAAGGCAAGAGCAAAAAAAAAAATATGTGACACGAACAACGGCAAGCGACAACGTTCCGGAACAGAAACGGAAATTGTGAAATATACAAATGTTCGTCTTGTTTAGGTGAGTTACATGCAAACTGGCCGCTACACTCGGGGAAATAAGGGGGATATTTTTCAGGCATTTTCTATTACCTTAAAGAACTTTTTATAAGCAGTTTCTGTATAATAAAAGGATAAGTGCGAGACGAAAATGTTTATAAAAAGCAGAAGAGGGTTTCTTTAACCGCATAAAGTATTCATGTATATCCTTAATCAGCATCACCAGCCGAGTCAATTTAGTCTGTCTTTCTGTTAGGGTGAACTGCTATTACATCTACATTTGTATTGGCAGAATCAATCTCTGTTCAACATGATGTTTGCAACATTTAGAGTTATATGTGTGTTGCTCAACATGTTTCTAGCAACATTTATCATCATTTGTCAACATTTTCCTCTGACTTCCGCACTGTTTAATATAGGTTTTTTTTTTATAAAATTTAGGCAAAATTACACAAAATAAATTTGTGCATTTCGAGAGCATCTTTAATAATTTTTTATAAGAAAACATGCTAAGTTAAAGTCAAAAATGTTATATTTTAAATCTTTCAGAATCTGTCGCGTTTACTCTCCGGGTTTTTTCTTGTCGACCTGTGTTATTATTTGTATATTCGTTTTACATTAGAAACTTCGACAAGTTCAAATTTCTTCTATTTTTTTTAACTCCCTTTAATTTTTTTGAGTGCACCGCACCCCCCTGGCTGTCACCTTGGAGCACCCAGACGCCGCCCACTCGAACAACTGCGCCTCCTCCCGACCTCCGGGATCAGCGGACAAGGGTAAGACCCGCTTTGTAATAAAAATATATGGATCTGGCTTGGACAACGGCAACATGTCACATTGTTAAACAAAACAAAAAAAAAGCGGAAACGGAGGACAACGAAGTGAAGCAATCCCAACAATTTGTAGCCGGGCGTTAAACGCTGGAATATCCGGTGAAACACGCTTATTAAAACGGCAGCATTTAGGCCCGTTCACACTCCACTTTTTGTCCTCGGGGATAACAAATTGGAGGGACGACAAATAAGACAACTCAAAAAACAAGCTGATCATGTAATGAATGTACCAGAGTCACATCAGGCGGAAAAAAGGGAAAGCAATTGTTCACAATTGCAAACAGGTTTTTTGTCCCAGCTTTAATAATTTAAACTTTCGTTTAAAATTTTAAAAGCGTCGGCAATCCATGGGAAAGGTTTTTCATATGGAAAAACGGATTTAATTGTTCACCATGACAAATATTTGCATTACTTCAAACAATTGAATCAAAGCAAAAACGAAAAGAGAAACTCTTGCATATTATAGCCTATTTTTAGATATTTACTTTTTGTTGAACAAAAATATATATTTCTGTTTGGCGTAATTTAGATATAAAAGAACTCAATTTACAGGAAAAAAATTTTAAAAGTAAATAGATAGTTTTCAGGCTTTCAGTTAAAATTTTAAAATACTTCAAAGGCAAAACAAAAAATCAACTAAACATTTCGATTGAAAAATCAATTAAGTAAAATGCACTTTATAACATTAGTACATTTTCCTATAACTGAACTCTCTGTGGTTTTGTAGAAAATGGCTACTAGAATAATCGATTTGAGAAACAAACCACAAGGTCCTTGTGACCGAAAATATGCCTTTTCTTCTGTAATTGCCTGTCAATGCCAAACGAGACAAGAAATATCGTAATTAGTTTTGAGCTGCACCCCCATTTTGCTCCCCCACATTCCTTATTTCTTTCCTACTTTTTTCTTTATTTTTTGTTTTGTTTTAATTAAATCAAATATCCTTAAGGCTTTGATAATTGGCCCAAGCTCGGCCGCAAGAGCTGTCAGAAATCATTGCAATATATTGGCAGAGCCCGAAATCGAGCAACTGCAAAGGCGGCAAGAAAATGCCTTTTGGCAGATGGCCAGAAACAGAGGAGGAGGAGAGCACAGAGAAAGGATTTGTAATTACGAAATTAAAACAGCGGCCGCTGGGCCAAAAATGCATGATGGACTGTCCAAACTAAATGGATGGAATGGGGCCACCGCCGACTAGATGGATTGGCATTTGGACAGGCGGACAGGCAGACAGACGGTGGGCGTGGGATCAGCCTTGGGTGTGGCTCGGCAATATCCGCTAGCCCGCACCAGCTGAGCTCCTGCCGGCATGTCCTGCCACTGACGGATGCACAGGATGCACCACCATCAGCAGCAGCAGTAGTAGTAGCAGCAGCAGCATAACCCACAAAAACATGGCCAACAACAAGTGCAACGTGTCGTGACCGAGGCCACACCCCAGGCATTTCATTGGGTCCTCGAGTGGGCCAGATCGGACTGGGCAGGAGCAGGAGGAGGAATGCGATGGAACGGCAGGTGGTCTCTCATTGAAATTTGTTGCATTATGCTCGGGATGGATGCTGGCTGGATGTCCTTGCACGCTGCTCACTGCTCAGTGCGCTGCACTTGATTGTCAACAAAAATTGCTCTGTCGCATGTCCTTGTTGCAGCAGCGGCAGCACTTCGTCCTGAAGTGACTGCCATGGTTGGCAAAAGGACACACAGCCGTAATTAAATTTGTGCCCACCGGAAAGAAGTGAGGAAGAAGTTCGGGGACTGACTTCAAATTTAATCACCTCTTGCGGGCCAAATTAGAGTCAAACAATGCGACATTGTTGACAATTTAAGCCTAAGCAAGCACACGTGGTCGGTCGGCCTGCTCCTGCTCCTGCTCCTTGGGTCTTTGTTGCCACCTCTAAAAAGCCACACACAGCCGCACGTAGACACGACTACACTTGAAGACGGCCATAAAGATAAATGTTTTATATACGTGAATTGCTTTGAATAAAAGCTTTGTTTGCCTCGTTTCATGCGCACATCGGGACAGACAGACAAACAAACTAACAGATGAGCACACTGACTGGCTGGCAGTGAGCGTCCCTCAAATAATAACTCATACGCCCCGTGGTGCGCGTCTGCCTCGCACACTTAAGCGAATTCACATTCGCGCTTTACATTTAAAGCTTAATTGCGATTGTGGTGGTGTTGGTGGTGGTGCTGGTACGCTCACAAAGCGGAATTCCTTAATGTGCAGTTAAAACTTTAAATGTTGTTAATTCAAAAGTGTTTCCATGGTAATCGTCCATAATGAGTTCTAGCTTTAAATACATTTTCCTCCTAAGCAACGAATTTTGCGAAGTTTAAAGCCGCAGTTGTCAGATTTTCGCCATTTGGCGGGCATTTAATTCAGTCCATATGCCCGGGACATTTATAGATCCTTGTTTATACGATGTCCTAACAGCCATATTAAACCGAATGTCCGACCATTAAAAATCGCACGCGTTTCCCTAGCTAGATGTGTGTGTTTGTGGAAGCTTGTGTGTGCGTAATTTATTATGAGATCCTTCATCTTAAGGGGCCGCCAAGCAAAAAGGGAAGGAAGGCGAAGGAAATAAGCTGGCTGGGCCATAAATTCCCTTTTAATAACATATTCATATTTAGATAATATCCAACTCATGTGCAATATTTATGCCTGCATCTCGTCGGCGCAGATGTGAATATCCTTTAAGTGTGCGGATTGGATTGTGCAATGTCAGACGCTTGAGAACTTTACCGAGTTATGTAGACACCTAAATTATCCCGGGGGCGACAACGACGACAAGAAATTCCAGGACTTGAACTTTTCTGTCTCGCTGCTTTCAGGACCTTCCATTTTGTTTTTCTGCCCAAAAACTCCAATGAAACAGAGACAAGGAGACAGCGAGAAAGAGAGCGAGTCCTTCCTCCCGTATCATCCTCGTGGGGTTTGCAGTTTCATTCCGGATTCATAGTTGGGAAGGAAAGTTCTTGGCATTTACGTAAGAGCCTTCATGAATATGTATTCCCCAAGGAATGTGTGTGCGCGTTTCAGTTCATGTTATTAATGAAGCATTTGCAACGTCTCCACTAACTTAGCGGACTTTTCCCCGAAGCAAATGGGTGGGGGGCGTAGGGATTTTCTGGGGATTTACATGAATTGACTGACGACGAGGATGACTACAACTACGACTACGACAGCCACGCCCATAGCCCGTATCCCTGCGCCCATCGCAGGCCAATCTCCATCTCCAATTGCCGATTTCAATGGCAGGAACCGAGCAAGAAATGGAAATTTATTGAACAGCATTCATATGCTGCGCATTATTAATATCGATTGGGGGGGTGGCCGTTGTGGGCGGCGGCCAAAGTCGAGAAAAGGCGACTTTTCACGCTCTCGGGGTGACTGGCGCATCTTGAGGATACTATATAGTGTATATATATGTGTGGGTCCGAGATTGAGATAGCTTGCACTTCCCTAGTTCCCTTTCGGCGCTGATAAATAAAAAATAGGCCACTACAACAATGTGGGGGATATGTGTGTCCTTGCACCCTCCAGATAAAGGAGATCCTTTTTTTTATATATTTTTTTTCTCCTTGGTCCGTGCCACCATTGTTTCCAGCTTGGCATAAGGATACGTGACGGGTGCACGGGCAACATCTGTCCGCAACTAAACGGCATTTCAGCAATAATCAAGCGTCCTTTGTTGTTGTCATTAGATTGCGGCAGGCTGCCAAAGGGAAACTGAAGAAGGAGCAAGCGAGGCCCAAATCCAAATACAAATCCCGAAACCAATTCAAATCGAACCCAGCCATGTGATTATGTGAGCTTTAGGCTGTAGGCTGAGGCAGGTGGGTCCTTCGCGAAGGGTGCAGTTTTGCAATTCGTTTGAAAGCTGATATATAATTATATGCCACACAGGGAAACCTTAAGGTTATGCCACGTTTTCATAGAGGTTTAAGAAAGAGAAAACTTTAACTTTTATTGAAATTTATAAAGACACAATATATAATTATCTAAGATGCTTTAAAAATCACTAGGGGCTAAAATCCCCTTGAAAATGTGTGTATAAATAGGAATTTAAATTTTTTAGGTACGGATTTAATTACTTTTTTTTGCAGTTTAGGTTTTTTTAAACACCTTTTGAAGGTATTTAGGAACCCTAGTAATTTCCGTAAGCTCCCGTAAACAATTTATATTTTTAATAATTTTAGCAAGTTATCGAGATTTCATTAAAGTTGAAGTTCTATTTATTTTAAGTTTAAGTTCTTGTGAACTCACCACAGAAATCCCTGTGGTTTTTATTTAAAACATGTAAATTTAAATTAAATATAATACCTTACAAAAATCATTGCATACATTTAGACACATTTCAAAGTATTTTGTAAACTCACCAGAAAACCCTGTGGTTTTTATTTAAAACATGTAAATGTACGAATGTAAATTCAAATTAAATATGATACCTTACAAAAATCATTGCATACTTTTAGACACATTTCAAAGTATTTTAAATTTTCTGAATTCTGAAGCATCCTAGATTTATTTTTGCTCGACAAAAACACATTTTTCCTTCAATCACATTGCAGTCTCCCTTGCCGCCCGACCATTGACTGGCCACCCATTAAATTTTCGGCAAATAATCCGTCCGCCCGCCGTCGTCCGAATTTTCATGCATGTAGATGTAGCAAGGAAAAACACAATTCGTAGAAAATCATTTAGGAAAATGAAAGACGTGACTTCGTTGCATTCTCAGCTGCTTGGGATGTTCATAAAAGGAGCAAAATTGATTTTTCTATAAAAAATAAAATAAAAGAAAACGAAGCCAGCACAAAGTGGCACACTCTCGCACACTCACACAAAGAACAAAATAACACACACACACACACAAAGAAAAAAAAAAAGAAGGATAAAAAAGAAAACGCTTCTAGGCAGCCGCAAAAGCAGAAACAGAAGTAGGCCACACTAGGAGCATTTCGCCCCCGTTGGCACCCACAAGCAACACCGCACCCCTCCCCCATCTTGCACCACAAAAACCCCTATCCCCCTTCGCCTGGTTGCTGAACCCTTAAACTCTTGTTTGAGCTGCACTTGAAGAAGATGCTGATGGTGGCTATACCCTCGCCAGGGGAACCACAAAACTATGAAGCCAGTTTGCTCTGCAAAATCGGAATAGCAATTTTGAAGCTCTCCTTGATTTAATCTTCCCCGGATAAAACTTTAGCAGGAGTGTATTGTATTAGGCTTAAGTGTACCCTAGGTGCCGAGTTTATTAAATTGATAAAAGAAACTTAATTTGGGAATTATACTTCATATAATTCAAGCTGATTCAAAGTTGTTCCCTTCCTCCAGGGTACTTTCCCTATCGAAACCTGCATTTACTTAGTAGCTGCTACTTGGCTTTTAACTCCTGCTGGCTACTTAGTTGCTCAGGCATTTGGCTGCTGCTTTATTGGCTGCGATTTAGTTGCGTTATGACCAAATGATTGAGTGGCCCGAGAGTGGCGCTAATGCGGAGCATGGACTCGACACTCGACAATGCGAATGCCATAACACTATAGCCCATAATCATTAGCCAGCTGGCACTGAGTTACCACCTCCCAGCCCCCCCTTTGTTGCTCTTCTCAAATGCACCCAACTGGCAGGCGATATTTTTGCATATTCTTTTGAAAGGGTTTTTAGTCGAATGCCGTGTGAACGATATCCTGTAAATCCGAGTCCTGCAACTGTGACTGCGAAACAAAGTCAAAGCAGACAAAAGCGACAAGGAATAGCATTAGCGAAAGGTAAGCTGATTATGTAACACACACGGCACGATGACTGTGTTTAGGTGTGTGTGCTGGGGGTGTCCCTGTGTGTGCCTGGCAGATAGCATTAACAATCGCCGCACGCTGACGCCATTTTGTTTCGCAACTTTTCAACAGCTCTTTCTCGATTGTTTTTATTAGTGATTTCCGTTGAAAACAAGCTAAAAAATATGCGCATTAGATAAATTTCAACAGCACCTGCCGGCGCTTCGCTTGCTTTCGTGGCGAAAGGAATTTTCGAAACTAAAACTTTTCTGTGGGGGAAATATGTGTTGGAATGCACCTGCAGCTATCCGCAGACTTATTCGCACATTCTACATAGCTCGCTTACACTCAGAGAAGCAATGATGATTTTACAAGATATTTAGTTACAATATTGGTTGAAAATTACAAGATATATTTAAAGAGCAATGTTCAAAAGAGCCTCAGAGTTCGTTAAACCAAATAAAACTCTTAATTCTTAGCTTCCTAAAATCGTCTAATAAAAAATTTACTAGTTTACAATAAATTTGGTATTTTATAAATATGTATTTCATACATTTAAACACTTATTTAAGGGTTTAAAAAAATTAAGTTCTTCTTGAAGCATCCTAGTATATCATAACAATATTATTTTAATCATCTTTAATTAGTAAATAAATCATTATTCTACAAGATTTCGTTCCCTCTGTAATTTAAGTGTATGTAATTTGATTTTATATAATTTACGAAAATTTGAATACTACTTTCTCCTTTCTTTCTTCTTTTCCTTTGGAGTAAGCCATGGTATATAAAAAAAATAATTGATGCACAGAAATAACTAAATATATTGTTAATGAAAAGACGAATGCTTAAAACAAAAGATTTCCATTTAAATAAAAATAAAAAGTACAAAAACAATCCTTAGGAAATTACATTAATTTTTATAGCCGTAAAAAAACGAAAGAATGTTTAAAGGAGGAAATCTATAAATAGTTCTTTAATATATATTACTGTACAGTTTCACAATAAATTGCAGTGACTAAAATAAAGCTTAAATAAATGAAAATTCCAAAAAGAATTAATATAGATTTAAGGTGCATTTCCGGAACTGATAAACTTCACTCTATATTTAATACATTCTCCCAGGAAAAAAAAAACACAAATTGATGTCCGATTTCAAGGATATTTTTCCTCGACTGCGAATTGACCACAATTGGGCCCACACTTGATTATACATGGAAATTTTTCGATGATCTCCCAACGAGGCGGCACATCCTTGCATTTCGACTATGCCAGACAAAGGCTCCTGGCCAGTCCAAGCCCAGAGCTCAGTAAGGAGGTAAAACAAAGGATCCAATGGGGGGAACACTCGTCGAACTGGAATTGCCCAACTTGGCTGGGTGGCTGCCATGTGAGAGAGCCCTGGCTGGCATGACATTTGAATAATGCACGTACCAAGTGGATGGGCGGACAAAAGCAGGCACAGGACCTGCCGTTGCAGTGCAGGGACGAGGGCGGAACAGACCACCAATTCATTATCGATTGAATCGATGTGCAATGAGAATTGAAAACTGATGGAAATTTCCTCGAAAAAAAACAAAAAAAAACAGAGGAGAAAATGGTAGGCAACAAACAATGGAGCAGGAGATTCGATAAAGCCACGAAGTCAAAGGGCATTCAATAAAAACGACAGAGAGAGCAGAGCCTGAGCGCATTAAAGACCAGCTGCAAGGAGCTGGGGTGTCCCTGAATCGATGGCCAGGGCTATTTACTCGCAGGACAACTGTAATTGTCAGCTGCTGTCCCACTGAGTCAGTCAGACACTGGGCTCCTCCCCTTCCATTAGCAGTCAATGCCAGCCGGAGACAGCCTCAAACCCCCGGCGGCTCTGTCAACAGCTCAACATATCAATCATACGCAATGTGGTGCGTGCTTGGTGCGTGCGCTAATGCCTCGGCTGCGGTGCACAGTGGCAGAGCACAACACATACACACATGCGACGCCTGCTGGTCTTATAAATAATTTAGACCGCATATTACTCCAAAATAACAACAAAACAACAGCCACCCGCACACCTCACTCGCACCCGCAGCAGGCCCGCACGCCCGCACTCCGCCCTTGACACGTTCCCTCGCACACACATACAGAAACTGTCATTAGTGAATTATTTAAATTACGCTGACGCCAGGAAAGCAAATATCGCAGCCAGGAAGGAAGTTCCTGCTGCGAGAGTTTTGTTAAATTAACTTACTGGCCAAGAGGAAGGAATGTACATAAAGCGAAAATCGTTCTAAATTCAGCGAATATGCAAATATATTCCCCGTCCAGCGGTTGGGGGCGAGAGCACTAATATTTGTGAATCCCCGACATTTCAAATTCACACAGCACGTTTTATACAAATTCATTTAATTAGAAATGAAATTAGGAAGGCAGAACTTTGTAAAAGCATAAACCCATAACTGAATTTTTGTTTGGCAGAGGTTATGTCCATGGTTTTTTTAATATAAATGGTAATTATATTTTAATAAGAGACTAAATCCATAATTGAATTGAGTAAAATTAAGTATTTAGCCAGTAATTGTTACCACTTATCTCTACTCATCCTTGATTTCCTCACGGAAATATTTAAGTAACAAGAAATTGTCATAGCTTATTAGTAAAAGAGTTCCTTGTTAGCTAAGGAGACATCTTTCTGTCATGAATTTATATACATATTTAACTTCACTTGATAATTATTTAATTCCCCCAAAAAAACCTTCGTCACTCACCTGAGATTCTCGATGCGCGGCCTTCGGCATTGCGGCCGATTCCGTCGGTGGCTGCGATCCTTCTTGCAGCGGCAGTCGCAGTGCATGATGCATAGGGCAATGGACGAGATGACCGTTATCACAAAGGGCACCGCAAAGAAGTGGATGATCATGGCCACCTGGTTGTCATGGTTGTAGGACGTGAGGACCACTGTCTTATTTTTGCGCGAATAGAAGCACGGAAAGATGGCGCCCTCAATGCCATAGTAGCCATTGAAATCCTTGCACGTGACCGTGGGTGGATATCCGCATCCCTTGATGTTAA
The DNA here is from genome assembly GCA_008042585.1 of Drosophila punjabiensis. Lineage (NCBI taxonomy): Eukaryota > Metazoa > Arthropoda > Insecta > Diptera > Drosophilidae > Drosophila > Drosophila punjabiensis. Next base: position 557 of record VNJR01006329.1, on the reverse strand, counting down.
CCAGGAGCGTAGCCTCGCCGGACTGCTCCCAGTCCGCCGTATAGTTGCTATAATCGGTCATATTGGCCGGTATCGTGATATTCTGCTCAATGAACGTCACGTAGATGTGAACGCAGCGATAGAGGTCCGAGGTGCAGCCCTCGCGACAGGAGCTCCACGAGCAGTTGAAGATGCCAACGAGATCCTCGCGACGCGTCGTTGTGCACAGCGTTGGGTTCTCGATAAAATCGTGGCTCAGCGTCGATATGGCCGGATCAACGTAGAGCGGTACGAGGAAGAGCAGCGAGGCGCCGGCGGTCACCGAGAAGAAGGCCAGTGTCGAGGTGCCATAGAAACGCGCACGTTCCCGCCACGAACGAAAGCGCCGATTGCCATTTTTCTTTTTCGGAGCCAGTTCTCGGATTTTACGTAACCGTAGCTCTTGTTGTTGCTGCTCGAGTAGTAATTCCGAACTGCCACTCCTCATATTATTGTCGGTGCACACAGGGCGCTGATGTTGCTGATTGTTGCTGCTGCCTCCGCCGCTGCTGCTGCTGGCGTTGCTGCTGCTGCTGCTG
>VNJR01006328.1:0-58995 GCA_008042585.1 Drosophila punjabiensis | reverse complement strand
GGTGCTGCCCCTGGAACTCCTGCTGACCCGAATGCCCCTGCTGGAGGTGCTCCTGGATCTGGTGCTGGTGTTGCCCCTGGAGCTCCTGCTGATCCCAATGCCCCTGCTGGAGGTGCTCCTGGATCTGGATCTGGTGCTGCCCCTGGAACTCCTGCTGATCCCAATGCCCCTGCTGGTGGTGCTCCTGGATCTGGTGCTGGTGCTGCCCCTGGAACTCCTGCTGACCCGAATGCCCCTGCTGGAGGTGCTCCTGGATCTGGTGCTGGTGCTGCCCCTGGAACTCCTGCTGATCCCAATGCCCCTGCTGGTGGTGCTCCTGGATCTGGTGCTGGTGCTGGTCCTGTTGTTCCGGCCGATCCTAACGCGCCTGCTGGAGTCATTCCATCGATTCCTTCACTGCCTGTCGGACCTGGCTCTTGGCCGTGGCACAACCGCCCGAACATTCCGATCCAGCCACCCAACTGGAGGCCCCAACTTCCTGGACAAAATGGCGCTGACGCCGGCGCTCTTCCTCCCCATCGTCCACTTCCCTTCTGGCCTAACTGGCAAAACTGGGTGAACAGCTGGCGCTCGACTAAGAAGCCAGTGACCGAGGCTCCTGCCCAACCCCAAGAGCCGCAGGTTCCCCAGATCCCTGAACAACCTCAGCAGCCGGGCCAGTCGGAGCAGCCGAGCAACAACAGTCCCGAGACCGCTGAGAGCGTAGAGCAGGCTGCCCCAGCTCCGCCCGCGTCCAACGAGAACGCCTCCATAGAGGAGAGCAACAAGGCCTCAGGCGAGAAGTCGAAGGATAAGCCGAAGTCAGGCGAAGACCAGTCCAAGGAGAAGGAGCAGGAGCAGAAGAAGCCCAGCTCTGAGGAGAAGGACAAGGACAAGGACAGCAAGGAGAAGGAGAAGGAGAAGTCCAAGGACTCCAAGGAGGACAAGGAAGCCGAATCGCAGAAGGACAACGAGAGCGAGGACGAGCCGAGCTCCAAGGAGCGCAAGCAGTACATCAAGGATCTGGTCAAGAAGCTGAAGAAGGGCGACGAGTGCGACGAGGAGGACATCTACCCCGATGTCCGTGACTGCCGCAAGTACTACCGCTGCGAGGTGAAGCGGTCCGGCAAGCACAAGTACGCCCACCTGCGCTGTCCCAAGAAGGAGCGCTTCGACTGGCTCGCCCAGGCCTGTGTCGACAAGGACGTGGCCCGCTGCCTGGAGAAGTAGGCGGGGGCTAGAGAGTGCCCACCGGAACGGGGAATCAAAACTGCTGCTGCATCCGTACGATAATCTCACTCAATTACAGAATGTATTCTCTATATTGGCAATGATATTCTATCCTTAAACCTTGGTCCTACCTAATTTATTGCAATTTATTTTAAAATACATATTATAAAAACACCTTTTTTTTTGTTTCCAAATAAATAAATCCTTCTATCTTTCTATGAATCTGGCAAATGAAAAAGTGTTATTTGTGGCTTTTGTGGGATTTTTAGAAAGCTAAATTTAATTACATTAAAACTAAGTCTAATTCTATTACAATTGCTTGTACATTGCATGCAAAGTGTAGAGGAAAAAGGGAGAGAGAGTTGGGTTAGGCACATAGGAACCCATAGGAAGTACTGCTCTCTCGATAATGATGTTTTTCATCGAGTCTGACTTTAGGTTATAGTTAAATCCTAAAAATAATATACCTAAAATCCCAGAGAACTATCATATTTCGCGTCTTTGAACTTGCCTAATGGGTTCTTTGCGCAGCTGTTTCGAGTCTAGCCTAGTCACCACTTCTTTCCTACTTTCCTTCCTTTTTTTTTGGCCGAGATAACCCAACCTTAGTTCCTTCCAATTTGCTGATTATGCTCCCCTTCCTCCTCCCTTGACTCCTCGAAGGCGCATAATGAGTGAAGGAACTTTGGCAAAGTTTCCGCCGCCGCCGCTGTTTCTTTAAAGCATCTCACTTACACTTGCCAAGTTTTTTTCCTATGTAAATATTTAGTGTAGCATAGAATTTTGAAGTGAAACGTAAACACGAGAGCAAAAAAGCGTTAAGGGGAAAGTGCATTGGCTGGCTCCGCGTTGGCCACAAGGCAGATGGAGCCGCTCGGAGTCGTAGCCCTGCGGAGCAGCTAGGTTTCGAGGCGAAGGCCAGAGAGTGGAGAGTGGGGGAGTGAAGCAGAGCAATACACTTAAGTTGATTCGCTGTCATCCATTGCAGCTCATTTATCATTAGACAGAGTCACACAGGACTCCAGGCCTGGCGACAGTTTCAGTGTCGTCTAAGTTGGGAGTGGAGTGGAGTGGCAGGATCAAGGACGGGGGACATGGGCGCGTCAAGAGTAAGCACAACACTTTGCAGGGACTGAAAACAGGGAGACCACGACAACGGCCAACGACAACGACAACGGCACCGGCAACGACAACGACGACGAAGTAATTCAATTTTTATCGTGGGTAATTTTGTAACGAGAAACGAAGCAAGCAAATGCACAGGGGCGGGGTCTCTAAGGGGGGCTACGCCGCTCTATATACATAGATATATATATGTATATATATATATATATATATATGTATATAAAAGACAGTCGCTGACCGTACTGATAAGAGGGAGATGGTAATGTTATACAGCCACTGACACGAGCGAAAGCCAGCCAAGGCTTAACCCCCTAACGCCCGAGCTGTGCCTGCAGGCAACGCAGAAAACCAAAAAGCTCATTTTCCACTTAAGGTCTAGACGCTTCTCCTGTCTCTTAATCTTAAAGCTAATAACTAAAAAAACTAAATAAATAAATAGTAGAAGGTTAGCAGTCAATGAAGTGACTTTCTCACTTGAAATTGGAAAGCTGAGTGAGAACCAGCTGCGAATTATAATACATGTTGATGAATATTTCCATATAGATCTGGAGATATTATAAAAATAATATTCTGAACAAGGCAAAGGGGTTACTTGCGTGCATTTTGTTAAAGGTTACCTTTTTATATAAGATTTCAATAGTTGAAGGTTAGAAGTCGATAAAGTGGCTTTCTAGCTTGAACTTGGGAAGCTGAGCTAATACCAGTTGGGAATTCTAAAATATATATATATTAATGTATATTATAAAAATTATATTTCTTTCCAAATCAAAGGGGTTACTTCCTCAGGGTCAACTTGTGTCTAATTTCCACTCTTATATAACATTTAAATATTAACAAAACAAAAAGTAATCCCTCGATAGAGGGTTAAGAACATAACGAAATAAAGGCAGAGGATCCACAAGGAGATATCCCTGCGAGGGCTGGGGGCTGTGTCGTGACACGGACTGTTGCAACGCAATGTGCGACCATACGTTGAAAATTCAATTTGCCTGATGACTTGCTGTGGTTTAAATACGGCCAAAAAGCGACAGCGCACATTAAACTCATTGCCGCCGTTGTGGCCAAAACGGATAAAAGGCGAAACGGACCAACGACGGGCACCATGGCTACACCCCAAGAACTCCCGCCCATGTCCAGCCAGCTGCACATTATGTACTTATGCATACGAGGCAGCAACAAAAAATATATATATAAAAAAAAAGGACGACGAGGGCCACAAAAAAGCATAAAAAATAAAGCCAGGCGGCAGCAGCAGAGACAGCAGCGCGCAAAAAGCGTAAACTTTGTTAACTCCATTTGACAACACGGCAGAGTGGAGCAGAGTGAAGCAGAGTCCAAGTCCAGCTACCAGCTACCAGCTACCAGCTACCAGCGTCCCGAGTCGGGCTGGAAATCCAGGCCGGGATCCGGGATCCGGGCCACATGGACCCACTTGAAGGCTGGGCCGTTGATTGCATTTCATGCGCTTGGAAAATCAATTTTTATTTAATTAATGTGCCTCGTTGCATGCATTACACATATGCCGAGTGGGAGCAGGACTACTCCTGCTCCTGGTCGACCATGTAAAGTCCTGCTTTATATATAGATACATATATGTATATATATCCATGTGGAAGGAACAAAGTGATCCAAAATGTGGACGTGGCTTAGATTAAGTTATCGTTTGCTGGAAAAGGAATGTGTGAATAAAAAACGGATTATATGTCCTTGTTGAGACATGTCAAGTGTCCTAGAAAACATTTCAGCTCTTCCTGTTTTAATTCCTGAAGGTTTAAGTCAGAAATTTAAATTTATTAATTTTGTTTAAGAAATTATTAAATGAATTTGGAATTTATGTTGAAGAAAGTTATTGAGGAAAAGAACCTATCCAGTTTCTGAGCCTGACTTTTGCCTCTTCTTATCGCTGGAAGTCAACTCAGGACATCTCAGCTCTCCTTGGCTGCCGTTGAGCCACCTTTCGGTAACTTCTTAGAGCAAGGAACAGGAACTGGAGTGCTCCTTGCCTGCCTGCGCCTCGAGCACGGGTCTGGCTTTGGGAATTCAAAGAGGAGAAGCCAGTAACATCAATCAGCGATCCCATCTAAATGCCATCAAATGGCATTTTCCCGCCTGCCGCCTCCTGCCACCTGCAAAGGGAGCAAAATGACGCCGCGGGGAGCTTCAGCCGCCAAGCGGTGGGCGCGGATGTGGGTGTGCGGGTGTGCGGGTGTTTGCTGTGGGATCTGTGCCGCGCGGGGAGAGAGCTCACACCAACGGACAACGTGTACTTGTATATATTTAATATTCACATTTCAATTGTTTTTTTGCCTCTTGTTTTCTTTTGTGCGGAGGTGACTCCGGAGGGTGTGGGTGTGGGTGTGGGTGTGGGGTTCCATCCCAGCCAGCTTTTCCCGCCCATTCTCTCAGTTAAGTTGAGTTTTGGTTCGGTTACGGCTTCTGGATTCAAGTCGGTTCAAGTCTGAGCTTGCACCCGTGCGGATTCCAGGATTCCAGGACTCCAGGACTCCAAGATTCTGGATTCCGGCCATCCCTTCCCTTTGCCTTTTTGATATATAAAATTTTCATAAAGCTTCGTGTTATTAAAAATGAAATATATATTCTCTCTCTTTGCGCGCGCGAATACGCAATGGAATATTAATAGCAGGAAAGAGCTTGAATTTTAATCCAAATCTACAAGCAAGACGGGTGCTCCTGCTCATTCCCATCCCCATTCCCCTTTCCCCTTTCCCTTTTCCAATTCGCATTCCTTGGAGTCACGAAAAAGAGCGAAAGTCCCTGCCACTCCTGTCAATGGGAAATCTGTGCATATCTGTGGCTTATACATACGGGTCAACATCCCCACGTTTGCACTCACTGACCAGGCTACACAGGTACACTGAGAGAAAATAAACTTACTTTTTAAGTTGATTTTGGAGCAAGAAAAGGGGTTATTTCAAGGACAATGGGAAGGATTAGCGGAGGTTTAGAGAGAATGTCTTCTGATTAAGTTTTATAAGTAACTTCGATTTAAGAATGACGATTTATGAATAGTGTTTCATTTTTCGATACACTGATATTTTAGAGAGGCGATATAAGTGTGATAAATCGATAACAATATAATCGAAAGCCGAAACAAATTCAATAAATGCATTCAAAATATCAATACCTAAATGTTAAATGTGATATGGTTAGATTTTTATTATTAAAGTATATATAAAAATGTATTGAGTATTGCGATATTTTTGATATGATATTAATATTAATTGTGACGATATATATTTTATCAGACTTTTTCTATCGATAAATATTCCCATTTAGATTGGAAGGAAGTACAGTCTGCTTATAAAACCGATAGCTTCTTAAATGTTGTTATTTTATTTAAATCTTAAAAGAAATCATTTTAATTGTTAAAAATTCTTTCTCTCTCGCTCGCTTTCTCTCTCTTTCCGGAAAACGGATACGATTCCAGATTTGTTAATAGTTTCACTCACGTGATCCATTTTATTTTCGAGTGCACACACGCATCCTTTGGCTGAGAATGAACGTGCCGCGTCAAAGAAAACATCCTCGGCGGTTCCGGGGGCAAAGCAGCCATAATAAATCACGAGGTCGAGGACCAGGGATTGGGTGGCAACTGGCGACCATCCATTCAACCCGTTGACCCAGTAAGCAAGTAAGCAAACCTGCCAGCTCCGTCCAGACTCTGGGTGCTAAAGTTCGCAGCCAGTCAAGCCGAAATGCTGGCAAGGTGTTGCTCCTGCTGCTCCTGCTGCTCCTGTTGATGGCAAAGGTAAGCCCAGGGTCCGTCGTCGGACGTCGTCGCGGGTAATTGCCTTGAAAGGCCGCTGAAAGCCCTCAAACAAATTATAAATTGCCACCAAAACCAAGGCAGTCGAGGGGAGTCGAGGCCCGGCTCAAAAGGAGCTTACAACATTTGACGGCGGCCCACGGTTCCCCCAACTTCAGCTCACTCATTACCCCGACTCCGACTCCGACTCCGACTACGGGTTCGTATCCTTCTCCTCCTTCGCCTGTCTTATCTGAGGCTGCTGATCCATCACCTGGCGCTGGCGGAGTCCTGAATCCTGTATCCAGAGTTTATGAGGCCGTCGTGAAGCATTTTCTGATTGCGTGTGCATTTTTAATGCCGCCTTTTGGCCTTTCAGCCAAGCAACTACGCACTTCATTCATCAATGTGTACGTCCTGCGTCCTGGCCTAAATGGAGCCTTTGCCTTCCGCCTTCCGCTCTCCGCTTTCCCGCGCCAAGACAAATGATGATGTGTATCCCAGATTCGTTTCCGACGTTTCCCTTTTGTTTCACTTCCAAAGCTGACCTCCAGGTCGACATTTTATACTTCTCCATTTGTATACTCTTGCTGGGAAGTGGAAATATTAGGAATGTAGTTTAGACATCGAATATTTATTTTTTTTTTTTTAAGAATTTAAATTAAATTTGATGGATTTCAGTTAAAAGTATTTAAAGAAACACAGAAAATTGGATATTTCCTATCTTTGGAGAACAAAAAAGTTTATAATAATTAAAACTTATACTTACAGTTCTCTAGGAATTTTTCTAGACAATAAGAACATAATATATCTTATATAAACTGTACAAACTGCTATCTCTTGCAAAAGCAAGAGCATTTCGGCTTCGGTTATTGCTTTCTGGTCCTGCTAGCCTTCTTCTTCTTCTTCTTCTGCTGCTGGTCCCAGTGCTTACTTTGATTTTTATAAATTTTATATGGCCATCGCATCGCCTTCTTCACCTGCCTCGTCGCTGACTCTGCCTCCTCCTCCACTCCTGTTGCTGCCACTGCCACTGCTGTTCACTAATGAAATATGAATAATTAAACCAGTGTTTTCCCTTTGTTTTACTTCATTTGAAGTTCATTATTTTTGGCTCACTGCATTTCGCTCTCTCTCTTCGCTCTGTGTGCGCTGGTATTTGACTTTTGGCCATGGACGAGGACGAGGAGGACTCCTCCACAGCGTTGTCATCTTGGCGAAAGGATTCCGCCGAATTCCAGCTAATTACGTCGTAGCGAAGCCAATTATTTTTGGCAATTATTTATGCAGAAGCCACCACAAACATTGAATACACTTTCGCCACGTAGGTCCATGTCCTGACACTTTTAATAGATTTAATAGATAGCAGCTCCTCCACATAGATATAATTGATCCCGAGGAGTCAAAAGAGTTGCAGAATGCAAAGAAAAATCTTATTGAATTTTTATAAAAACAATTTTATCGATTTGAAAATATCTGAAGACTTTAGCTGCTATTGCTCTCAACTTAAAGTAAGCTCTAAGTTTAGAACTAATTGTTGGCTTTAGATATAAAAATAAATGCTTGAAACTGAATGAGCTTTTCTTGCAAATAGGAGTTTCTTTTTTATAAAAATCAATCTCTAAATATTTAAATATTATATCTCTGTCAGAAAAAGAGTCTCAAGGCTAATAGTAATCAGCTTCAAAGTTTTAAGTAAAGTGCCTTAAGAAAATGTTGGCCATTACTTGCTGTGTCTGTGATAGCAATTGTATAATTCGCAAATCCCCCTGCCACAGGGTCTAACCCTTAATGCCTTGTTATTTGTAGCACACAATTTAGCATGTAATTATATGCGGGGCTTGTGTATGGGCTTTGGGGCAGGATCCCCACCTACCAGGATCCCCAGCTCCCCGGCTACGTGTGGGGATTTCGGGCGGAGGCTGTCTTACAACAAGCACCGCAATTGGAAATCCAGCCTGGCCACCGACCATCCCCATCCCCATCCCCATCATTATTATCATCGTCATCATCATCATCATCCCCTGGCAACGGGAGCAGCAAATGCATTCTGCTCTTTGAATTTTAATTGCGGCCACTCACTGACCCAAAAGGATATAAAAATGCTGTCCTTTTTGCAAAACAACAAAACACAGTCGAAACTGGCTAGATTGGATTTTTCAAGGATTTACACTTAAAGGGTTCAATCGAACTGTATAAAAACTGTTTAACTTAAACCTTATTACTTTATGGTATAGTAATTTTCTCGTTAGTTTTAATAGTTGTTTTGTATAAAATAAGCCTAAATAAATATATAAATAAATACAAAAAAATTAAATAATTTATAAATATATAAATAAAATTAAACATATTAATATTAAGTGCACAAAATTTGTAATGAATTAAAGCCAAGTAATCTGTACATTTTAAGGAATTTATAGAATTTCAAGGACTCCTCATGGGCAGCCCTGCTTTGTTGAAAATAAATAATAAATCGTAGATAAAACTAGCAAGTAATTATTTATTTAATCTATTCATTTATAATTTAAAATTCCCAGTTAGCCAAGTTCCACTGTAAATTGTGATAAACCGGGCGTAAAGCGGGCTTTAAGGGGGTTGCCTGCGCCCCTTCTCAATCATAACGCTTTTAGTGTCGACGCCACTGACTAATTTGTCACTTTTGTTGTCGCCTTTTGCATTTTCTTGTTTGTTTTTCGAATTCTTTTTTTGGAACGTCGCCCTTTTGGGGGTTTTTGCCCCCTTTTTGCATATGGCTGGCTGGCTGGCTAGCTGGCTGGCAACCCTTTTCAAGGGCAATTTTGTATTCAAATAATGTTTGACTTTTTGCCTGTCCCTCTCTCTGTCCCCCACTTCCAAATATCTCCTCATTTAGCTGCTGTACGTGTTTGGTTTTTGTCCTGCACTTTTCCCCCATTTCCATTTTCCCGGCAACCGCCGGCGACGCCCCCTTTTTCATTTTCCCCTCCGGAGTTCTCATTCGCACGTAATTAGCTGTTAATTTGGACTGCCACTTGGCAACCGGGGCGAGCATTTTACTTTCTAACTTTTTCATTATTTCGGAAAGCGGGGTAAAAACTTTCACAGGGAAATTATTACTAAGCACAGCACAAAAAATGAGCGCTTTTGATTTGCCACACGAGAGTTTGGGACGTTGAAAGTTTATTAGTTGCTTTTTAATATTTATTTTGATTACATTATTTCGATATGTTTGCAGGAATTTGTAAAATAATTATTATGTAACCATGTTTGGGGAAGTATGCAGAATCAACTTCAACTTGTAGCAACTTTAGAGTAACCGGTAGAAATTTTATAAATTATAACCAATTTTGTGATTTTCGATAATTAATCAATGAACTTGATACATTTTGAAAGCAAATAATAAATGAATCATTAACAAATAGTTTAATAATAAATTAGCTTAAAAATTTGAATACTTCTTTGATTGATTTTCAATAACTAATCGATGAACTCGATACATTTTTAAAGCTTGTGATGATTGATCAATGAATCGTTCAGAAAAAGTTTAACAGTAAACTAGCTTACAAATTTGAATAATACTTTTTGTGATTTTGGATAATTCATCGATGAACTCGATCAATTTTGAAAGCATCATGAACCTTTAACAACTAGTTTTGAAACAAATAGAAAAAGTTTAATAGTAAACTGGCTTACAAATCTTAATACTACTTTGTGTGATTTTTGATAATTAATCGCAGTTGCTGCGCACGCAAAATACCCCGATTAAGCTATCGGCGATAAACAAATGCGATGTTCGATAAATACACTTAAAGGCGAGTGCGCTTCCAAATTAAATCTCCTAACGCGTAACCGCCCAGCTCCGCCATTGTCATGTGAGCGGAGTCAACATACAGAGGGGGTCGCCAACCAACCAAGCCACCCCCGTGGAGCAGAGCCCCCCTCCCCCTGGAATCGTGGGGAGGCCGAAGGAGGAAGGAGGAACCCAGTGACAAGCAAATTACTTGACCGGGGCGCCACACCAACCACAAGTCAAGGTATGGCTGGCAACCGTTAACTTTGCAGCTAATTATAAATGAAATCCGATATCAAAAGGCACACGGAGACACGCCTTTGTGCAGGACTCGCACACAGCAAGGACACACACAAACACACACACACACACACACACAAACACAAACAGGAACACCCTCGAACACATAGACAATGTCAATTCATTTGGAGTTTCGGTCCCGGAGTCGTGGTGTCCTGGAGCCCTCCTTGGCCGCCAGTCAACTGCGGGATGTGGTTCTTGGCAAACAAACAAATAATGAAAACAGCACAAAGGGGGAAGGACTACGGGGGGCGGGGGCGGTGAAACGGGAGGCGGGGGCGATTGTGGGCGTGGGCCCAGAACAAAGTGGAAAATTCATAAAATGTCATTGTCGCTTTATTAAAACGCGCCAAAACCTTCACGTTTTCCCCGGCTCATGCAGCGCGGATTCCCCTTCTAACACACAAATACAGTGGGAGAAAAAATGTATATTAAATATATATATAATTTCGATTAAGAAAATTGGGATTATCAATTGAACTTGAAAGAAGTTGGTGAATTTTTTGTGTAATTATAAAGAGGGGATTGTATGTTCTTGTTATAATCTTCAAAGTGGGACTTCTTTATTTAAATAATTTATTATTATTAATTTTGATATAATTTAAAGTAAAATAAAATCATTTAACAAAATCTATTAAAATGTGAAAAATGTTTTAAATTGGTGCTTGATAAGTAGAAAATAAAAAATGTTACCTCCGTTTTTAGATTAGAAATAATTAGACTCATTTTACAGTTGTTTTATTTACAGGAAACTAAAATAAATTAAGTAAAAAAATATCATAGATATGGAAAACCTTTTTAAAATGAAGTTTACAAAATTTGACAGTAATTACAGTAAAAACAAATCATAGCATACTTTTGTGTAACATTTAAAAGTGATTTTCCTAACCAGCAATTGTTTCCGTTTATTCAAACCATTTCTCTTAATATTAATATTTTCTAACAGTGTACGCACACAGAGATGTCAGTGGTGTTGCAAGAAAAGGGGGGACTTAACGGGGAATGGGGGTGTTGCCAGGGGGAGGGCGGCAAGGAGTTGGGCGGGTGGGTGCTTTGGCAAATTGGGCGGACGGCGACGTTGTCTGCTTTGCCATCGACAGCTGTTGGCGTCATTTACAAAAGCTTTTTGGCCGTTTTATGGGATTTTGCAACAGTTTCATTTTCATTTTGCGCAGGGCGCTTACACACACACACACACACACACACACACACATGCAGGGGTGTGCGGAAGGGGGGGGGGGTCGCATAATGCCGCCATTAGAAGTTGCCGCCAAGCACTTGCTAACGCCAAAAGATGATGATGAGCAGCAGCGGCGGCAAAAGCAATAGCAACAAGGACCATATGTGAGAGCAGAGGCGTGGCCAAAGGGGGGTATTTCAAAGGGGGTACAAGGACCTCTGTCTTTAGGAAAATTACTAATGAAATGGCGGAATTTCTTGAATGTATTATTTAAACAGCTAAAATAATGTCAATATTAAAAATAATTTTAACTGCATAAATATAAACTTATATATAACAGATTTATCTGTTACTTTCAGAGTGGTTAAGTCCTCTATTATAATGCACCTTCTTCAACAACCTCAAAATATTTTTTTAATTTTGTTTAAACTTAAGATTAATTGAATAAAAAATAAACATCCTTCGATTTATATTTAGGGTAAAATCAGCCCCCTTGTTGATATCACTCATACGCCCCTTTGTATGTGTTTTTCGCCAAGTGCATCTGTATGCTCCGCTGAATTTGTATCTGTATCTGTATCTGTGGCTGTGCCTGTATCTGTATCTGTGTGCTGTTGCGACAACGATAATAGCTCCAACGTTTGTTGATTCGTTTGCCGTCTATGTCTGCCTGCCACCTCATACCGGCTCCTCCATCATTTTCCCCCCATCCCCATTCTTTGCCATTTTCCCAGCCCCATTTCCCCATTTCCCCTGACCCTTTACCCTTCCCCTTGCCCACGATTTTCCCAGGCTTCATCGTCCTCGTCCTCGTCCTCGTCGTCATCGTCATCGTCAGCGTCATATTTGAACTTTTAATATTGACGCCATTTAACACGTTCTGGTGGAAATTTTATAAATGACTCTGTCTGTTGGTGGCTCCCCACTTGTACCCACTGGCTGCCACTTGCTCCTCCTGGCTCCTCGTGGCTCCTCCTTGCTCTCCCCCTTCTACTAGCTTGCCCCTTAGCCTGCCCCTGATCCCCATCATGAAAATAGTAATAATAATGCCGAACCGCTGATGATGATAGCGCCGTTTAGGCCGCTGATTTGGGCTGAAGAGTAGGAACATTATTGTTTAAATTACTTAAATTTGATTTATTTTTAAATAAAAATTTTAATTGTTAATTTTTTCGAAGCCATTTAGGGGAAATATAAATATTTCTTTAAGATTGCAAACAGCTATAGTTCAAAAGAATAAAAATAATAAAAGCCTAGGTAACAGCTTGAAGAATTTTTTTAAATCATAAAAAGATTGTTTTAAATATTTTTTTTAGCTTTAGTGATTTTCTTAAATACAAAACTTCTTATATAGTTATATAAAGTTTCTTATATTTACAGCTCTAGTTCTTAAAAAAAATATATAAAATAATTTGCTTGCAAATATATATATTAGAAAGTCACAAAATTGCTTTATATTGGACTGCGGTGGAGAACTCCAGTCGGACTACGCCGGAAGCGACTTTGGACTTGGACTTGGTGCGGGAGTTAAAGAAGGAGTTGTGGCAGGATTTCGTAGCTGGAGTCGGTGTGTCCCCATTCAACCTGTCAGAAGTCACTTGCGGCTTTTAGGTTGAATTGTCTGCGAATTAGCTGGAGAGCAAATCACTTAAAGCGACCGCGCAGCAGCTCAATCACAGTGCCGGGAGAGAGCGGGCTTTGGGACCGGATGGCGCCAGGACATCAGAATGTCAGGACACGACAGCGAAGGAGTCACTACTACCATATCGATTGTGAGGAGTGTGTGGCATCTTATAAATCGATATGAGTGTCTGCTGCACTCACTCACTCCCTGCCCCTGCCCCCCAGGAGACGTGGGAGACGACACGGAGATGGGCACAGGACTGAGCCGCATGGAAAACCAGAGTTCGATCGTTACTCGGTGGAGATTCGAACGTACACTGAAGTATATTTATGGGGGATAAGCAAAGAATCTATAGAATTTATTTAAATGAGTCCCTAAATCTGTATCATAAAGAATCTCTTTAGTATATATTTATAGGATTATTAAAAGGAGCATATATTTTTCTCTTAATTTTCCATAGAATATTCCCCCTTTTTTCTCACTGTTCACCGTTCAAAAGGGGAACTGCAAATGGGCGCAGGAGCTGTGGCATCGCGTCATCTTGTCAAATATTTCGCGCTAAATTAACACGACAGGACGCCCAAATGGAGTAAGGAGATGTCAGCCGGGCCAAGGCACAGACTCGCAGAGTCTCGCAGGTCGCTCCTCGAAGGACGAAGGCAACACAAAAAAGTTTCACAAAAAAAAAAAAATCGTACACTTCAAGTGGTGCAGGGGCGGGGGGCATCTCTCTGCACTCCCTGCTCCTTTTTGCACATACTCGTACATAACTCAAATAGCGACGCAGCCCCTGTGTCTGTGTGTGTGTAAGTGCATAATTTGTTGGCTTTGTGCAACACCACCCACCACCCTCATCCCTCATCCTGGCAACCTGAAGGCACCCCCCTCGAAGGCCAGACTATGACGAGGACGAGGAAGCCGTGCTAGCATCAAGGCGCGCATCAAAAGGGATCGAGGAACCGAAGAATGGAATACCCTTGGAGGGTGTTTAAGGATAATACTAGAACTAGAACATAAACTGGTGAATTTATTACTATAATTAATATGAAACCAATAAGTTATATATTTGTATCTTTAAAGTTTAAAGATATGAATACTAGGATAGTTGTGAAATCTTTTGATATTTTTTGGAGTTTCAAAGATTGTGCTAAAATATAGAAATTTTCTTAATTATTAATTATAAATAACTTTAAATACCTTGAAAATGTATATTTCTTATTATTATATATTGATTATATTTATTATTATTATATTATTTATATATTTAATAACTTAGCTTTCAAGTGTTTATTGAGATACAAGGCCCGATATTAGGTATCGATAAAAATACTATATTGAAAATATAGTAAAGTTTGATTTATCAGATTTTTAAATATGGAAAAAGATTGTTAAAATAACGCTTTATGGTCAACATATAAAAGTTAATTCGATTATTTGCTAATTTTTTGTATCTATATTGATTCGATATATCAAACAGAATATTGATTTATTGCACACTTAAAATCTAAATATTAAAATATCAATAAATACATTGACTTTGCTATTATAAATACTTTCAGCTGTTTCTATTTACATGCTGCTATGACTTAATAAACCTAAAAATTTTAATAATATTCCTTTAGCCAATTTTATAAATTTTATAAAAATTTTAACTGCAACTCTTCCAATTTAAAGGACCTCCTGGAAAGGGTGTTAAAAAGGAGAGGAAGGACGAGGCTCGTAACAGCTGCCGCTTGCAAAAGTTAACACCAACTAAGGACAGACTCAAAAGACAGACAAGGCGGCAAAAAGAGAGGTTCTGCTGGCTAGACAAGGACAGCTGGAGTGGGAGATAGAGATAGAACGATAGAGATAGACAGAGAAAGAGAGGGCGCCGCACAGACACGGCATATTATTAAAAATGATAGCAGCAATTTAGGCGACGGCGTAATTAAAATTAGTCAACCTAATGATGCATCATCATCATTATCAGACAGCGGTGGCAACGAGCTGAGCCTCCTCCTCCTCCTCCTGCTGCAGCCCCCTTAGCCCCCCGCCGCCTCCACCTGATGCTGGAAAACAGCAGGAAATAATAATAAATTAAATAGAAATCGAGAGGTTTTGAAGAATCATCCGAAAAGTTAAATAAAATTGATAATTGAACGTAGTGATTATAATCTTAAAAAAAAATCTATAAAGCTATGTAGATTTCGTAGACTGAATGTAAATTTAGTACAGAAGATATAAATTAACTCAAAAACGTGCTTAGAAAAAATGTGTAAATTGTAGAAACTTTTAAATATGGCGTTTAACATGTTAAATAATAAAATATATCATCAAAACTTATCACAAAATAAAGACAGTAAATATAAATAAATAAATAAATATAAATAAATTATCATAAAACTCTTTAATAAAACTTACCCAAAAAGCCATTTTAATTTAATGAAATATTTATTTATTTAATTTTTAATAAAAATTACCCAAAAAGCTGAAAGGAAATGTTTATTTCTAAGCAGGTTCTTGTAGCTTTATGGCTTCCTTCTTTACAGTACCCCAAGTAAACGCAACTTATAATACCTATAATAATAATTGGCAAATATATAAAGATCCCAAAATCAACAATAATAATTTATACAAAATAATTAAAACTTAATTAAACACTTGCAGCTTATGCACATAAAGTTCAAAAACAATTTTAGGGTCGCTGATCTAGAAGTTATAACTCTCGCTCGCCACTCCATAAGCCAGTTGTAAATCCATAATTTTCCAGCGTTTTCCCCCCGTTGATGACGTCATTATGGAGACCCATATGGCGCGAAAAGAGCAAAGGAAGGAGCGGGGGCAAGGAGCAACGGCAAGGACGACGCATTAAAAGCCAATAACAACATCCGTGATGAGCATGAAATTAATTTACAGAAAGCACTTGATGGGCTTATTGACAGACGCGGGCATCGCACATTTATGGCTCATGGCTCATGGCTCATGTTTGCTCTAAAACTGAACCAGACGGCGAAAAAGACTGTGGATATAGCCGTCTATATGTAGCTATAGCTGTATGTATATATATATATATACTATATGGGAGGGATGCAACAATAAACAGACGCACACTTATTAATTAAAAGCATACATTAGGGCCGCACTCGCACAGAGGGCAGCAGCTGAGCAGCACAGAGGGCTTTATGTGCGGCCAGAGCATAAACCCCATAAAATCCTTATAGTGCCACCGACACCCTTTTCCAATGCACTTGAAAATAAAGGTTGGATAAGTGGTTAGTTAAATATATAGAATAGAGTAAAATTCTTCATTAAAAATAGTTAATAATTGTATATAATTCCTATTCTTGTTTAATATATTTTTGAAAGAGATAAATATAAAGGCATAGTCTTATAATTATGATATTTAAAACTTTGTTATTAAGATAATAAAATGTTAGTATTAAGCTATCTTATTTTATTAATTTGTAACTTATAATGTAAACATTTTGTGATCAATAATTTAAAAGTGATATCCTTGTAGCGTCTGGATGTTCAATGAATAAATCAAATCAAATATTTTAATATATAAATATATTATAATTAATAATATTAATTATATACATAACAATTCTAAATTAAAGAATTGTTTGTTTAAGCAATGTACAATTTGAATTCTTATTTTAACAGCAATTTTGTATTTTTATATTGAGATAAATTAAATTAAAATATTCAATAAATACTTTTTACAAAATATTAATATATCGACACAAAATAACAAAAATATTTGATAAAATCTATACAGCAACGGTAAATGTGATATTCTTTGATATACAAAAAATTCGATTTATCAAAGTTTACGATATTTTCGATGAGCTATCGAACTTTACCTTTCGATAAAAGTATTCCTTGATATATAATTTATTTTAATATTATTTATTTATATATTACTTATTTATATATTATTTATTTGTATATTAATTATTTATATATTATCTTCTAGACTTTCTTTTAAAACAAATTTCACTTAACAAAACAATTTTTTTGTACAGTGCCTGCTTGTAGCAACATTTGGTGTGCACATTGAATCGCCTTCTTGGCCTTTTCGGGGATCGGAATTGGCTTTGGTTTTGGCTTTCGCTTTGGTTTTGGCTTTCGGTTTTCGGAGCTCATAAAAATTGGCTTAGACCGCATGAGTGTTGGCCCCATGACTCGCTCTGTGAGAGTGTGTGTAGGGGTGTGTGTGGGAGCATGATTGTTTATATGGGCAACTATTAAGCGAGCTGAAAAGTTGACATTATTTTTCGTTTATATTTAATCATAATTCCAATTAAAATTCCCTTTACGAGGCAGTCAACAATGATGGCGGAGGAGGTGGAGGAGGAAAAGGACGAAGGGGGACTGAGAATGCATCGTAAAACTCCAAGAGTTGCGAGAGTGTGATGACTAAGGATATCCAAAGGGATGCCGAGGGTTGAGCTATTACACGCAGCTGTGCGGGTTAATCGGACCGAAAAGTTGAGGAGTAATTGAGGAATTTAATAATGCATTACAAACTACAGTCGATAATAGTCAACAAAATAAAGGGAAAATGAACAATAACTAAGCAGTAATATAAGATTAATCATTAAATTTACCTTAAATAATTTTCGATAAATTTAAAAAACAAATTACGATAGGCAATAGATTGCCTTACTTATTTATCTTAGTTTAATCGATAAGCAAGGCTCTTACTTAATTTGAAATCCATTTAGTTTGCTGTCTTCGCAAACCGATAACTGTTTTAATTTTGCAAATGGCAAACTTCGATTAGAGCTCGATAGCGATCACATTTTTGCCAAGGAAAAGCATGGCTGCATTAATGCAAATGGAAAATAATAATTATCTGATGCAAGACGGCCTTATTGACTCCATTGGCCATAAAGATCAAAGGGCCGAAGGCTGCTTTCATTTTATTTGCCAGCTTTATTTATTTTCTAATGATTTATTTATCTCTTACCCTTTGTGGCCGATGCTGTAGCTGTGCATCTGTATCTGTATCTGTATGAGTAAATGTATCTGTATCTGTAGTTTGCCATGCATCTGTGAAGTTGACTTGCACACATGGCACGTACCGGAATACAAATAAATATTTTTGCAACAGCTGCAGTTGAAAATATCCATGTATCAGTGCCATAAAAAGCGCCTCCCTTTCAATTCAAATGCACGCACTTCGCATTCGCATTCGCACTCGCACTCGCACCACTCTCCACTACGATTGGCCGCCTAATCCTGTGCCAGGATATCATACTATCGGGGGATATCCCTTCCAGCCTCCTGCGGTCACTGCATTTGCGGGCAGTTCAATTAAATTTGCTTAGTTCAGTGCATGCGGGTGGCCCACTAAAAGGGAAGGTTCCCCCTGGACGAGGCCTATGCTCAGGGATGGCATAAATGTTGTATCGATATTTTAAGTTATAAAAAATCGATATGAATTCGATAAATACGACATTCGTTATTAGTAAAATATTTCGAAGCTTTCGAAACATCCTAAACTTCAAAACGGTAATTAACGGTAATTTTGAAATAAATCACCGAATTATTGAAAAATCTATCGAAAATCACAATGTTAAGAAATATATTTATATTATAAAAACACTATATTTTCGATTAATAAATTATATAAATAGCAAAACTGGTAACCAATATATGTAAGATTTTTGTTGATTTATTTATAGATATTTTCGATAAAATGGTAAAATAAATCATCAAAATTTTGAAAAATCTAACGAACAGCACAATATTAACACATTTATTTATATTATAGATACACTATATTTTCTATAAATAAATCATTAGAAGTATAGAAATAGTTTGGCGAAACTCGCAGTATCAACAAATATATGTAAGATATCAATAAATTTAGATCACTTTCGATATTTTTGTTGATTTATTTATAGATATTTTCAAAAAAATGGTTAAATGAATTAGGCTTTATATACTTTTCAAAAAAATTATTATTATTTTTACGATATTTTCGATATTTCGATATTTATCGCACACATTCCTAGCTCAAAATTGTCGTGGGTAGTGCGGGCGCAAAGGCATTTCTATCACTTCATATTTCTTTCTATTTGGTGGACAAAAACCAACCTCCCTTCGCACTCTCCCCCCCGGAACGGGCTCAATTAATTTATTTGTTTATTGCATTTCATGCGCCATATTTAAATCATGAGAGCGAACAGGAGTCAGGGGCAGATATGGGAGTGCACACTGTACACACTCGTATCGTTTATCATTATATGGCCTATTAATTACCAAATACCGTTTGCCAGTCTACACTCCGGGCTCTCCTCCATGGATTACCATGGATGCTGACTAGTCGAAGGGTATGTTGTATTCGTGGTAGAGAAGCTTAAAAAATTATATTTTACCATTTACAAAATTGTAGAAAAATTAATTCTAAAGGAATAAATTGTAAATTAATAAATTTGAGATACACAAATACTCAAAATATTTTTAATAATTATTTAGAATTTATTAAGTACATTTTAAGCCTCTTTTCTATAGTTTATAGGCCACATTTTGGGCCAGCAATTATTTATAAGAATTGTGAAATTTATTTCAAAATAAAATAAGGTTAACAGACTTCAATATATATTATGACATCTTTTATTTTTTACAATTTTTATTTCATGTTAGTTATATTATTATTTATAGTTTTCCTTGATCTAACAATTGCTTTTAATAAAGGACACTCAGTATTCGCTAGTCCTTATATTGAAGCATAAAGTTCTTTCTTGTTTTCAAATTGGATTTGCACTTGTTTTTATGGCTTTGACTGGGGGCTCCGTGTGGGCCAGGATCTGCTTTTGACCACGAATGCAGCAACGCAGCAACGCAGCAAGTGCAGCTGGCGCCGTTCCGAGAGCTGCTCCTGCAGGACCCACACTCGAGCTCCTCCTGCTCCTGTTGCTCCTGTCCTCCTTCCAGGACGTCCCTCCCTCTGCATCTCCATCTCCCTCCCTGCCCTAGATGATGCTGTTGTGTCTGGCGCATTTCACATGATAAATGATGCAACAGACTAAACGTTGAAAATCGCTGCAACGAGGGCGGAATGCAGGACCCAAGGATGAGTATGAAAATGGGATTGGCTAAGGGATAGCTATGCTGCATGGTGTATGACATGGCAGGGCCTGGAACTGGGACTGGGACTGGGACTGGGACTGGGGAACGGTGATGCAATGGCCGCCTAATAAGCCAACACACCAGAGCGTGACAAAACAAACAAATTGATGGAATGCCGGGCATCATAAATAATGACTTGCGATCCCAGAACCCAGAATCCAGAACTCAGCTCCCAGATCCTAGATCCTAGAAACAAAGGCCAATAATAAACTTGGAAGAGCGTAGCCTGTGCCAGCTCCGAGATATGTGTAAGTGAATTGATTTCCAGCTATTTGTAGTTGCATTTTTTGGCCTGATGAGTTGAGCTCATAAATAATTGGTTTAATTTGGAAAATGAAAAAATACATAGTTGATTTTATAGATAATTGGGTGAAATGAGTAAATAAAAGTATATAATTATTTTTTAATATTTAATATATATTTTTAAATGATTAAATAACTATAAATATCTTACATAAATAATGTCTAAAGAATTTAGTTTGTGAAAAATTGGCTTTAAATATTTTTTCTTTACCTTAATACCTCAATTAACATCTAATTTGACTTAATTTTCGTTTAAAAATTACATTTTGAAAGCAAATAATTATAAAAACCATATAAACATATAGTAAACACCTTAAAATATAAATAAGTTTTTCTTTAACTCAGAAATGCGAAAGTAATCGAAAAGAAAATATAATAATAAGATGCGCAACTCTGTAAGTCCTAATAAAAGTAATAATAAATACCTAAGCTCCTTTCTTTTGTTTTTATTTATTGAATTTTATTTTTATTTAATTTTTACTTATGTTTTTATTTAATATATAAATATAAAAATTTATATTTGACCAAATTTTAAGCTTTTGTTCACCTTAAAACTTAATATACAATTAAGAACTTGGTGTTTTTTCAGAAACTTTCATACTTAAATTTTGCAGTCACTATTTTTTTCCGAGTTTAAGTCGGATTTCATGCTATGTTTATATATTATATATATATATATGTATGTAAAATTTTTTTTATGCCCTGCAACTGGCATAAAAAGGACCTCTGGAAAAGTCGTCATTAAGCTGTGCGGCCATAAAAAAATATATAGACCATGTGCAGGACAATGCGAGCCGCTTGGAAAAACCTTTAACAATTTGACACATGATTGTTCACATCTCGGTTATCTTGCCACATTCTCCGCTTCCCCTCTCCCCTTTCCCCTATCCCGATCCCTTTGCATTTTAAAGGAAGGACCGAGCGTAACGCGCACTTCCGGCAGCCTAAAAATAGCTGCAAAAATTATTGAGAGGCAACCAAACGCAAATACAAGCAAGGAAAAATAATTAATTTAAATAATAATATATTTTTAACTAAAATTTTTTAATTGCTTAGAAACCTAAAATATTTGTTGTGTAAATATAGAGAACAGAAGGCTTAAAAACTTGGCTTAAGGTAAGAGTCTTGAAAAATAAATAAAATATAAATCGTAAGCTTAAGAATAATGTAAAATAATAATTTAACAAAACTAAGCTTTTGTAAATAAAATTGCTGAGATAACTACATTGTGGCACAATAAATTCAAGAATTATTTGTTATTAAAAATCGAGAAGAAAGCGTTTTAGGAAAGATCTACGTTACCGTTTTCCCCAGAAGCAATTTACATAAATATTTGTTAATTTATATCACTTACTCTCCTTTTAAAAAATTTGTAAATTATTCAATATTTATTTATTTATTAATCTTAAAAATTTGCTGTCCCTATTAATTTGTCCACATTTGTACTGGGTGCAGATGACAATGGACGCGCGAAGGGAGTCCAAAAAATGTTCGAACGCATATTGTTAACAAAGGTCAGGCGCCGGGGGAAAAGGGCTTGGGAAATTGGGGGCTGCTGCTGTTGCTGCTGCTGGTGGGCGTGGCGGATGGAAATCGGATATGTGCACAACAATACACACACATACGAGCACATGCAAAATGTATAATTAACCATACACACACAGGCGCATTTTTGATGGGGCTTGGGAGGCGGGCTTGGGTCTCGTCGTCGCTACAAAAGAAGTACAAGAAGGGAAATAAGGCGGAGGGGGGTGAGAGGAGGATGTAGGAGGTTGGGAAGGATGGAGGAGAGTGGATGAGGAGGAGGTGGATGTGTGGCAAAATGTTACGGCCGTTTACACAGCCAGCCGGGCACTTCGATTCGCCGTTCGGTGCCGCTCTCTTTGGGAAAGGAGTCCTCCTTCCGCCGTCACACCATCCTCAACGGCCGGACACGGCAGGCCAGGCATTGAATATTTTGACTTTCCCCGAATACCCTGACAGCGAAATAAGGAGTTAATGCGAATTCTAAGGATTACTTGCTTTAGTACAGACTTGAAAGAACTTTGAAACGAGTTCTTTGCTCCCAAGAGCAAACTTAACTTAAAATTAGCAACAAAAAAAATAAAGAATCATAATTAACATATCACCTCTCAGAGAGAGCAGCTTAAAAGAAACTCTCTCGTTCGCTATTGCTTGTAAATTGCAGAAATGACGGAGGAAACGAAAGGGAGAGAGACAATAATTTCTATATAAAAATATAAATAAATAAATAAATTTTTATTGTCAAGAATTTCCCATAGAGCATTTCACATGCCATATGATTTTCCCATCATAATTGCTGCCTGCCTCATCCTATTTTTCGGGCTGCATGTGAAGTTGGCAGTGGCAACAATGAAACTGGGAAAATGTTGCTCATTTTTTGTCGGTCTTCACAGTGCCAGGGCCACCACCATGAAGCTTCCTCCACAATTTTTGCACACATTCCTCTCTCTCTCTCTCTCGCCTTAGACCAGCCCCGCAGTCGTCCTGGTGATGGTTTGGTCCACTGACTGCTCCTTTGGCCAATGCTGCTGCTGCTGCTCCTGCTGCTGCTGCTGCCGCTGCTGCTGCTGCTGCTGTTGAATGCTGTGGTCAGCATGGCTCCTGCCTTCTCCCATATAGAGTCCGGCGTCCGCAGTCCCGTGTCCGGCTTTTTCCATGACCCCGCTTCGCAAAAATATGGAAACATTTGGCACTAATTGCATGTGCTCAGCAGCAATGTTGCTCCTGTTGCTGCTGCTGCTCCTGGCCGTCGTCCTGTTGCTGCTGCTGCTGCTGTTGTGTGTTGGTGGAGCGACAGTTATGACAGCGGCAATGGAAAATGGCAGTGAATGTGGGCTTTTTGGGATGCGGAAAGTGGAGGCGTCGGCGGCGGCGGCGGCTGCACAAAGCACAAAAGAAATTGCGCAAAAATCGTTGTAACAAAAGAACAGGACACGCATTCACACACACACACACACACACATGCTGTAAAAAATGACAATTCCAGGACATCATAAACGTTTGGCACACGGTGAAAAATCAAAGGAAATAATTATATATTTCAGCAAGTGAATTTAATAAAAAGAAATTAAGGAAAAGAGAGTATAAACCAAGTTCACGGTTAAAATGTTATATATTCATTGTGATTTTTAATATCTCTTGGCTATATATTTTATTTGTATATTATATATATTTTAAAGAAAATATATATAAGAAATATATTTCTATAAAAAATATTTCCCCCTGTGCAGCCGGAGAGGGCGAGGCCAAAAATGTGGCCAAGCCAACTAACGAAAGGAACAAAGTGGGCAGTTGTTGGGATTGTTCCACATGGCAAAGGCATCCTCTCCTGTTGCTCCTCCTGTTGTTGGTCCTGCTCTGCTCCTTGTCCTGTTTGCTACTCCTTTCTAATAGTTGTTACACATACGCATAAAAGCCAACGACGTAGCAGCAGCAGCAGCAGTCGTTGAATGCCAAGGAAAAAGAATGGAAGAAGCTGGCTAGCAAGGCTAGCAAGGCTGGCAAGGAGGCCAGGACATCGTCGTGAATGGCAATGACAATGGCAAAAATCCGCGGCATATGCACGTTTCTGCATTTCAGAATATTTGTCTGACCAGAGTCCTTATTAGTCCCCTTGAATGGGGAGTCATAAAGGCCACACAGGAACAGGTACAAAAGCCACTGCTGGGCAAGATTGGCCTGTACTCTTTGAGATTATATTTTTACTACTTTAGCTTTTTGTGGAAATAAATGTAATAGTATTGATCTATAAATAGAAGGTTTTATTATGTCTATATTATATTTTATTTACTTGAGAAGAAAAATCAAAGTTCGATTGAAGCCAAAAGCAAGTAAGCAGCTTCAGACAAAGAAAATCTTTACTCAGCCTTAGGAATTATAGAAAATATATATAGATCGCTTATTTATCGATATTTAGGGCCAAGTTTGATTTAAAAATCGATTTTAAGCAAGAGAGAAAGCTTACTTCAGGAAGGTGAAGCTTATATACATACGTTTGAAGTTCGACTTCGGATCATGAAAATTTAACATAACTCAGCCAAAAATGGATTAATTTCAATTCAGAAAGCTTTTATATGCTAGTTTTTATTAGGTTAAAAAATCAGCATTATAAATTTCCAAATTACCAAGTTTATCTCAATGCTGTCTTTTTAAAAGTCATCAAAAATCGTACCCTTTACTTTTTTTTGGCAACTTTTCCATCGTTTAACACTTGCACCGGCTGCTAAGGTCTCTCCTGCCTTGGCAGGACACTCACCTGTAACGCCTGCCCCCCTCTGAGGACTCCCAGAGTCTGGCTCGGCTCTAATTGGTTTCGGCTCCCTGCTCTGCGTGGAGGCAGCGAAGTCTCGGATGACGCTCCTCTCGAGACAAAGTATTTTTGGCCAGATTCTAGACACTCTTGCAGCCTTTTTCGATTTTTTTCCTTTTGATTTGGAAGGCCAAGGCGGGGGGCGGGTGAGAACAAACTCATTTTCCAAAGAAGACATCAAGGGGCACAAGCAAAAAAAATAAAAGAGGAGAAAATTTATTGAAGAGCAAACTCATTTGACTATAACTTATGATTGGATTATCGGTTTAGTATGGCATTTGACAGCAGCCAGCCAAGTGAGTGTGGGAGGGGGTTACGGGGGGTGTGTGTGTGTGTGTGTCTGTGATAAGACATATGTCTATGCGCCTAAATGCAGGCTATGCAAGCCGAGGAGGAGCGCCTCCAGTGGGAAAGTCATAAATGCGCCGCAGACAAGCGGAAAGATGCTGGCTGCTGTCTCTCTCTCCTTCTCTCTCTCTCTCTCTCTCTCTCTGTCTTTTTCCTTGGCTCCTGCCATCTCTTTCTTTTCTTCTACTCCTTTCTCATTCTATCCTCTTGCTCTTTTTGGCCAGCAATTCGTCTGGCGGGGATGCACAGAGAAAAGGTTTTCGTTGGTGTGAAATCCTTTCATAACTCTCAAGCATTAAGGGGATGTCCTTTGCTGCCATAGTAGAGACTCTCTATCAATGATATTCTTTAGTTTTTTTTTAAGAAATACAACTATTTATCAGTTCTTTTGAGTTTTTTTCTGAATAGAATGATAATGACTTAAGTTCTTATATGTCCAAAATATTTCCAAGTTGCTGTTCAATATTATTCAAGACTTTAAGAAAATAATATAAGCTTTCTTTTGGACTTACCAATTAAACCAAAATATATAGAAATAGTAGCCCAATTTATATATATTTATATATATTTATGTATATTTAAAAATGTAACCCATTATTGTCAAGTGTCCCCTTTGCTAGGCCTCCGTCTGGGTCTGAGTTTTGGTTTTTTGGGTCTCGTTTTGGCTGCTTCATTTGGCTCTGGCAACATGCAACAGCAGCAGCAGCAGCAGCATCAGGCAGCAGCAGTCAGCGCGATTGCTTTATGTCTATGCCGTAGCATCCCCCCCTTTCGCNTCTATGCCGTAGCATCCCCCCTTTGCGCCCCTGCCACACCCCCAAAAAACAACCCCCCCTCGAAATTCAGCCCCTGCGCTTTGTGTGTGAGCCTGTTAGGGTCTGTTTTATTGCGCCATAAACACGCACTTAAGCACACACACAAAAACATAACCAAATACCAAGAATATGCACCAAGAAAAAATTATATTAAGTACTAGAAATATTCAATAATATTAACAAAATAAATAAAAACGAAATGTATAGAAAATATTTTAATAAAAAATACAGAGCTATTAATTAGATTATAATTCTTAGATTTTGAACCCTTTTCAATTGCTACAAGCTCTTGTTTAAATACATTTTCCTTGAGAGAATTATTCATATATATTTTCATTTATTTAACTTCTAAAGACAACTTCTTTTCTCTGCGTGTTTAGATACTTCTGCCATGTATGGCCTAAGTAGTCCCTGTTCCCCGTACCATCTTCTAGTCATAACTTTCGGTAGCCTTTGGAAATGTGTAGCCGAGTGTAAAATTTTGATTTTTCAACCTACACAAACAAAGGACAAGGACTTCAAGGGGGGCGGGGCACAAAGGACGACAAAGGCGGGGGTAGGGGGGCCTCGAAATGGGGGCTTAGCGAGGAGCAACAGAGAGAGTTTCGGCCATTTGATATAGGCGAAAATCGGTAAATAAATAAACAACATAACAAATCCCCAAAAGAAATAAACTGGCAAAGAATTACAACAGGCTCTTGCTTAATAATAACATAAAAAGCAATCATAAAAATTAACCATATTGGTTTTTATTTTAATTAAATTTAATAACATTTGAGTTATAAAGTAATGGAAATGCATAAATAAATTATATTTATAGAAAAATAACTAACATTTGAACATGCCTTCAGGTTATTATATAAAGATTCTATTTAAAAAAATAACACAAAAATATATACAAAATAAACAACATAAGAAGGCACTTGAAAAAGATTGTAGAATTAATTACAGCAGACTCTTCCTTATAATTAATAAACAATTGAGAGAGAAATGTTAACATATTGGCGTATTTTAAGGTTAACTGAAAATTGGGTTCTAATTTTAAATCTGCATGCATTTACTTACAATTTAATTAATGTCTAAATTAATAAAAATAATTTCATAAAACAAATCACAGAAGAATCCTTACACTTAAACATTTACAACGATTTATAAGTTAACTATTTCTTGCTTATATTAGCAGTGGATTTTATACCCTAAATAATGCAATTAAACAAAGGGAATATTTAAACGTTTAAATGTATACGTTAAGCATGTTTTCAGGATTCTTTTATGTACATTTTTTCTTAAAACAGATGAAAAGCGTTGTTTAAATATAATAATAAAAAAATAGAATAGAAAATAATAGAAGCAATATATATTTTAAATTTTAATTTTTAAGAAATTTTACTATTTAGCATTTACATTATAAATATATATCTAAAAACTGGTGAGTTTAAGAGAAATTCCAAGAATTGTAAGTCGTTTTTAGTTCTTTTATGCTTGCATTTTTATCCTACAAATTATTTCATTTTAATTTTAATTATTACTTATTTTTATAAATTATCTCTCAGTAAACATTTTTTATTTGCAACTTCTACTCTTTAAACTATATTTACTTCATTGTTAGAAATTATGATTTCCTTTGCTTTCCCTATTTTTTTCTTACAAAATTCAACAACTTTAAGCAACAAAATTCTCCTCATAATGCGAGTGGGTCAAAGGTCCTGGGGCTGGGTCATGTGTACTGCACTCCAGTTCCTGGTCCGGACTTTAATGTATTTAGCTAGAGAGCAAATGAGATGGCCCAGCTTCTGGATCCAGCTCCTGCTGCTGCTCCTGCTCCTGCTGCTGCTCCTGGATCCTGCTCCTTTTTCCGGATGGCGTTGCCAAGTGTCGTCGCGCCATGAGAGACGCAAAAATCTCGGCATAAACTAATTATGTCTGCTTTTTAGGCGCTCAGGCAGGCGGACGACACACACACACACACACACACGCACATCCCCCTGCCCCTCCCCCCTTAAGTAAAGATATTGAATTTCGCAGAGAAATTTGCTTGCCAGCAGCGTGTTTCAGCAGGAGATTCAACAAGTTTTTCAGCTGACTGATATCCTGCTCGGCTTCTTCTTTTTTCGTAGCATACAACGCAGCGCTAATTGAGGGTGTCCCTGTGTGTGTCCCAGTGTGTGTGTGTGTGTGTGCGTAAATCGATTTTTTAACATTTTTATATCCTTGTTCTTTTGTTGTTGTTTGAGTTAAAATAATGTTTCTGATTTTGGTGAAACAATTTCGTCTTGTCGAGTGAATCCAAAAACTCGACTCCTTGGCAATAATTGGTTATCCTTTTGGCGCTCTTGCACCCTCTCTCTCTCTCTCTCTCTCTCTCTCTCGCTGTTAGCGAAGTTTCGAACAAATCAACAAGAGTTATGTAATGCCAGGACTCTGCAGGACTCTCCAACAGAAGTTCTGGCTTAACATAAAGAGAGAGCGAAAGGATAATAAAGAGACAGAAAGAGAGCAAGTAAATAAGAGCAAGGAAGATGCGAAGTAAGAGCGACAGGACATCCCTTAAATATAACAGTTTATCCATAAACTCTAAAGGTTGTTTGCCATAAAATATATAATAATAAAATAATAAATAAAATTATAATTACAATTCTTTTTATAAACTAGTTATTTAATGTTTTAAATAAAATTTTAATTGTTTCTTATTTCAAGTCATTATTTCAGTTGTTAATATTAATATAATTTTCAATTTTACTGCTATATATTCCAATTAAGTTTATGTATAATTAATAAATTAATTGAATATATAAATTAATATTCATTTAATAATATTTTTAAGCAAATAAACAATTATTATCCAAAACTCAAACCCAACAATATAAGAGTCACAGCGCCATGAATCACATCGCCACTTTATTAGCGTCACTTTCGAATTTTCCGACAATCAATTTCAAATTTCTCAAATTCTCTTCAGAGTTTCTCTCTTTCTCAGCCATAATTTTACTCTCTTAAGGATAAATAAGCGCAGGCGCAGCTAAAATAAATTAAAACTTGTATGGTTAACTTTATGGTTCTGGAAGTTGGGTTCAGAAATTCGGAGTTGACATTTCACGGAATTCAAACGAATATTCATAATAGAGTTTTGAAAATCATAAACAAATAAAAAAGAAGATTAAATAATACTAGCTTTCAAAAAAATCAAATTATTATTATTTCCTTATGAAAAAAAAAATTAAAATGAAAAAATCTGTAATTTCCTGAACTCTTAAACTTGTATTTAAGTATTTTAAAACAATTGTGAATTATTGTCTTTTATTTTTTCAGCAATACTACATATAAATATATTTATAAATTATAATTATTGCTACTCTATAATTAAAGATATTCTATTTTAAATAAATTAACTAATATAATAATAAATAAAATGAATAAATAACTAAATAAAGGAATTTTGCTTATTTTATTTTTGGTAAGGAAAAATTAATTCAAGCAAATAGATTCGATTTCAAATATATATTTTAAATAAGCGCCAAAGTATTAGCTTTTTAGAGTTATCTTCAATTAAAGATCTCGTTGCATAAAAGAAATAAGGTATAAATATTTCAGCCTATAAATAAATAATAAACTTTTGTTCGATTTTTGAATTCTTCAATACAAAATATGGGAATATGATCCTTAAGACATTTTTTCTAATTTTTGGCTCATTTGAAGCATATTTAAATAACTTTTTTTAATCGTTCATGCTTACTTTATAACATTTTAAACCCATAAAAAGTATAATATGGAATATGTCAAAAATAAATCCCGATTCTTTACCACTTTCCATTAGCTTATGCTATTTCTCTCATCCTCAGAGCCAGTTCAATGGCCCATTCGCGCACATTATCTATTAACATTAAGTTCCATATTTGCCACAGCCAACTATTCCAATTAGTAGCGCCCAGTCGGAGGATAGTGCCCGGCAATTGACGGGGAATCCGGCAAATATTTCAATCTCCTTAAGGAGAGACAATGGAGGGGAGTGGGAATGGGAGCGGGGAGGATTCAGAACTATCGCAGGACTTGGAGGACTCACTCAGAGGACTATAAGAGCACTCGGAGGCGTGGCACCGAACATCAGCATCCGGAATATCGTGTTGCGGTTGCCTGGGACGTGTCACGGGGCTGCCTGGCGATAAATTTGTATTCAAAATGGAGCCCCAAACGAAATTATCGACCACAGACAGATTTCAGACGTGGATTCAATTACAAAGCACACCCGGACACTGGCGGGGCTCCTCTTGGCCAGAGTGGGTTAATGGGGGTTAAGCTGGGGGTTGTCTTTGTCTTCGCAGCTCCCCAAATACATATGCATAAATTCCAGCTGCTATTTACATAAATGCGAGCTATGGTGTGGTGTGGTGTGGTGTGTGTGTGTGTTATGACATTTGCTTACGAAATGAACATCATTATCGATACACTAAGGGAAACATATTGTATAATTATAACAACTCCCTTTGGTTTTTATCAACAGTTACAGGAAATATCGATATATTGATACTGTGATGATATTTGATGGTAAAATCGATAAGCTCATCGATATTTTAACCTTGTGAAAATTGAGTAACGAATCAATTAGATAATTTACGATATTGTCAATTTCAAAATCGGTTTATTATTTAAAGACATCCCCAGACTTTCGGATGCATTAATCGATCTTCAAACGATATATGTTGATAAGAGAAATTAATCGATAATCTGCATAATATATCGAAAAAATAAAATCAGAATAATTGACATCGATATTTGCGATATATTTCGATATTGCATCAATTTTCTTTGCTCAAAAAGAACCCAAATGATTTTTGTAACAGCAGTTAATTGATAATCTGCTTAATATATCGAAAAAATAAAGTCCGAATAATTGATATCGATATTTGCGATATAATTCGATATATACTCTGCTCAAAAAAGAACCCAAATGATCGTTGTAACATAATATTAAGTATATTTTGCAAGTGCACACACACAAGGAGCACTTAACGGACAGTCCTGATGGTGGTTAATTAGCTATACACACTCGCACACACCTGAAGTCCCTCACCCTCCCCCCCCCACCATACCCATCCCCCTCCTTCGCTTCGCTTTAGTTCATCTCGTAACGTAATTGGTCTGTATACAATTGTAATTATAAACCACTAATAAGATTCGAACACGAAGCGATTTTCCAACAGCCATTGAACGTGGCACCGTGTAGGCAGGCATCTCATCTCCCGTTTCGGGGGGGACATCGGGGGAAATCCCACCCAGCGATTTTCTACACCCTCGACCCTTCACCCTTCAATCCTTTCCGTTGCCACATCAACAAGTTAATTTTGCATTTGCGAGTGGCGGGGTTTTTGAGAGGCAGCAGAGAGAGAGAGGGAGAGCTGGCGCTTAAGTGACTATTTAATGCGATTAAAATCGGAAAAGCTCCGCTTGACCAGGACACTCTCTCTCTGCCGGTTTCGGAGGGGCTTTGGGGGGTCACCGGTCACCATCACAGGTGAGGGGTCAGCAGGACCGTATCCAGATGCACCGCTTTCAAATTGCATTTCCCTGTGACCTCGGCTCTCCGTTAAATGGAAATGATTGAGTTCGAGGAAATCAAGTCAAAGAATATCGAAACTGAATTACGTCCAGCATATCCTGGACTTCGATCTCTATTGGGGCTTCAAGTTAAGAATAAAAAAAGCCAATTAAAAGGTCCTGATAGAGCCAGACTTTCATTTCCTGGGAAGCAACAAGTGGAATCTGAATTGGTGACTTAAGAAGAGCTAAATGAAAAGGGGAATTTTGATATTAGAAGCATTTATTTAAATTGCATTAAATATATATTTAATTTATTGGAATGTATAAAAGTAATAAAATGTATATATACACAAATGTCTGTGAAATCAATTCATTAAAACTTAAAGAATATAGTTTTAAATAACTTATCTGCATTAGAAGGATTAATGTAATATTATTTGTTTTAAATATATTTTAAAATTAAAAAATAGTTCCTAAATCCCATTCTAGCATCCATTTCTATATATTATTTTATTTGTTTAAATAACACACTCGATTATTGACAATTTTAAACACAAATTCAATTTAAATAAAACTGAAATAAAAAAGGAAGCAGAAAAAATTCTCTGGAAACGATGACCTTGTCTAACTTCCTCTCTTCCCCCTGCGCTATTCAGATGTTTCTGTTTCCGCTGAGATTACCCGACTTGCAGGACCCATCTGCCTCTGTCTCCTGCTGCCTCCACAGACTCCACTGGCGAAGTCCTTTCGCTGACGAAATGAAAATGGAAATTGACAAGTGACCAAGTTGGCGGAGGATGTGATGACCGACGCCAAGGAGGAGTGCACTCACATGTGAAATGGAAAAAATTATAATCCAAATAAGAGAATGCAAAGGGTATACTGGGGGGCAAATCCTGCCGCACCCTGGCACACACTCACAAGGAGCCGGCGAACCGGAGCGAGGCAATCGAAATCGATGACGGATACGCCGGGCAGGACAACAAGTCACTCCTGCCACGCTGCGGTTCAGCAGCGGCTCCTTGGCGCTCCTTTCGCTGTCTGTGTGTGTGTGTGTGTGTGTGTGTGTGTGTAGCCATTTTTGAAAATTTCTTAAAATTCAATAAATATTTATGAGTTGATAATACCGAAGGCACACACCACACTCGCACACACCACACTACACACACACAACTGGCATGGTCGCTTGGTCGAATTAAATGGATTACGAATACACAGTCCGCGCTGAAAATATAACCAAATATGAGAGAAAAGAATTTTGAAGATATATAAAATTATTATAAATTATTGAATTATCGATTATATACTTACTTTAGGTATATCGAATTGCTAAAAAATTTATATTATCGAAAATAATATTAATTGATGAAACTTGAATAAACTTATGGATCTTTGTTTATTTAATTTTTAATTTTTTCAATGTTATCGGTATTTTAATGGGACAATTATTTCTACGATATAGTTTAAAAAAATCGATGTTTTAATAATCAAATTTTAGATTTTAATGTGTTTAATGTAGATTATATTAAAATTAATGGTAACATTATTCTAAATTGTATTTAATTTAATTATATTCCAAAAGGAACAAAGGAGCAATGAGTATTTAAGTATATATAAAATAAATATTTATTTAATTAATAATACAAAATATTTAAAGAATAAATCGAAAGCTTAAAATACCATTTAAGCTGACGAGCTATATTTGTCTGAGCGTTATTGTGCAAAGGACGCGGCAAAGGAAGCGCCACGCACAAAATGCAAACACGCACAGCGAAACAACATGGAAGCGGGGAGGATGGGGGGGGGGGAAGGAGCAGGAGCAGCAGTAGGAGCAGGAGCAGGTCCTGGTTAGCTTTTTGTGCATCTCAAAGTGGAACGGATGCTCAGGAGCAGCGCAAGTAAATGTGCATAATTCATACTCGAAGTTATCCGTTTGCAGTTCGCATTAGTGGATAATCGGGTGAAGGACATGCCACGTGTGCCGTCGAGTCCTTGCTGCCGAAATAAGCCAAAACAATTTAATGATTGATCAACAAATAAATGTGTATTTGTGTTAGTATTATTAATCTATATTTCTATATTTTAAGCCAAATGAAAATATTTACTTTAAGCTTTATTTGTGGTCTTGTACTAATTCTAGAAAAAGAAATCCTTCTAAAACAAATGATATTTTATATATTTTTTATTTCTCTCTCTCTATGGGAATTTCTTAAAATCAAAGCCTTCTCAGGTTATAAAGTTTTTTAAAATCAAATTCACATTTAAGTTTGAATATACTTAAAATAAAAATAAGCCTACTGCATTCAGCTCTAGAAATAAGATTGAAAATTCTTAAAAATCCGATCACAGTATCCTTGAAAACGAACAAACGCTCCTGTCACTGGCAGGCCTACAGGCCTCAGTCGGAATACATTCAGTTTGAAGCCAGTGCTCGTCCGGAACACAACTACTTTTATTTCCTTCGGCATTACACATTCAAAAACTATCAAAATTTTAAGTTTAAAAATTTTAAAAAAGATGTGAAACAAAAAAAAGGAAAAATATACAAATATACACACTTTTTTTTCGTCGGTTGCCTCGCCTCTAATTTTTATTTCCACACTAAAGGCTCCCTCCCCAAGTTATAAAAAAAGGCGCGCTAAACAAACAAAAACAAAAATCTGGTTGGTAAGTAGATTTTAATTGTTATTTTCTTTAGATTTTACCAAGTTCTTATTCCTATTTTTCCTTTAATAGTTTGTTTTGTTATCGAGTGGCAATGCAGAAAAAACACAAAAGCAACATAGATGTTCTTTTGCATTTCTGGTTTATCGTTAAAAACAGGTAAGAAAAATAGATAGTATTTATATTAAATATATATTTAATTAATTGCATTAAATTTCTTTCCTTTAGATATTTACATTTTTCGACATTTTTAAGAGTTTTTAATGTCTCTCGTCTAACGCACTATGTAGCTTAACACACAGAAAGTTATCGTCGGCGAAACAGAATGAGGATGCAGGGGTAAGAAATTCTAAATTTATTAAAATTTCTATAATATAAACTAAATAACAGAATAATTTTTCAGTGCTTTTGCAGCACATATTTTCCACTGCACGAAATATAATGAATTACGATTCCCGTTGGGGCTCGGAGTTATGGGGTGATGATCTCTGGAATTGGTTGGCATCCAGTCACCATTAGTATGTAGATCTCATCCCCTTTAAGATTTATTTTTATTTTTCTATAATTTTAGCAATTATTTTACATACAATTAATCCTGCGTTTATCAATTTTAAATATTATTTTTAATGCCTTACTTCTCAGACGGATGTTGGGTGAGTTGTTCTTTATATTGTATATTTTTATATACTTTTATTTTACTTTATTTTAACAGCCATCTGACACTTTAATACACCAACTGGCGATGGAACCCGTCTCTCGATATGGCGCGCAGCCTGGCATCAGGATCCTTGATCGTTTGTCCAACAATAATTATCATCAAATAAATGCGAACGATCTCTCGATGGGATTTCGACAAATATATTATTAGAAAAGTTTTTGATCGGGGAAGGGGTTGTCTCATTGGGTTCCAGGTTCTTCGGTCTGAGCCATCGACAAACACGTCGAACGCCACGAAGCAGATGAACAAACTTTGGCAAACACAACAAAACTGATGGCGCAAACTTATTTATAACCAGAAAACAAATAAATACGTGAAAGTCGAATCAAGGACTACTCTTTTCTAGGAGATGATTTTGTAATATGTACGAAATATACAGAAGGGGGAAAGATGTTACAAAACACTCGTTTTTCTTGTAAATTTACAAAAAATATATTTGTAAATTTTATGAATGGTTTCAGCTTAAAATAAATATGAATACCAAAATTTCTATAACATAATAAACGATTTTATTCAGATTATTAATGGATTTTAATAGCTAAAAAACTTTTGTATGCAAAAAACATCCATTTTCGGAGGACTTACAATCTGTAAGTTATGTAGGTTTTATTATTCATTTTATTTGTAATATTTTTTAAATATAATAAAAAAAAATAAAAAACAAAATTAATAACTAGAATGTAACTTTTTCAAATTTAATTTAAGTGATTTCTGAATCTAAATTTTAATTAAACAAGAAAGCAAGCAAACTTTGGGAAGCCAAGGTGTATACCCTTGCATGAAAATCGATCATAACTCAGCCAAAAATGCATTAATTACAAATCGGAAAACTTTTTCTGTGCTAGTTTTTTTAAGGCTAACAAATCACCATACAAAATTTCAAATTTAAAATTTTGAAATTTTTTTTGTAATTTTTTTGACAGTTTTGACAATGTAACCCCTTATAAAATTTCAAAAAAATTGTATAATTTATTTTTTTGCCCAAATATGGCTAGATTGATTCGGCTGTTCATGCTGATCAAGAATATATATGATTTATCGGGTCGAAAACGACTCTTTCACTTGGTTCCAGGCTTATAACTGATATTATAATACCCTGCAAGCCTTAAAAACTATCGAATTCACCTGTAAAATGAATTTTCTGTATTCATATTTTGGTAAACCGCTTTAGTAGATCAATTATACCCTCTTCAAAGGGTATTTGTGAAAGCGTCGAAGAACGGTGGCAGCTTAATGAAATTCTGTGCATATTCCGGCACACGCACACTCGCACACACGCACACGCGCGATGCCTTGGGTTTTTTTTTTTATGCATAACTGTAAGTTCGTTTTGTGCGATTGTCTTCCGTCTGCCTCTGTCCCGGATAGTTGGCCGAGGGAGCGAGCGAGAGGGCGGAGGCTGGCGTACGTGATGTTCATATTTTCATAGATTCAATAATTTATACATTTTATGCGCACACGCACACGCACACCTAGCGAGTGTGTGTGTGTGAGTGCGTGCGTGCATTGATCTGCGCTGATTTCAGTTTCCATTCGCCTTCCAATCCGAAATGTCCTTCGCCGTGGCGTCCTGCCGTGCGTCTGTCTCGCAACTTATATTGGCATTCCGCTGTCTCGAAACTTTTGCGAAGCGCCAGATCATCGCAGGACATCAGGAATGTGATGGGAGATGAGGCATGAGGCATGAGGAATTAATTCCATACCAAGTTTTGTTATATGCATTGTACCTTCAAGTACAAATGAAGTTGAAATGAAAAGGAGAAAGGCGAACAGGTTAATTCATGTTGATTATTTTAACGAAATTAACGAAAATTTGTAGAGCTATTGATTTATATCGGTTTTAGCTTTGCAGTATTGATTTTAAGGATTTCTAAATGATTACATTTATAAATGGATTTCTAAATGTTTTATTGATAATTTGTAAATTATAGTTAGAAAATTGTAATCAACTGAAACCGTTACATAAATAAAATGCATTTATCGATATTAAGTCTTTAACAAAGAATTTTTTAATTTACAATATCAGAAATATCGATAAAGTGAATTTGATTTTGAAAACTATTTTTTAACTATTTCTCTAAAGCTTAATGTCGAAATTATGCCAGCTGTATTTCGATTTCTATAAAAATGGTAAAATATCGATTTCGTTGTTAGAAACGAATTTTGATCTTAAATTTTAATGTATTAATTTTAAGTAAATTTTATATTTGCTAACTATAAATCTTTAACGATAAATAAAATGTGTGCATCAATATCTGGCTTCTTTCATTATTTACAATAATGATTTTAAATTGATTTTTTTGTTTCAAAATTATTAATAGTTTCATGAAACTAGCTCTCTTTACACTAAAATCATTAAATTTATATAAATTAATATTTACTCCTAACCAAGTAAAGGCATTTTTGGTTTATTATTTAGCAACATGAACTCTCTGGAAAAACATTACACTGAGCCAACTTGCAACAAATCGCTAAAAGGCAATGAGTTGGCTAAAAATAAAAAGTGTTGCCTACTTTGGAGGAGCGGTATAAGGATTCAGCGGGGGGGGGGAGAATAAGGATAAGGATGAGGATAAGGATAGGGGGAAATATTCCGGTGGCATCGGAGGACATAACAACATGCGATACACATACGACAATGATGTCGACCCGCCGACTGCCGCTACTGCCGCCGCTGACACTTTCAGTTTTTTAACTCAATTTTCAATAAAAACAGTGCCAGTACACAGGAAACTTTTTGCTCGCTTTCGCCGCTCGCTCACTTTGTTGTTAACTTAATTTCGTTTGCTGTGCTGCTGCGTTGCTGTTCAGTTGGCAGTTTCGCAAGGCTAAAAGCATTTCATTGTTGTCCAACTCTTTTCCACGTTTCCCCAGCTACTCCTCTTGTTGTTTTTGTTGTTGTTGTGCACACCCATCGTACACCCTGTACACACACATACATGGCGACTGTGCACACCCATTTTACACGCACTGAGAGTTTCCACTTACAGCGACTACAGCTTCCGGAAGGGAACAAAGTTAACGCCAATTGTGGGTGTGTGTGTGTGTGTGTGTAAGTGTGTGTATACTATATCTGGAGGTCGCGAAATCCCACTTTTGCACACTTTGGACTGATAATTGAATTGATCGATGGAGATGATCCACTGAAAGGGAATAAGAACAGAAGGAGACTTTTCCTTTTCCTTTGCCTTTGCCTTTTCCTTTGACTTCAATAAATTGCGGGGCCATATGTCTGGGAAAAGCGAAGGTAACTCAATCTGGAAAAACATATATATATGGGATATAGTATACAGGATCACGACCAGGACAGGTCCTTGCTTTTGCCTATTAGGCAGCCTTTGCCTATCGTGGCCCTAGAATCGCTAAGGTGGACCTCAAAACCAATTATGAATTAATTTGTTGTCTTTTAGGAAGTAAAATATCTATTAATATATTTATATTTATTAATTTAAATATTTATATTATATATTTAAGCCGACTTAATTGAAATAGAAATATAATTGATTAACAGATATATATATAATCAAATACAAAAGGTTGAAACTAAAGCAGGAAATTAAATCGATTCTATAATTGATTGATCGATTTTTTTAATATTATGCGATACATAAATTTTTATTTATAAATATTTGGTGTATTATTTTATTTAAAATTTTAATTGTTTTGCTTAATATAGGGAACCTTTGGCCAGATCTTTAATGTCATACGTTAGACCTCCTTGAGTTTTACGTCATGTCAAATATTAACTTTGAAGTCTCGAAAAATCAGAAAGTTAAGTGTACTTTGTGACTCCGAGCTGAAAGGTTCTGTGCTGTGAATTGTTTGCTAATTAAAAAAGTGAGTATTAATAGTGATTTATTTTTATAAAATTGTTTATTTATTAATTTGTTGTGCTTGCAGTTCAGTTTAAGGGAAGAAATGTCTCCTGCTAAGCGTTTAAAGTTAAGAAGGCCTCGCAAGGAGCGGTACCAGCCGCCGGTGGATGGCATTGTCCAGCCACCTGTCGTTCCGCCCATGTTTAGTCCTGGTCGCAGGACCAACGTCCTGGACTCGCTCCAGACCATGCTGGCTGACATAGTGAAGAAGCGCTGGGCGTTCCACTTCCTCCAGCCCGTGGACTCCACGGAGGTGGGTATGACCAACTATCACGCGCTGATCAAGCGGCCCATGGACTTGGGCACAATCGCCAAGCGGCTGGCCAACAGGTACTACTTCCAGGCAGCCGATGCCATCGAGGACTTTCGGCTCGTCTTCACGAACTGCATGCTGTTCCACAGGAAGGGCACTCTGG
Source organism: Drosophila punjabiensis (assembly GCA_008042585.1). Classification (NCBI taxonomy): domain Eukaryota; kingdom Metazoa; phylum Arthropoda; class Insecta; order Diptera; family Drosophilidae; genus Drosophila; species Drosophila punjabiensis. The sequence goes on along the minus strand of VNJR01006328.1, from coordinate 19,890 downwards.
TCCACCAGGCTGGCTTTCACCTGATGCTCTTCTTCAACGAACACCTGGCCATGATTGATTTGACCAAGGAGAAGGAGGTGACGAGGAAGCACAAGCGGAAGCAGTCAGATCTCGACCTGGAGAAGCCTCAAACTGTTCCAAAAAGATCATTTCCTGACATTGTTTTTAAACCGAATTGTCCCATCAAGAGGCCCAACGTTGAGCCCATACCTCTGATAGAAATTATTGAAATCGATTAATTAATTAATAAATAAATAATAAATATTTGAAACAGCTTTTAGAGAAAATAAATGCTGATTAAACAAATAGTCTTTTTTTATTTTCAGTGGTTATATATAAAAATTAAACAATTCAAGCAATAAACCCTTCTTTTCTGTGATTAAAAAATTAAATTCTAAGCTCCGAACAACACAGCGTATGAGTAATAAAAATTTACTTTACAGAAAACTTTAGACTTAAGACTTGTCATTAAGGATATTTTATGGTACTTAAAAATACTCCATAAAATTAAATAAATTAATTATAAAAACCTAAATATAAACCCTAAATTCTGATATATTTTCTCTATATAAATAAATAATAATTCTACATTTTCAGGTCCACTCTAGCCACGCTTATTGTTGTCACTTTTAGTCACTAATCACTCTCGAATAACAGGCCAGCGTCGTCGGCGGCGTTATAATAAAAATAATGATGTGACATAAAAAGCAAATTCCCCGCCACACAATATGTGGCAGTGTCTCCAGCTCCTGCCCCTGCCTCGGACTCCTTTTGGATGTATTGTCATAAATCTTTCATTGATTGCAAACGAAGACATCGAAGCAGAAGATGGGGTATGTATCGTGAGGTATTGAGTGTCGGTTAGGGGTTGTCTTTGGGGATTGGGGCTTGGGGTGGCAAAATAGAAATTGTATAAAGCGGCCAAGCTGAAATAGATATAAATATTTTAGCCATCGTCGCCAAGGCAGCTAAAGAACAGAGTCAGGCGAAAGCAAAGGCAAAGGCTGTTGCTGGCAATAGGTTTTATTTTTTACGGGTTTATCGGAGGCTATATACCCTTCCTAACTGAAAGATTATAATAAATCATAAAGTAAATAATTACAAAAATATATTTGAATTGAGACCCTAAATTCCAGCGATAACTATTTATAATTTGTACTAATTTGTCTTGATTTTATCTTTTAGTATTTCCTGACAAGTTGTTCCCCATTGACCCTTGATTTTATCAGCAAAATAAAGAGACTTTGACTTTGACTATTCCGATTCCATCTATATATATATATATACTCCCAACATATTGCCTTTGCTTCAGCTTCACTTTTTTTGTGTTCGTTTATCTTGTTTATCGTGGATTTCATTATGGCCTTGGCTGCGTGTCTTTTGCTTTGCGGTGGCTTATGCCGCCATTCGATTTTGAAAATGTAAATCTCTTGTCGTCGTCGCTGTTCCTGTAGCTTTTCCCTGCCAGTTTTCCCTGACTGTTTTCCCTGGCATTTCCCTCACTGTTTCCCCTGCCAAGATGGTGGCTGATGAGATGGCAATGGCGGTGGTGTCGGCGGCATCGTTTGTCAACATGTCGGCAGCGCTGATTGGTGATTTTGATCTGAATTATTAAGTTGCTTTTAATGCGTTCGCTTTTGCTTTTTGGCTTTTGCTTTTTGCTTTTTGCTTTCTTGCTTTCTTGCTTTTGTGCTCTGACTCTTGCCTTGGCAACCGACTCAAAAGGTTTGGCACACTTTTCCCATCGCAAAATCTGGGGAAATCATTAAGAAGGCTTTTCCTTGACTTTGCACCTGCATCTGGTAATTGTGTCACCAAATGATGTATTTTTTGGATATGAACTTGAAATCTTTGTCCTAACTTTTCGCAGGAAAAACAAGCCTGATTTTGAAGACTAGAAAATAAAATAAAATATATAATCAAGGATGTAGCTCATTTGCAGGACCTCTCATTTTTGGCAGGACTTCATAAATATGCCCAAACGGACTCTATCAAAATCTTGGCCTTCGGTTTCGGTTTCGGTTTCGGTTTCGGGTTTGGTTTCGGTTTCAGCAAAGCAGCAAAAGGACCAAAGGAGCGGCAACTAAGCAAGTAAATTGAGACACGACGGACACGTGAGTTTGATAGATTGAAGGATACGTACATGTACGCTTCCTGCAGCGATGGCATCCTTCGCCGTCTTGCTGTCCTGCGCCTCCCTGTGTGTGTGCGTATTTCATTAACGTCGCCTTTGAAAATCCATTCATTTATCAAAAGCAAACTTCAAACACGCACATCGCAAGCTCTCTCTCTCTCTCTCTCTCCCATGTGTGTGTGTGTGTAGTATCCTGTCTTTGTATCTCTCTCTGTGTGTGTGAGTGTGTGAGTATCCTGCAACAATTTAGCAGGCAGCGTCGTAAAAACGACCAAGGCGGCCAAAAGGGATCAATGAAGTATGCCTAAGAATCTGTCATTTATGACACATGACATACTTTATGAGACCGGCAGGCAGGCAGGCAGGATCCAGGCTCCAGGATACCCCCATCCCTCCAGGACCAAGGATAATAACAGCGGCGATAATAAAGATAAGCCAAACGAAACTTGGCCAAAATGCAATTGAAAGTTTTGCTCTTGGCAACTTGACGCCGTTCGTCCGAAACATAAAATCCGTGTCCTGCGGCTGTGCGTGTGCTACACATCCTTCCAAGCTCCTGCCTCCATCTCCCTCTCCCTCTCCCTCTTCCTTCTGCTTCTCCTTCCATCGTCCTGATCCTAGGCCAAATTCATGTATGTATTTGTAACTCTTGAAATCTGCTCGTAAATCTCATAGACTTTGCTTTATCGAAGCCTCTGCTCCTGTGTCCCATGTCCTGTGTGCTGTACTTGTGTGTTGTTGTTGTGTATGCTCCTTGTGGCTTGTAATCCTTTTTGCCTTCTTCCTCCTATTTTTTTTTTTTTTTTTCTTTGCTCGTAAAGCGCCCGGGAATTTATATTTATGGCTTGCTCTTGGAAATATGCCGCCGTCCTCTCCGCCTTCCCCCCAATTTTTTGGCCAATATAATGCGCTAATTTTGTGTAGCATTTTCGGTTTTTTGACATATGAAACATGAAATTATTGGACTTGGTTTTGATTTTTTCAGATTGAGAAAGAAAAAACCATCTTATTAAGCTAGAAATATTAATGAAATAAATTGTTTATTAATCATATATTTTATTATAATCAGATTGACTTTCTTCCTTTTCTGTTGAAAAAATATTTCAATAGATAAAAATATTAATATTATATTTTATACATTTTCTTATAATATTGTTCATGTTTTCAAAGTATCCTTTAACCTTATATTTTATTTAAAAACATTAAACTTTTTAAGCCAGAGAAAACCTTGAATTAAAAGCAAACTCGAACTGACCGCAACCCCTGACTTGTCCTTTTTAATGCATTTTGTGGTTAGTGGAAAGCACTCCTCTACTTCTTTATCCTTGTTCTTGCCCTTCCCCCTTTCCCCTTATCCCCTTTGCCTGTATCCTGATCCCACCCTCCCTGAGAACCAAGAGGCCTGTCCAACTCCTGTTCCCAGCTACTGAGCAATTTTCCTCTCCTGCCCTCAAGTCCTGCTCCATTTCCCAGTTCGATGCGTATTATGAATTAAGCACAAGGCAATAATTGCAAACTGCTGAAGCATTTAATATTTTGAGTGCATTTCCGCGTTTCCAATGCTGCAAAAAAAAAAGGAATGAGAAAAATCATTAAAAAAAAACCCAAAAGAGGAGCAGCATAAGCTGGCCAAAGGATGTGGACCACCCAAAACCCGAATCCGAATCGAAGCGGATGGAAATCGAAAGTCGGCTGCGAAACGAAATCTGGACGGGATTGGAACTCAGAACTGAGAACTGGGAACTGGAAACTCGCCAGGGGAATGGGGTTGGAGACGCCGGCGGCGTAGAGGGTCAGAGGTCAGTTCTCAGTTCTCAGTTCTCAGTGGGCCGTTGACTGGCCGTAAAGTTAATATAGAGCCCCGCAGGGCGATAAACAATTTGCGCTGGCATCGGGGGAGATATATCCCAATCCTCCACCACATACATGCTACATGCTACAGATATGTTTGTATATATATTTTTTTTTGGGGAGGAGAGAGGCGAAGAGCGCTTAAGGCGGACCAACGGACTGCGAACTTGAAATTCTAATTGGCATTTTATGCCGGACGGAGGAGGAGGTGTAGGAAAAGGAGGAGGAGAAGGAGGAGAGCAGGGGATGTGGCTCTGATTGGGATCCATGGGATCCATTGGCCATGGACCAGGTCCCTCCTCGTCGAACAGGTGTGAAATCGTTGACGAATTCTCACGAATACGTTTAATCCGCTTTCGGATTTTTGCAGTTGGCCACTGACGTTGGCTACGTTGCCGTGCCAAGGATTCGGGTGGCAAAGGACACAGTGAAGCTTCACCAAACGATTTTTGTGTATTTATTTTTACTTATATATAAATTAATAGATTCACGCGATTTTTCTATATTTTTGTTACTTATATGTATGTATTAATTATTTTTTTTTTTCCTGGTTTAAATAATTTAAAAATGCATAAAAATAATTAATAGGCTATTTTTTAAAGGTATAAAAATTAGTTTTAATATAAATTTACAGTTTCTTGTACTTTCTGTATACTTAATCTTAATTCTAAACTCCAGATTCTTCATTTAAAAATAATTTCAATGCTTAAGACAGAATCAAAAAGGGTCATAATAATTTTAAAATATTTTTGAATATTTTAACGAGTTAACGGAAAATTTGAAAATAGCTCGATTTTATTTTCCAAACTCAAGTAATGTATAAGTGCATTTAAATCTTTGATTTGTATTTTCCAAACTTAATTCATTTATGCATTTAAGTCCTTAAAAAATAAATTTTTTAAAAGGATTTTGAGGCACATAAGTTAGTTATTAATAAGCTTTGCAGTTCCTTGTTTATTTTTGAACCTAATTTCAATTTGAAAACTCAAATATTTATTTAAAAAAAAATATACTAAAAATATTCAAGTTAATCAAGCTTCACTGTACAGTGAGCCACCTCGGCCGCTTTGCATTTTGTGGGCGATATCATGTTGGATTAAAAAGACGGCGATGCTGCTACTGCTGCTCCTGCCTGCCATCGTATCCTTCACGTCCTTCATCCGGCTGCCCTGGAAATTAATTTCGTGCACATGTCCTGCAGCCTTTTTGCGGCAAACTTTGTTTGGCGCTCTCTCACACACATACACATTGGTCCTGGTCCTGGCGATGGCGATGGCGATGGTCCTGGTCCTGGGCCACTTGACCAAATCGCCACAGCCTCTCACGTGTTGACCGCAAATGTTAAAGCGGCGTGACTTTATTCGATTATATGGCGGGGGAGGAGGATGGTTACGTAAAAACATTAGAGCCCCGGATCCGTTTTAGCATAACACCATTGTTGCCACGAAATGAAATTAAAACCCGATCCAGGATAATGCACTCTGAGAAAAATAAGGGAGCGAGGAAAATAATTAAAGAAAATATATGAAACAGCAAACGAAAGTAGAGGGAATGAAGTTAAAGTTGATTAAAGTTAATAAAAACCATAAGAGCTGAACAGATTTAAATATTACATTCAATTATTTAATTTTTATATATTTTTTAAAATTTTAATTTTCCATAAATTCCCCTCATTTCCCTTTCAGAAATCGCATATATTTTCGCAGTGCGTGAAACTCCTCGCTGACAGATATCGAGTTGACGAACAAGTTTCGGGACAAGTCCAGGAGATTAATTTGCTCCTTGAGGTCCTTTGGGAGGATGCAAGCCAAAAACACCCCCCGGCTGCTCTTGTTGTTGTTGTTTGACAACTCGTTCGTCATCATACGAGCCGAGCGGCATAATCGTAAAAAGAGTCTGCAAAATGTCCATAAATGCCGATTAAATCTTTATTTTCCGCCTTGGCGCACGCAGCTCGCGAATAGCTCGGAGTCCTTGATGAGGGTTGTCCTTACGGATATTTGGTTATTTCGGTATATAGGGATATAGGAGGAATATATTTGGTTTCGAAAAACCCCGTTGACTGTTGACAGACATGTGACAGCGGCGTGAGGCGGCGCGCGATCGTGCAACCTGATGATTTAATAACTCGCCCAGGATTCAGGATTAGGAATGCCCCTTTTTTTTTTGTGCGCAGGACAATGACCGGAAGGATAACGACAACGGCGAAGGGGTGCTGCTAATGGGCAGGCAAACAGTGTTGAGCCAGCAAGGCTGCTGGGTACATAACGATTTAGGTACAAAAAAGGGATATAATAAAAAATCAATGAGAAATATTTGAAGTTTATGATATGAGAAAGGATCAGAAAGGATCACTAACAAGGCAATATACAGTTGTATGCTTTTATAAGAACCCAATTCGTTAAATATTGTACAAAATTATACCCTTGTACCTGGGAATTGCATTACAAGTTGTACCCAAAGGATAACCAGGATAATTCACATCCCTGTTGATGCCTTGATGGGTCACAGGGGTGAGGGGAGAGTTGGCAAAATTTGCCTCAAAAACTAACCACCCAAAATAACGGTGAGACATCATCACGGCGTTTTCTCTTCACTTTCAGTTGTTGTCATTGTTGTTGATATTGTTGTTGTTGGTGTTGTTGTTGTTGTTGTTGGTGTCACTGCAGCGTATCCTGCCCCTCGCGCGTGTGTGTGTGTGTGTGTGTGTGTGCAGCGTGTGTGTGATTGATGACAACTCGAATAAGCGATGATTGATGCTTATTTTACACTTTTCGCTACAACACACGGCGACACATGTTTATTTGGCTGCGAGTATGGGTGTCCTTATACGCGTGTGAATGTGTGTGTGTGGAGATCCTGGGTGATTTTTTTTTTTTTTGCAAACTGCAGCGGCGCCAGAAACAGCTGCGGTCAACAAAATAGTAATGAATTAAAGAGCATTAATAGAAAGCACTTAAAAAAAAGTAAATAAATTAATAAAAAATATTTAAATTGTTAAAGTTTGAAATCAGGGGTTGGGAAAATATTTTTCAAAAATCTGGTCCTTGATATATCGACTTTATAAGTCCAATTTTATAAAATATTATTCAAAACTAACGATATATTGACATATTTCTCAAGTTTTTTGATGAAAACTCTTAAATAACTTTATAAATTGAAGGGAACGAAACTTATATTGAAAGGAAGCCTGAGAAAAGATATTAAAATACTTATATATACGAATATATATAGCTTTACAAATAGAAAATATCGATATACTCGTAGTTTTTAAATTTAATTCCCTTTAAAAATAAATATAACCCAAAAGATCGAACAAATGTTAAAAGAAGATGAAGATGAAATAGTTTTAAAAAATATTTTATCAAGAAGATGAAGATGAAATAGTTTTAAATAATATTTTACATTTTTAAAATATATTTTAACGTTAATATATAGCTTTTATTAGATTGTCTAAAAATATCGATACACTGACTTATCTTTCACATTCCCAGTTGAATGTCAAACGTTGAGACATCATCTACTTTAAATTTTGTCTAGTCACTGAGCAAGTTTTACATTTGAAAATTACTTTTTTATTTCTTTATAATTTCCGATATTTCAATAAGAAAAAAGGAAACTGAAAGTACAAGTGACATTTTTAATAATTAAAAGTAAGAGATACAAATTCATATCATATCGGAATTTAACATCTTTATATTACTTTTATTCCTTTTATAATAAGCTAGAAGAATCAAAAATAGACCATGGCCCTGTTTCCCTTTATCCCAAGTTCACCCCTCTTCTCGCCCGAGGGTCGCCTCTATGAGGTGGAGTACGCCATGGAGGAGGTGGCCAAGGCTGTGCCTGTCGTGGCCATTCTGGCCGAGGACGGCATCGTGGTGGCCACCGAGCAGGAGGACTTGTATCCGCTTGTCACCCGGCAGAGTGCGCTGGGTCACATCTTCCGCGTGGACAATGACAATGCCTGCGCCATAACCGGTGTGATGACGGATGCCTTCAAGCTTGTGTCGGCGATGACCAGCTACTCGCAGCGCCACCGGGAGACCTACGGCGAGCTGATGCCCACGGAGCGTCTGGTGGAGCTGATTTGCTGCAAGAAGCAGAGCTACACCATGTACACGGGGAAGCGTCCCTTTGGCATCTCGGTGATCTACATGGGCTGGGACACGGGCCGTGGCTGGCAGCTCTACCAGTCGGATCCCAGTGGCAACTACACCGGCTGGAGGAGCGTCTGCATCGGCTGCAATGCACATCGGGCCCAAGGATACCTCAATCAGATGCTCGTTGGCAAGCCCCTGCCGGCCCTCGACACGGCCTTCGAGTGGGCCATCAAGGCCCTCAATGTGGCCATGGATGGCAGCGAGATGAGCAGTGCCACTGTCCAGGTGGCCATGCTCCAGCGGCCGCGCAGCATCACCAACTTTCAGATCCTGGAGGAGGACGCTGTCCAGGAGCTGTGCAGCCTCTACTGCTCCAGTGCTTAGGCTCTGGCCTCTTCGTACTTAATATATTCAATTCAATAATAATTGTGAAGCTATTGATGTGAACGCCGCTGTGCGTCGGGGGATTATAATGGGCACACGTTCCGGCGTCTCCAGACGCCGCCGACGAGCCGCAATCATCAATGTCACCCCCGTGCCCGAAATATTCCCACTGCCTCGCCTCCTGGCCGCAGGACCTCCAGTGCCTCGGGTGGGAATCGATGTCAGTGTATTAGTAATTGTTTGATTTCAGCCGCCTCGTGGAAAATCGGTGTGCTTGTGAATGCTCCTCCTGCTTTGCTCTCCTTGTGGTTTGCTTATTGGTATTCGGCAATACATCATCGACTGGCTGACATTCGACTCACCCAGCTCCTGCTTCTGCTCCTGCTTCTGCTCTTCTTCCTCAACCATATCCCATCAGGATGTCTGGCCAGAATCTGGACGAAAACGATGGCTTTTGCATGCAGACTTACACGCGTACAGCTGCGGTCTTTACTGTAGTTCTAATAGTTCTAAGAGAATCTCTATTTCTTAAGCTTAAATAATAATATTTCCACAGGAATTTGTTTCTCTAAAATAATAGAAAAGAAATAATAATTCCAAAAAAAAAAATCTATGAATTTACTAGAATTTACAAAAATCTTTGGAAATTGTTATATTTCAAACCCAAAAATAAAAAATAATTTAAAATAAAGTAATGACTCCTCCTGTTGTTTCCTTCGGTGGTGAGAGCATCGGTCTTGCCTCTTTCACTTTATTGTTTAATTGCAGTTGCACTGTGTCACGGTCGCCATGTTAAGGGAGTTAATAAGATTTGTCCACATCCACTGATAATTCCCAATTCAATAGTCAAAAGATATATTTATATATATGAGCTCCTAAAAGGAAATCTCCAGTCATTCCCAATTTAATATTTAAATCAACAGAATTTTTGTTGCTATTATTTTGACCCCTGCTGTATGCCTAGTGCGGATGCCTTTAAGAAATGTAATTTAAAACGCCACACAAAATGTCAGGCGTACACATATGAACATACATTTAATCCTGGCCACTTGGGCCAACTTGTAATTGTTAATTAGAGCTGACAACGGAGCAGAATGGAGAGAGCTTGTCATAAATTGTGCGAAATGCATAATTCTCCGCTTACCAAGCCAATTGATTAACTTTTGTTCGAATTGCGAATTGACAGGCAGGCAAACATGCAGAAACATGCACATGCACAAATACCGTTATATCACATTTATCAATTGCATTTTACAACCAAAATTTAGTGATAATTAAAAACTAAAAGCACACACAACTGCACCAGACTGTCTCTGTTTCTATCTATTTATAAACTGTACAATATTTTATAAGATATTATATTTCCTTCTCGAAACATCCTTTGAAAACATTAATAAGATTAATTAGAAAATTGATACAAAAAAGTATTTCATATTTATCTATTAGTTAACTTGCATATGTAAAGTAATTATTTAAATTCTTAAAAATTGCTAAAGTAGCCTCCCATTAAAAGCAATTATTGATTTTTGGCACTTTAAATGCGCACTTCCTGGATCACGTTTTTTCCCTAATTATCCTTCGGACTCCCCACCTGCGACGAGCGCACAAAGAAAATCGTTGGCGGTGCTGTATTTGGACGGGCTGTGGATTCACCGAATCCCTGGACTGCTGGCCAAAGCTAAAGGGGTTTTTTATTAATTATTTATTTCTTATTTTGTATTATTTGTAAAAACTTTACCCTTCGGTTCTGTCTTCGAAAACGCTGCCGATGAACTTGAGCTAGTTTTCCACTGGAAAGCACCGATCGCTTGCGGCGCTGCCAGATCTGTTGAAATAAAAAAGCTTTTAAAATCGGGGAAATAATCGATAAAGGATTATACATATATGATTTTTTTACTTTTTTTTAGCTATATTTTATATTTATTAAATTATTATTATTGGCTTTTACGATTTTATTTGTTATTCTTAATTTATTGCACACATTCCGTTGTAAGAAAAGTGTTTCCTCCTGAAATATCAGCTGACGAAATCGTTATCGGTTTTGCCTCTCGCTCTCTCTCACTGCTTAAAAACAGTCATAACTTTCGATAGTCAGAATAGAACACGATGATTCGATAGAACACGATGATTCGATGTATTGATGACGTGTAGACACCGATCTTCGCGCTTATTTTTTCTATTTCTATAAGTTTATGATTTTTTTTATTTGTTTTTAGTTATATTTTATAATTAGTAAATTTTTGTTATTGGCTTTTATCAATTTATCTTTAGTTTTATTCGTTAATGTTCGTTTATTGCAACACGTTCTGCTGTACGAAACATCAGCTGACGAAATCGTTATCGGTTTTGCCTCTCGCTCTCTCTCACTGCTTGAAAACACTCATAACTTTCGTGTTGGGACAGGACATCGATAGTGGAAATAGAAACACGATGATTCGATGTATCGATGTTTTTCCACGTGTAGATACCGATCTTCGCGCTTTTTTTTCGCGTTGTGAAAATTTTTCCTATTGTCTTACCTGCATATTGACGTCGTAGCGAATCCTGCGCTCCAACTGCGTCTTCCTGGCCAGCAACTGGCGGCACAGCCATCGGACGCCGCGCTGCAGATCCTCGGCCTCGTCCATGTGGCAGATGAGCAGCGGACAGTTGCACGAGGCGGCGAGCTGCTCCAGGCCGAAGGCGTACTCCACGTCGTACAGCTGGACGCCGTCGCGGTAGCGGGATGCGACCAGGAGCACCGGCTTGCCCGCCAGCTGTGTGCCTTCGAGAGTCGCCGCCAGCAGGCTGAAGGTGTCCTGCAGGTGCTCCGGATCAGTGGACAGATCGAAGCAGTAGATGAGGGCGTGCGAGGAGGCGTAGTAGTGCCGCCAGAGACGCTGCATCTCTGGATTGCCGCCCACCTCGGTAAGCTGCAGCTGGGCAGGCGGGCGTGGCGGATCCGAGTCCGAAGAAATACTGGCGCTGTAGCAACGCACGCCGTTGGTGGCCTCGTGGTCGTCCTGCGGGCGCTGCAGTCCTGCAAGGCGGTGGCCCAGCTCCGTCTTGCCACTGGCCGACGGGCCCAGGATCAGCACCTGGAACTCCTCCGCCGCGGGCGGCGACTGCGAGGAAATGCGAAGGAAACAGGAACAACAGCAGCAGCAGCAGCGCAACTTGGCGCACAGCAAACCCATTTAGGCCGCCATTTCGAGCCAGCTCTTCGTACGGATTATTATTTTCACACTTCACACTTCTCTCCCGGCCGTTGTGGATGCGAATATCGAAGTGGCTTGTTTATTTACCTGCCGCCGGTGGTGGACACCAGCTGACACAGGCGACACAGGTGCGTCGTCATGGCGATTCCGGTGTTTTGGCCGGAAGGTTGCCACGGCAACGGGCGGCACGACGAGGGATGGTTGAGCAGCGCCCAAGGGATAAACCACGTAAGTGGTTCCAAATTATACCTTATTTTCGTAACGGGGAAGTGATTCATTTCGGTTTGTTCCAAGAATTATGTATGCGAGAAGTTATTCATTTCTGACTTTTTTTCAAAACTTCCTGGAACATTTTTTACAGAAATGATTCATTTTTGATTATTTAGCGATTAATTCTTTTAAAAATCATTTCTGTAAATAATTGCTTGTGCTTTTAAGAATATTTCTGATTCATTTCGGTTTGTTCCAAGAATTATGTATGTGAGAAGTTATTCATTTCTTACTTTGAGGACTTTGGAGACTTCAAATATTTTGTCAAGATATTATTTATTTTTTACTGCTCAAAAGAATATTTTGTAGATAAATGATTCATTGATTGATTTATTTTTAACCTTTCCAGGATAATTTTTTATTGGAATTATTCATTTTTGATTATTTACAGATTAATTCTTGTAAAAATCATTTCTATAAATAATTTCTTGCCCTTTTAGGAATATTTCTGATTCATTTCGGTTTGTTCCAAGAATTATGTATGTGAGAATATTTTGTAGATAAATGATTCATTGATTGATTTATTTTTAAAACTTCCTGGAACATTTTTTAAAAAAATGATTTATTTTTAATTATTAAGGGATTAATTCTTTTAAAAATCATTTCTATAAATAAAATTCTTGCCCTTTTAGAAATATTTCTGATTCATTTCGGTTTGTTTCAGGAATTTTGTATGTGAGAAGTTATTCATTTCTGACTTTGATGAATTTGGAGACGCTTAAAATATTTTGTAAAGATATTATTTATTTTTTACTGTTCTAAAAATATTTTGTAAAGTGATAATTTATTTTCAACCTTTTCTGGATAAGTTTTTACGAATAATCACTCACTTTTGATTATTTAAAGATTAATTCTTATATAAATCATTTGTATTAATAACTTCTTGTTCTTTTAGGAATATTTCTGATTCATATTGATTATTCCCAGAATATTTCTTCGAAAAATCTTGGAGAAATTATTGAGTTTTTATTATTTTATGACAATTTCTTAGGTAAATAATTATCTCCCAACTCTTTTATGAGTATTTCTTTAAACAAATTTTTAATTGTATAACTCGTTTATGAATATTTATCAGTGAAATTATTCATTACTGCTACTTTTAAGCCTTTTTACTAAGCAAATTATACTTTTTTTAAGTTTTGCAAAAATATGTTTTACGGAAATGAATTATTTCAGGCTTCTTTAGAGATAATTCTTATCAGAAATGATCAATTTTCTTATAGAACTTAGGGCAATGATTCATTTTTCAACATTTTAAGACAAATTTTAAGAAAAATTTTACATTTCTAACACTTTCAAGAGAGTTGTTCTTAGATCTCCGAGGAGTATTTATTGAAATTCTTCAAAACCTAGATTAGATTGGTTTCTTAAAGAATGAAAATCCTTAGCAAAAGCTACTTAAGCCAGATAATATTTTTGTAAGCATATATTTCTAAAGCTGATCAAGGAGTCCCTTAAATAAGATTTTCGTTGAGTCCAAACCTGAATGAGCTTCAATGTATGTTTCTGTTATTGCATTTTCGAAAAAGTTCATTCAAGGAGCTTTCCATGTGTTGCCTTACTTTTCCGCTAGATGCTGTCCCAAAGAGTAAAAACACAGGGAAGTTCTTTCCGCGGACATTCTATGTTTAAGGACTTTTGTTTATCCCAGTTTCTTTTTGAGAGTTGATATATTTCCCAGCCAAGGTCTTCCCTACCTTTTCCCTACCTTCGAGTAGGAAAGCAGTTCGAGTGGCTTCCGCAATTGTTTTGTTTATTCAATCCCAGACTTGGCATTATTGATTCGGTTTCATTTCCTGATTGCTCGCTGGCTGGCTGGCCTCTGCCGCCACTGTTTTATGTTTTCTGTTTGTGAATTTATGCACACACCCACACACCCACACACACACTCGCACACTCACACCCCACAGGCACACACACACACATAATGTATCTTTGATGAAGCTGCGGTGGCCGTGGCTTTTGTGGCTTCCACACGGCGCAGAAAAGGACCTGGAGCCTGGGAAGGAAGGATGGAAGGAGCCCGGGTGGATACAGTCGCGCTAATCGCTACCCGTGTGGCCATGTTTGCTCCGCGCCTAAGCCCTCAATGGTGGCTCCTTTGTGTTATTCCATTGCATTATGTGATGTTGTGCCCCGAAACCGTTAAGCACATCTGCCAAGAATCCCCACCAGCTACGGCTTGCCTCCTCCCTCTTCTTGCCGACAAATTGAAAAGTAAGCAAAAGCTAAACGTTCGCGGGGGTTAGAAAATAGAAGAAAAGTCGTCTGTAGCCTTGAGGCAGTCGCCAGCAATCCTTTTGTGCAGCTCTGGCTACTGTGTCCTTACCAAAAAAAAAAAAAATGAGAAAAACGTTCATGCACAGCTCCAGAAAAATAATTTTTTAAGCTGTATATTTTGATATTTTTTATTTAAGAAAATAAGTAGAGAACACAGCAAAATTCCTTTTTTTCTTGATTAAAGATGTCTGTAATTTTTAGGCATGTTTTAATAAATTATTTGCATTTTATTTGCCATACAAATATTTCGTTTTCTTCAATATTTAATACATATAATGTGCAAAAGTTAAGTTTTATTAATAACAAAATTTGGTAAATAGTAAAATAAGTCTTTTTTAACAAATTAAGTTTATTATTTGCTAGGATAACCTTCATTTATATAACCTTCTTTTCATTATTTGAATTTTTTATTAATAGTTTTCATATTTTTTTTTTAATTTTCTTTTTCCCTGTGTGCATTTTTTGCCTCATATGAATATCAAGTTCCTGGGCAACGACTGAGATTAGTTTCTGCATGCCTTCGCCTTTGCGTCCATTTTAATATGCGCATTAATGCGGCACAAAGCGGTGCGAAAAGTGACAACACGGTAGCAACGTCCTGCATCCTGCAACCGACCAGGTGAGGATATGCAAATACGCGGCTGCTGGAGCGGCAGTTGATTGCTTGGCTGCATGGAACTGCAAACGCCCCCCGCAGCCCATCCCTCATTCGAGTGGGGCGATCCAAAAGAAGCTTCATTTATCAACTGAAGTCTTACGAATAATTTCTAGAAGGAAGAATAAAGTTTAGAAGTTAGTTTTGTATAAAAATATATATTTCCGAAAGAACTGTAGCTTTATCTTGCCAAAAAACATCTTCACTCTAAAGTAATCCATAATTTACCTTGCACATGAAGCTGCCCTCGCATGTCGCATGTATTTAGCCAAGCTTAAGTCAAATATTTGCAGGTGGCTGACGCCCCAGGACATGCCTTTGCTCCTGCTCCTGCTCAGAGTGAGCGTCAGCTCCCGTTCCTGACCCTATCCATTCTACGGTTAAATGAAGCAGCCCGCCGTAATCGCTCCTCGACTCACAGCTGGCTTTGGTCCTGGTCCCTCATTCGATTATTTTTGCGAGGCCGCATCATTCCGTTCGCTTTCCGGTTTGAGCTGAGCCTTCAGCCTGCGCCTTCATACCTTATCCTCTTTGACTATTCCTGGGCCACATGGCGACGTCATATTTCCTTCTGCCTGCTTGGCAGGCGAGCGTTCGTTTTTTCGCTGGCAGCCTTGCTGATTTTCCACCGATTTCGCCAGCGTTTCGCGGCTTCTGCCACTTGTCGAGTCGTTCACCGTGGCTGGCAAAAGTTTAGCCAGCAGCCAGCAGTCAGCAGCCAGCGGAGGAGGCGCCGGCGTCAGCTTGCCTCGGATTTCATTTCCGGCATGTTGCGGTTACGTTAAGTAACGGAGATTGCATCGCTAATGATGCAATTGTGTTTGGCGGAAATGAAAGCGGTTTCGTGTGACGACTTTGCTTAGCCGGCTCGAACGAACACCTTTCGCATTCCATCTTCTGAGCCGCACGGTCCTGTTCCGTGCTCCGGCGTGCTCCATATTCAGTGAGAAGCCAATGAAGCCGAAGGAGACTGAGAATGAAAAACTATGCCCGCTAATTGCATCTGCCTTGGTTTCGTTTCCGCGAAGAAAAAGGGAAGTGGATAAAGCGGAAGCGGCGCTCTCGGCGCTTCTCAAACAACCTGCCTTAATGAGCTCTCCATAATTGTTTAATTGGATAAGAAATAGAGTCACGGGATGCTTGACACACTTTGCCAGTCAGTCAGTCAGTCAGTCTGTCTGCGCGGTGGATGCAATGAAAAAAGAAGCAGGAAAGCAAACGAATTGGAAATGAAAATGAAAATCGGTTTAGCCTCGACTCGAATCGAATCGGAGCAGTCGCTGACTTCCTGGCCTGTGTTTCTTAGCTCACTTTCCTACCTTCACTCAGCCTAACACCAGACGTTTCTACAAAATTTGTTATTTTCCCAAAATTTTCCATTTCCAGGCTGAAAAATGAACCAGTTGAAGAAGTCGAAAAGGAGTAAGAGGTGAGCCAACAGTATAAAAGGGTTCTAACCACAAGGCACTAATCTAGATCCTCTGTTAGTGGCGCCAATGGTAACCAGCCGTGTCCCAAGAACTGCACGGATCGCCTAAATAGGTATTTATCTCCTTTCAACTTTATTTTCAATATATTAATTATATCTCCTTTACTTTAATAAGAACCCCCAGAAATAACCAGAATGCTTGCGACGATCTGACACGAACTCCGGAGCATTTGCGGCCGGGATTTCGTGGTCAGGTGCCACAATACAATCCCCAGGATTTCGGATTGACCGGCAACGAGCAGTGGCGGCATCCACGCATGTTCCGTGATATGACTTGTAAGTGAAATCCTAAGAAAACAGATTGCTATTGGATCATTTTGTCCGTCTGTCCGATTATACGCAAACTAGTCCCTCAGTTTTTAAGCTATCTGTCTGAAACTTTGCAGATAGTCTGTCACTAGTAAATAATATCATATATTGTATCATAATTAATTACTTTTCCTATTTATATCAGATGAAACGGATGCCCCGGCCATGGAAGCCTTTCGTGAAGCCCAGCCACAGCGCTGTCAGCCGTGTCCGGCGGAAATCAATATCAGCGACCTGCCTGAGGAGTGTCTGGCGGATGTGTCGGCGCCAGACTGCGATCTCAGCATGGAGTGTCCGCAGGTGTCCGGTGCCGGCACGGAGCATGAATGCCTCGAGGATGTGTCTGATCCTTGTATGATTGAGGAGGACTCCAAGAATACCAAGGAAAACACTAACTACATGGACTGTGTGTATAACGAGATCTCGGGTCGCTTCAGGCAACTCAGGGACCATATTTGGTGCAGTCCTGCTCAGACCCAACAACAATCGGAGACGATGTGCGAAAATAATGAGGAGACGACAACGCCCTGTGATCAGCAGGTGAGTATTCAATTTTATTTATATTTAACCTTTGCAAACCGATATTTAAATAATAATACACATATGTAGGTATTAAGGGAAAAATGTTTTAAAAAATTCATAAATATGGGTGCAGCTTTTTTTACTACTTTGAAAATTCGTCTACACTCGTTTGTAAATTCAGTAAAGTCGCATGTCCTTTAGAATTAATAATGTGAAAAACAACCTTAGAATGATATGCCGGCTTGTGCAAGTGCTACTTCCCAGCACGTGACGGACCAATGCGAGAACCTAGCGGATCAGTCAATGCCCTCCTGCCAGCAGACCCGCCTGGAAGACGAGTCAATGCCAATGCCATGTGGCAATGTATCATGGAGTGTTAATGATACCGAGGAGGAGGACTGCCAGGAGCCAAACGATAACAAAAGATCGATATTACAGAATTCAAAAAGGCAGAAGCAGCAGAGTATGTCGAGGTCAATGCCCAGCCAGAATCTATGTGATATATCAGCGCCTTCAATGGCCAATTCCACCAGAGGAGAATGCTTGGAGGATATATCCATGCCCTCATTTGGCACAATAACTCCCAGGCGAACACAGAGATCGAAATCAACGAGCAGGTGTCCCAGCGAGAGGTATACTTCAACCGTTGCTGGTTCAAAATGCATTCCACGGACCAGTGAATCCCTAGGAGCTTTTACCATGCCATCGTCGCCGAACAGAAGTCTCCGACAGGGAAAACGACCCATGACCAATGAGTGTTTGGATGATGTAACCATGCCATCATGCGGCGAAATATCAGGATCTAGATCTGCCAGGCAAAGATCGCTTCAAATGCCCATGCAAAGTTCTGGTCGTGGAGCAATGACCAACGAGTGTCTAGACGATATGACAATGCCCTCGTTCGGAGGAGTTTCCGATTCATCAAGGAGAAACGGTTCTAGTCGACAAAATAGATCCATGACGAATGAATGTCTGCAGGATATGACGATGCCCTCGTGTGGGGCGTATTCCTCTAGAGACATGAGTCTTAGTCTACAGCAGAGATCTTTGATCAACGAATGTCTTGACGATATGACTATGCCTTCATTTGGAGGAGTTTCTGGATCATGTAAAGACGGGAGTCTGAGTCTAGAACAGAGATGTATGATCAACCAGTGTCTAGACGACATAACAATGCCCTCCTGTGGAGAAAATTCTTTAGTATCTAGGAGCCAAAGTATAGGTCGGAAGCAGAGATCCATGACCAAGGAATGTCTAGATAATATGACGATGCCTTCCTATGAAGACGTATCCAGAGGAATGTGTTCTGCTAGACAACAGAGATCCATGACAAACGAATACCTTGACGATATGACAATGCCCTCGTTCGGAGAAGTTTCTGGATCGTCAAGGTCCAAGTGTCCTGATCAGAAGCAGAGATCCATGGTCAACAAGAGCAGAGTTTCCCGAGCTTCGAAGGGCAAGAGTCGTAGCATAACGCAGAGATCTGTTACCAACGAATGTCTGGAGAATATGACGATGCCTTCCTATTGCGAAGTATCTAGAGGCAAGAGTCCTTGCAGACAGCAGAGATCCATGGCCAGCGAGTGTCTGGATGATATGACAATGCCCTCTTGTGAAGTTTCTGGAGTTCCTAGGGCCAGAAGTCCAAGTCGAATGCATAGATCTAGAACCAACGAATGTCTGGATGATATGACAATGCCATCATTCGCAGAAATCTCTGGAACATCAAGGGCCAAGTGTCGTGATCGAATACAGAAATCCATGCCAAACGAATGTCTAGACGATATGACCATGCCCTCGTTCGCAGAAGTTTCTGGATCATCAAAGGTCGAGTGTCCTAATCAAAAACA
The DNA here is from genome assembly GCA_008042585.1 of Drosophila punjabiensis. Lineage (NCBI taxonomy): Eukaryota > Metazoa > Arthropoda > Insecta > Diptera > Drosophilidae > Drosophila > Drosophila punjabiensis. Next base: position 843 of record VNJR01006328.1, on the reverse strand, counting down.
GAGATCCATGACCAACAAGAGCCGAGTTGCCCGAGCTTCGAAGGGCAAGAGTCGTAGCATAACGCAGAGATCTGTTACCAACGAATGTCTTGAGGATATGACGATGCCTTCCTATTGCGAAGTATCTAGAGGCAAGGGTACTTCAAGAAAGCAGAGATCCATGACCAACGAATGTCTGGATGAAATGACAATGCCATCATTCGGGGAAATCTCTGGATCATCAAGGGCCAGGACTTGCAACCAAATGCAGAAATCCATGACCAATGAATGCCTAGCGGATGTGACAATGCCTTCTTTTGGAGGAGTTTCTCGAGCTTCTAGAGTCAATTGTCCGGATCGAATGCAGAAATGTATGACCAACGAACGTCTAGATGACATGACAATGCCTTCCCTTGGAGATGCGTGTGGATCATGTATAGACAGGAGCCAAAGTCGACAGCAAAGGTCCTTGACTAACGAATGTCTAAATGATATGACAATGCCAACATTCGATACAGTTTCATTTGCATCTAAAAACGGGACTCTTAGTCGATTGCAGAGATCTATGATCAACGAATGTCTGGATAACTTGACTATGCCTTCCTATGAAGAAGTTTCTGGTGAATGTAAAGATTGGAGTCTGAGCCCTCAACAGAGAGGTATGATTAACGAACTTCTAGATGATATGACAATGCCCTCGTTCGAAGACGTCTCTGGCTCGTCAAGGGCCAAGTGTCCCGATCAAACGCAGAGATCCATGACCAACAAAAGTAGAGTTGCTCAAGCATCAAGGGGCAAGAGGCCTTGTCAAAGGCAAAGATCTATGACCAAGGAATGTCTGGAGGATATAACGATGCCTTCCTA
>VNJR01006323.1:0-62277 GCA_008042585.1 Drosophila punjabiensis | reverse complement strand
TTCCCGCTCGTCTCGGAACTCGCCAGCTCTGCGGTTCTCCACCCGCCAGTTCCGGCCGCCGCCATCGTCTCGATGCATCTCCTCGGTCTCTGTTGAAAAGCCTGGACTGCTGCTGGATGTTCCATATAGATCCGGCGTTCTCCTGGGCGGCTTAGGTGGCACCTGTGGAGGTGCCCTTGCTGCTGGTCGACTGGCCGTCGGGACGCTCCGGGGTACCGCTCCGCGAACGCCCTGGAATTCCTCCATCGGTCGCTCCATGGGAGGCGGCTGCTGCGGTCGGTTTGCTGGATGCGGCTGTTGCTGCTGGACCGGGATCACCTCGGGATTCTGCGGTTGAGTATGTAACGGCCTCAGCACCTGGTTCATCATCTGCATCATTTCCAGGAACCCGGCACGCAACTCTTCCCGCAATGCTTGGCCGATTCCAGCCTCCTGGGACTTGCGGTGTGTCTCCGCTGCCTGTGCCAGGGCGAGGTTCACCGCCGACTGGATCGTGGAATCCACGGGTGGAGCCTGGAAACGGACCGACTTCGGCGCTGGATCCACCTCCAACAGCTTGTCCGCTGCAGCTCCGATCGCCTCGAAATCTAGCGATTTCGGCTGGCTCAGCTCCTGCTGTTGCTCTATCTGTCTTGACGGGGGCGTCCTCATCAACCCCGTCGAAACCCGTGGGGGCACGTGCCCAATAGCCCCTTCCGCATCTGTGGACCACAACTCGTCCTCTTCCTGGGCTGAAGGACCCTTCGACCTAAGCTTATAATCGTGTCCTTTCTCTGCCATTATTACCACTTAATTCCTAAACAACTAACAAATTTATTAACGATAACTACAAAAAAATAAATAAATAAATAAACACCTAACTACGAAATAAATAACCACCGATAACTATCCCAATACGAAAAGAAATTAAATAAATAAATATGCAAACATTAAATAAATAAACCTGCGATAAATAAATAAATATGCAATAAATAAATAAATAAACGAATAAATAAATAAATAAACGAATAAATAAATAAATAAGCAATAAATAAATAAATATCGACACGTAAATCAATTAATGCCGCAAATAAATAAATAACTAATTTCTTATAAATACACTGCCTAATTTTCCTGTTTCTTTTATATTTTCAGGGGAGATGGAGCCGATCAACCGCCGGTGGACTCCGTGCCAGATTTCCTGCGTCTTCAATTCGTCCAAGTCGCCCCTACTCCGGCCGTTCGTCAACTGGACTAACTTTCAGCTGTGCTGAAAGTCGCCAGTTAAGGACATCGGCCTTCCGCACTATCTCATAGGATTTTCCTTGATGACTGTGGCTTGAGGTTTTCCAAATTGTGATGGTCGTGCAGCGCGCAGTGAGTCCTGCGGGTCACGATACCACCTCCAAGATGATACCAAAAGCCACAACCACCAGGAAAACCCAAGGATCTGCACAAAAATACATTTAAAAAAATTAAACAAAAGACTTTACGTTAACAAAAATAAATAAATAAATTGTAAACCCTATATCACAGTTTTTAACAGTGCCCTTTCCGTGCCACCTGCACGGATCTGTGGCCCGAGGGATGCAAATCCGTCGTTTGCACGCCCGGATGCCACCTCCTCGCCACAGCAAGAGCACTGCGACCTGTGCCCGGGAGCAATTGTCTGCTTCTAGCGGACTAAGCCTCCCGTCCTGACCTAGAAGGGGGGGAAAAAAAAGGAAACAAAAAAAACAAATATACAACAAAATTGCCTACGCCTCGACCACCAGTCGCCATGTCCTCGGTGCAGTTGCAGGCCATAACATGACCTCGCAAGCCACCGATCGCAGGGGCTGGATGGTCCAGGACGTGGCCCGACAAGACGTCGTCATCCCGCTATCCTTTATTTGTTTTTTGGTTTGGGCGCCATATTGTAACGGAACTGCTTTTTTATTGTGCGGACTGCGGGCATTGGGTCGAACCCGCCCTGGGCATCCATGAGCTAGCCCGGCGTTGCCCAGAAAAAAAGCAGTTCCGTTACAAAATATTCACAGTATTTGTAATAAATTACAATTAATAATAATAATAATATTAACTAAATACTGTTTATTTCTGTCACTCTATAATTTATCATTAAGTAAACTCCTTAGTGCCATAGTTTAGCAAAAATATAAATTTTCCAATTGTTTGATTTCGTCTTGATATGGATTAATAATATTCAGTCTAATTTTTGATTTAGAAATGTTAATATTTTATATATTTTGTTAGATTATTAAAGGAAAATAGACTTTAAAATATATTCTTTAAGCTTTCTTTATTTTATTATCAATATTCTTTACATATTTTAAGTAAACACTTTCATAGGTTGCTTTATTTTTTAGTTATAAAGAAGAAGTTTTTAAAAAGCCAGACATGAGCTTTGGAATATTTCCTTTACAAAATATTTAAGCTTGGTTTAAGTAAAAGTAGGGTCCACTTTAATTAAAAAACAGAAATAAAAGCAATCTTTGGGAAGCAGATGTTTGTTTACTCTTACATATTGCTATGGGACCGAATTTTAAATCGATCATAATTTAGTCAAAAATGTATTAATTTTAATTCGGAAAGCACTAATGTGCTAGTATGCATCAGATTACAAATCAGATTGTGGAGATTAAGTTTGAATAAAATAATAACAAATAATAATAATAATAAAATTTTTTTAAATACTTTTTGACAATTTTAATGATGAAAACACTTAAAATTTTGAAAATAAATTATAAAAAAATGTTTTTTCTAAACATAGGTAGCTCGGTTCGGTTTTCAATGCTGATCAAGACTATATAACAATATATAGGGTCGAAAAAGACTCCTTCACTGCGTGGCAAGCTTTTGATTAAAATTATAACAAACCCATAAAGGCATAATATCTCCCATAGCCATGTTTCACTGTTTTTCGCTAATTAATTAATTAAACAGCTAAACACGTACTATATTTTGAAGCTTCTCTTGTTATTAGTTCTATTTTTAAACTAGTAATTTCATCACATATGAAATTGTAATTTCAATTTATGTTTTCTTAGCATAAACTCTTAACCCTTTGGGGTCCAAGCCGAGACTCTTCAGAGAACTGAAACTCAACTCATTGTTAAGACCTGTCTTATCAGTATCCAGAGACTTTGAGAGTTCTTAAACATTTGCTAGTCCCTGCTCTCTGCAGATTATTCCAGCAGCAGAGAACCATAACACGCAGCTCCTTCACATTTCCAAGGTTCCGTGAATTTCACAATGAACCAACCTTGCGAAGGCCATTGAAGGAATCGTCACCAAGAATACACCAAGCGAAAATAGGATGTCCCTAAAACCCATATAATAATTTATCAAACAAAACAAAAAATGTAAGCCAAAAAAGTACTTACTCCTCTTTGAGCCGTTTTAAGATATTAAATATTAAATTTCGTTGTGTTAAATTACCCCTTTTTATATATATATTTTTTTCCAGTGCAACCAACAACGCAGTTGCTCCCGATTTGGCTAGCCGATAAGCCAGGGAAGAGCGCATCATTTACCGCTTGTTCAAGTGCGTTCATCGGCAATATTCCGGCGATAAGAACGGATCCCGGTGGAGAGCTATAAAGCGGCCCAGCAGCCCGTCCAGCGCTTCAGTTGAATCTCGGCCAGAGCAGCGCGAGCTAGCGCCACCTCATCTTTGGTATCAGTTTCATTAGAAGACTGTCTATCTGTCCGTCTGTCCCTCCTCCACCTGTGTCAGCGGATTAAGCGATAAGCCAGCAGCTGCTGCTCTGTGTCTGTGTTTGTGTGTTGTTTGTGTCAGAGATCTGGTTACGTAAACAGGGAAACAAGAAGTAAGGGGGTAAACATGGAAGTACCGCCGCCACTGGTCCTTAAGCGACACCTGTATGTGCCCAGCAAGACACTGATGGGCCCGGGACCCTCCAATTGCTCCCATCGCGTACTCGAGGCCATGAGCAATCCGGTGCTGGGTCATATGCATCCCGAGTGCCTACAGGTGGGTTTCCTTACGAAAATATAAGTTAGATGCTGATTGAAAGTCGGAAGTTATTGTATCAAAATATAAAAAAATAACGGAAAAGTCCTTTAAAAACAAAGGTATTGGAAGTTTTTGTTCTACAAAAATTATCTCTTCAGTAGTATTATTATTTATAGTAAATCATAAATAAATAAATAATAATAATCATATTATTAATCCTAGAAAATGTCTATATAATGATACCATATTGATATTTGAGGCATAAGATAATATTAAATCGAGTTCTTAACTTTTCTATAGACTTATTTGCTTTAAATCGATATTCTATAATCCAAAAAAGGAAATATTAAAAACAATTTTTCGATATTTTAACGTTAATTGACCAAGTTTTCATTATTTAAAAATTCGATATACAAAAGCTTATGTTATATTTTCCTCTCCCACACAGATCATGGACGAGGTCAAAGAGGGCATCAAGTACATCTTCCAGACGCTGAACGATGCCACCATGTGCATCAGTGGAGCAGGTCACAGCGGCATGGAGGCGGCCCTCTGCAATCTCATCCAGGATGGCGACGTCGTCCTGATGGGCATAACCGGTGTCTGGGGCCATCGGGCTGGAGATATGGCGCGTCGCTATGGCGCCGAAGTTCACTATGTGGAGGCAAGTTTCGGGCGGGCCCTGAGCTGGGAGGAGATCACATTCGCCTTCGAGGCCCACCGGCCGCGAGTGTTCTTCATTGCGCAGGGCGACTCCTCCACCGGAATCATTCAGCAGAATATTCGGGAAATCGGCGAGCTGTGCCGGAAGTACGATTGCTTCCTGGTGGTGGACACAGTGGCCTCGCTCGGAGGCACTGAGTTCCTCATGGACGAGTGGAAGGTGGATGTGGCCTATACGGGCTCGCAGAAGGCCCTCGGCGGCCCGGCTGGCATCACACCGATTTCGTTTAGTAAGCGCGCCCTGACCCACATCCGGAAGCGAAAGACCAAGCCGAAGGTGTACTACTTCGATATCCTGCTAATTGGCCAGTACTGGGGCTGCTATGGCACGCCCAGGATCTATCATCACACCATATCGTCCACCCTGTTGTACGGATTGCGCGAGGCCTTGGCCCACTTCTGTGCTTTGGGCCTCAAGGCCGTCGTCCGGCGGCATCAGGAGTGCTCCAAGCGGCTGCAGCTGGGCATCGAGGAGCTGGGCCTGGAGATGTTCGTCAAGGAGGAGGAGGAGCGGTTGCCCACGGTCAACACGATCAAAGTGCCCTTCGGTGTGGACTGGAAGAAGGTGGCCGAGTATGCCATGCGCAAGTGAGTAGCCTCTGGAGGATGATAAGGCTTCATTGATACCATTTCCGATACTCTCCTAACAGGTACAGCGTGGAGATCAGCGGCGGCTTGGGGCCTACGGCGGAACATGTCTTCCGCATTGGTCTGATGGGCGAGAATGCTACCGTGGAGCGCGTTGACATGGTTCTCAGCATCCTCAACGAGGCCATCCAGAGCATCAAGCTTAAGGCAGTCAAGACGGAACGTTCCAAAATATAATATTAACTTTGTTTCCTTTTTTTTATGGTTTTTTAAATAATAAACAAAAAATGTTGTGAAAAGTTTTGAAAGAGGAATTTTCGATAACATTCGATAGGCGATGTTGCCAGACTGCAACGTGCCGAAAAGCGTTGCCAGATGGCAGAAGTTGACCTACAGCTGCAGGTTTCAATTGTTTTTGTTTTCTCCTGTTTTTTCTTAATAAATACCTTTCTTTAGTTTTTGTTTTATATTTTGGTAACTGAATCTGAAGAACTCGTAAATATCGAATGTAAATATATAAAAATTATATGTTTAATTAATTAAAACCTTTTTTGATTGATAAAGCCACCATTGAATTCGGGTAAATCAATGAAATCCTGTTTTGTTTTGAATAAAATAATTATATATTTGAACCAAAACAGGAAATTAAAGGCAAATAGAAGATATTTCAGCCAGGAAAATAGCTTCCAAAGAAATTCAAGCAAGACTGCATCTTTTGGAAGACAATTTATCATCCATCTTCCTTCCTGAAAAGTGTGGCTCTTGTTTCAAAATCTCGTTAATTTCCTTCTCCATTAAGGAATACATCATCCTTTTCTGGCGGAGAACAATCAGCAGGAACAGCTCAATTCCTCGAGGCCATTTCCCTTCCATCGGGGGGAAAACACGTGTCATATATAGGATATACAACTTAGATTTATTGAACGTCCGTCCAAGGCGCACTCTCACACACACGTAGAAAAAAAAAACAAAAAAAACTTGTACACTTAAATGTTTATTTGTTGTTTTAAAACTCAGTGAGCGACATGCGCTCAAATCATTTCCATCCAATGTGTACTTAAAGTCTCTCCACCTTCCTCGAGCCTCCGGCTGTGTGCTTAGCTTAACCCTGCTTCTGGGCCAGCTCGCGGGCCTTGGCGCGCTCCAGCTTGGCGATGCGGGCCAGACTCTTGGAGCCAAGGATACCACCGCCCCAGTGGCGACGGATCTCCTCGTGACGCTCGTTGAAGTTGGTCTTGACGGCCTCCAAAACCTTGCCGAAGTTGGCCTTGTCGTTGTTGTCGACGGTGGTCAGGGCCAAAGTGGTGCAGGTCTTGCGACGGACCAGGCGACCCAGACGGGCCTTGCCCTTCACAATGCAGTAGGGCACGCCCATTTTGCGGCACAGGGCGGGCAGGAAGAGAACCAGCTGGAAAATACACGGCGAAAAATAAGATAGAAAGGCATTAGTGTTGAGGTATTTGGTAAAGAGCACGTGTTGTGGTTCGAAAATGGATTCCCATGGATTCAAAACTAGGTACTTGCTCTGAGCTCTGCTTGGTCTAGAGCTCCCAGCCAGTACCTGGCTTTTCGGGGAATAAAATCAGCTGTCAATTCGCCACATGGGCAGCCTCCTCGCCCAGTAAAGAGCGGGATATGCCTTTCGGTTGAAGAAATTCAAAGTTTTACATCATTGCAAGAGCAGGGAGTAACTTGGAGGTAACAACTCCAACTGGCGGGTTATGATGGTATTACAAACTCACCTCAAGGGGATCGACATCGTGGGCGATGACAACCAGCTGGGCCTTCTTCTGCTCAATGAGCTTGGTCACCGTGTTGGTGCCGGCCGAGACATAGCTGGGCTTCTTCTTGGGCTCAACATCCTTGCCCTTGGCCTTGGCCTCAGCCACCTTCTTCAGGCGCTGCTTCTTGGCCAGCGGCGACTCCGGGCGGTATTTCTCCAGCAGCTTGAACAGCTTGACGGCGGTGGTCTTGTCCAGAGTCTGGCTGAACTGATGGATTGGTGGCGGCACCTTCAGACGCTTCTGGAGCACGGCCTTCTGGCGCTGGACACGGATGTATTTGGGCCAGCGGACGAAGCGGGACAGATCGCGCTTGGGCTGCACATTCTGGCCTGTAAGTACAACAAAGGAACATTAAAGTAAAACTCTTCCTAACTCTCGTATCTCTGGAGCAACTTACCGATGCCAAAGTTCTTGGGACGCTTCTCGAAGAGCTGGTTGACAACCTTCTTGACCACTGGCTTCTTCACAGCCAGGGGAGCGGGGGCCACCTTCTTGGTCACTGGCTTCTTCTTTGGCCTGGGCTGCAATGATCACAATAACAGACAGCACCATATTAGTTTCATTTCCATTCTCACTGACTGTGCGCACAACAACAAAAACAACACCACCGCCGCCATTGGCGTAAACCAAACAAAACACAATAACACTCGCGATTGCCCGGTTTTTGGTGCAAAAATGTTTGGTCCATTGATTCGGTAACGGTATTTACCTTCTTAACAACCATTGTCACGCAGTTTTATCAAAAGATGCTACCGAAAAAAGCAGATTCGTGCGGGTCGCGAGAAAGACCAGCTTTTGCGTCTGCCTGTCAAAAAGGTAAAGGAATGGTGACAGCGGCGGAAGTGGCCTGCTTGGCAGCGCCGCTCAGGGTTGCTTTGGGCAGTAGGGCTGCATGCGGCGCTGCCAACTATCGGATGGGGCAAGGTAGCCAAACAGAGCTGGTCATCGGATAGGAATAGCTAGAAAATTATATTTGTATTTTCATTAAAATTGTTAGCTTGGGGCTTATTAAAATTAGCCTTACAAGATTTGCATGTAAATTGTAAATTGTATTCGTGAACGAATTCAAGGGCTAAATGATAACACCTTAAAAATATTTTGACGCTGAACTTCGGAACAGTTGTCTGTAAACCTCAAGCCACCCCAGCTGCACTTGTTGTAAAATGTAGATATTTTTCTATGCTCTTAAAATGATTAATGAAGGGAAGCATGATTTTTAATAACAAAACAAATAAATATAAATAAATATATGCCGTATGCTTCTATCTAAAAAAGAATTAGATTCATCCTTTTTTCTCTGAGAATATTGCCTCAAAAAACGTAAAACTTAAAAAGTCCTTCGTGTTAAGCGTACAAATTTAACAAAATAAGCTATATCTCCCATGTCTCCAAAAATATCAAATTCATGAATTTACTTAAAGCTAATTTTGTAAAGAAAACTTACAAATAATTTAGTACAAAAAGGCAAACCGAAATACCAGGGATATAATATATATATATAATATTAATAGACTATTTTGCCATATCTCAACACAAGAACTTAAAAATTAATAGCTAAAGGCAATAAAAACACATCGATAGTATCGAAACTTCTTTGTAGTATTTTCTTTACTGCAAGATGGTATTTTTTCTGGCCACCTGTTTACAGCAAGTGTGACCAAGTGCCCGGGACGGAAAAATCGGTCATGTCTGTAGCTATAAATTAAAAATAATATTAAATACCAATACCTAAATCCAAATGAAAGAAACAAATCAGTTAATGCTCAGTAGCTAATTAAAAAATTGTAAATTTATCTTTATGTAGTAAAAAATACGTAAGCACATTACAAAAACAGCTAGAATAACACCCATTTTGCTTGGAAAAATGCCATATTTCCAGCTAGCTGCTTGCTTGTAAAAACCACCAGATATAGCGGACAAATGGCTAAATTGGCAACGCTGCAAACAAAAAATAAAGGTTTCTCCTGCGCCTGCGCTTAATGCTAAATAAACCGATTTGTGTCTGTAAAACGCGAGTGCTAAGCTAAACCTGACTTAAACGGAGCGACTAGTGCGTGGCGGATTAACGGCCGCGGAAAATGTGTGGCGGGGGAAAACGCTAGGCGAAATGCACTTGCCACCGCAGGCAGCACCAGCAGCAGGCCACCATTTTTAATTTCTTTGTTTATTTTGTGCCCATCTTCGCGAAGAGCCGAGAGCGACAGAGACAGGGAGACCTGGAGACCGAAAAGGTGGAAATGGAAATGGAATTGGAAATCGAAATGGAAATGGAAATGAAGTGAACACGAGCTGAGATACAGAGAGCAGCAGCGATGATGGCCAGCAGCGCTGCCGCGGGAACGGGGGGGAATGTTCCCTGTCCGGGCTCCGGTCCTGGAACGGTTGCTGGCGCTGGCGCATCTGGAACGGGCACTGCCACCGCCACGACGCCGCCCGTTAACCACACCCACGCCGTATGCGTCTGGGAGTTTGAGTCGCGCGGCGGCAAGTGGCTGCCCTATTCGCCGGCGGTGTCGCAGCATTTGGAGCGTGCGCACGCCAAGAAGCTAACGCGCGTCATGCTGAGCGATGCCGATCCGAGTTTGGAGCAATACTACGTGAATGTGCGGACCATGACCCAAGAATCGGAGGCGGATTCACCGGAGACGGGCCTGCTGACGGTCATCGGTGTCCGACGGATGTTCTACGCGCCCAGCTCGCCGGCGGGCAAGGGCACCAAGTGGGAGTGGTCCGGCGGCAGTGCGGACAGCAACAGTGACTGGCGGCCCTACAATATGCACGTCCAGTGCATCATCGAGGATGCCTGGGCAAGGGTAAGGAGAATCAGTGGATATCCAGAGATCCCTTGCTTATATTTTTATATTTATTCTCTTGCAGGGCGAGCAGACGTTGGATTTGTGCAACAGCCACATTGGTCTGCCCTACACTATCAACTTTTGCAATCTCACCCAGCTGCGCCAGCCCAGCGGTCCCATGCGCAGCATCCGTCGCACCCAGCAGGCGCCATATCCGCTGGTGAAGTTAACTCCACAGCAGGCCAACCAATTGAAATCCAACAGTAGCAACAGCAGCAGCAGCTCGTCCTCGGCCAGCGGGGGCAGCTACAACACTCTGCCCAAGCTGGGGGGTGACAGCAGCAAGGGCAGCCTGCACAGAGTGCCCATGACTAGGCAGCAGCATCCACTGCCCACCAGCCATCAGGTGCAGCAGCATCATCACCAGCAGCAGCAGCAGCAGCTCCATCAGTTGCAGCACCACCATCACCATCAGCAGCAGCAACAGCAGCAGCAGCATCATCATCATCAGCAGCAACATCATCAGACGGCGCCTAGAAAGCCGCCAAAGAAGCACAGCGAGATCTCCACGACCAATCTCCGCCAGATACTCAATAACCTAAACATCTTCAGCAGCAGCAGCAGCACCAAGCACTCGAATATGGCAGCGACAGCCAGCGCCAGTTCATCGTCTTCAACAGCCTCGCTGCACCAGCACAACCATCATCATGGCAACCACCTGTCGCATGCCCACTTCTCGCATGCCAAGAACATGCTGACGGCCTCCATGAATAGCCACCACAGCCGCTGCTCGGAGGGATCATTGCAATCGCAGCGCAGCAGCCGCATGGGCTCGCATCGATCGCGTTCACGGACGCGCGCCTCGGACACTGATACGAACAGTGTGAAATCGCATCGACGGCGTCCCAGTGTGGACACGGTGTCCACTTACCTCAGTCATGAGAGCAAGGAGAGTCTGCGTAGTCGCAATTTTGCCATTTCGGTGAATGATCTGTTGGACTGTTCGCTGGGCAGTGATGAGGTGTTTGTGCCGTCGCTGCCTTTATCGTCGTTGGGTGAAAGGGCGCCAGTACCGCCGCCCCTGCCATTGCATCCGCGACAGCAGCAGCAACAGCAGCAGCAGCAGCAGCAGCAGCAACAACAGCAGCAGCGGCAACAGCAGCAACAACTGCAGCTGCAACAGCAGCAACAATCAATCGCCGGTTCGATTGTGGGCATTGACCCCGCCAGTGATATGATATCGCGTTTCGTCAAGGTGGTGGAGCCACCACTGTGGCCCAATGCCCAGCCCTGTCCTATGTGCATGGAGGAGCTGGTTCATTCGGCCCAGAATCCGGCCATATCGCTGAGTCGTTGCCAGCATCTGATGCATCTGCAGTGCCTCAATGGGATGATAATTGCCCAGCAAAATGAACTGAACAAGGTACGGTACAGCTATCTGTCTCTCTTTAATCCGATCTTTCTAGTAATTCGGATATGTGCATCTTTCAGAACCTCTTTATCGAGTGCCCGGTGTGCGGGATCGTTTACGGCGAAAAGGTGGGCAATCAGCCCATTGGCAGCATGTCCTGGAGCATCATAAGCAAGAATTTACCGGGCCATGAGGGTCAGAACACCATACAGATTGTCTACGAGTAAGATTTTGTAGTTCTTCTTTTGGAAACATATTTATATCACCATCTCTCTTTCTCTCAGCATTGCCTCTGGTTTGCAAACCTCAGAGCATCCGCATCCGGGCCGTGCCTTCTTTGCCGTGGGTTTCCCCAGGATCTGTTATTTGCCCGATTGTCCGCTGGGACGCAAGGTGTTGCGCTTTCTCAAGATCGCCTTTGATCGTCGTTTGCTATTCTCCATTGGTCGTTCGGTGACTACCGGACGCGAGGATGTTGTGATCTGGAATAGTGTGGATCACAAGACACAGTTTAATATGTTTCCGGATCCCACATATTTGCAAAGGACCATGCAGCAGCTGGTGCATCTGGGCGTAACGGATTGAAGGATATATTTAGGATGTGCCCGCCTCCGAAACCCACCGAAACATATATATATCTCCCCTGATCAGACTCTTCCATAAGTCGTTAAGTTTCCTACATAATCTCAGTGTGTGTGCAATCCTCGTTTACATATTTTTTTCGCTAGATTTATTTGTGTATAGCGCGTTCGAGCTGCTCGAACCCTAAAACAAATGGCAATTGCAGTAGCTTCCTTTTCCCGCCGCTCTTCCAAACCGATATATAAGGTGTTTCGTAACATTATGTAGGAGTAACTAGCTTTAGTTCATAGTTGTAGTTGCCCCAAGAAAGACACCTAATAGTATTAGGCATTATAGACCTGATTCCTGGATCCAATTCAATTCGAGTGCCAAAAATCGCTGCGCTCTCCATTTCGTAGGATATGTATTGTATATTGTTGATATATAGCCCATCTCCATTGGTTTTAAGGATCCGCCGAATGCGCTGCTATATGTATAAGGTAAGCTAAGGTCAAAGTCCTTATAATAGCAATGTAATTAAAGCCATTCATTTTTGTGCTGGCTCTAGAGATGATTCAGGTTCTTTTTAAATGTTGTTTAAAGCCAGAGTGAGCCTTTATCCAGAGCAAGTCGCTCTTTTGTTCATTCAAGCATTCTAAATCTGTACGCACACATACGCAGTTGCTTAATCTGTTTATTCTCGATATTTTTCGCGTTTAATTCCTGAACTTTGTGCTAGCAAAATGTCAATTCAAATGTATAGGCCTTATGCATCTTGCTATTATAGGGTCTTTGCTAAGGTGTCATAGCCGTATTTTAGAGAGTATTTTAGGAACGCAGACGCATACGCAGCTTCCATCTTGGCCATTCGAACTCTTCCATTGATGTGATTTTATAATTTGAATTATTCAGATCCTGCTTACTTATAAGATCAGCCAGATATTCCACTATATATATATATATACATACATATATACAGCATATACATTTATCATACACTCGTTTATATATTTTTTTTTATAATTTAATTCTTTTTTGCACACATTTTTGATGAATTTGTTGCTTTCATATTGATATCATCGAACATCGTATACATCGCCAATATATACATATATATAGCATATAGCATATAGTTACCAGACACGGACAGCTAGCGGGTCTCGTCCGCCTCCAACCATATCTGATATGATTTTCGAACTAAGAGTTGTATTTAGCACTGATTAGTTTTTAGTGTTCATCGCGAATATATCTGTTAATTCCACCAACAATAAATACCATTATCACTTACAAAACAGAGTCCTTTGTCACTAGGGATGGGTATATTGAGGGGAAAAGTCCGATATTGCGTTTATTATTTAATTATTCACCTAAAGTTTTTTTTTTTATTTGAAAAACATAGCATTTAACGGTGAAACATTTATGCTATCTAAAAATTCTATATTTTAGTTATTTGCCTGTTTCTCCGATTATATTTGTCCGATACCAAATATAATACCAATTGAATATAACATTTAGTTTTCGGAGACTAATGATATTTTAAATATTGATTATTATTTAATAAGTTTTAGAAGTTGTCCGATCGCTTAAAGAATATATCCATATAAATATTTGATCAGTCTACGCGCTCAAGCCCTTGTCCTGTTTGTCCGTTTGTTAGTTAGTCTGAATTAATACCTAGACCTTAAAGACTATCAAAGTTAGAGATACTAAATGTATTAACAACATTCTTATAAACTTTAGCCACACAAATTATTTAAAAAAAAACATTTAATTATTTTGTCTGCTTTATAAAAGCCTCTTGATCTTTATTATAAATAAGATATAACTAGAATTTTTCAGCTTGTGAGAAGAGTTTGATATTTTTAGTACCATTGGATAATTAATATTATTATTATTAATGAAAAATATTCTTTTTTGCTTGTGCAACATGCTACTGGAGCATCAGCGGGGTTTTGTCAATAATTCTCAAGCAACATTTATATAGGTACATTTGCCTAGCCACATTTTCCCTTTTGAAGCTTTGTTCGATATGTTGCCAGCAAGTCAAATGTCTCTAGAAACATTTTAATGTTAATCTAGCTATAGTGAGTGCTTACTAGTATCATTATTTATTTAATTCATTTGCTTAGCTTCAATTTTTGCCACCAAGTCTTGTCCGATATAATACAGCAGGAACAGTAGCTTGTAGTCTTTTGCAACATTTGCATAGGTACATTTGCTTAGATACATTTTCTGCTTTGAAGGTTTGTCCGATATGTTGCAGTAGCAATAATGTTTGCTTGTATTCATGTCGCTTGCAACATTTGCATAGGTACATTTGCCTAGCTACATTACCTCCGCTCAAGTACAACCTCCATGAGATTTTGTTTCCTAAATTTAATTTAATGCATATTCAGCCGCATTGCCAAGTAATTAAATGTTTAATTTAGGCTAGAATAAGGTGAAATTCCACCTAAAAATTGGGTGCCTTGTTTTCGATGTGTTTTTTTATTTTTTCTGCAGTGCAATTCAAATCAATCAGTGTTGACAATTTTGGGACTGCCAAGGTTCGATTTCGTTTGCAGTTTTGCAGTTTTCGATTTCAGTGAATCACTTAAAATAAATTAATAAAAGACAAAAAATAAAATGAAATTAAGTAAATAAGATGCATTGTGCGTGATGTTGGTAAAGTTGCCCCGACCATTTAAGGCACAGCAGAGGCAGCAGCAGTGGCGGCGGCAACATGTTGCAGAGACGTGTGCATGGTCGTCGTCGCCTCTTCAGCTGCCTACGTACCCTGACGTCAGACAGGCGCGCACAAGGACAGTGTCCAAAAGGGGACAACTTGGCTTGGACTGGGACTGGTAATGCCACTGGCTTTCACTCGCCACCTCCAAGGGCCTTGGCCCTGGCAGCTGTTGTCGCCTTCGGTCATTAGAGGGTTATTAGCCTTGTTTTTTTAGAATCTATGAGCTAAAAGTCTGGAATTTGCCTTAAAATTTGTTAAAACTTTTGTTAAAGTTTATTTCTAATTGTACTTTTGGCACAGAAAATTCTGGAAGTATTAAATCTTTTTAAAAATTGGGCCAAAAGTATTTTAAAATAAATCATTGAAAGATTATTAGTTGTATTTCTATATTAAAAAGTTAGAATTTAATTCAGTTTTTTTTTTTTTGAATTTATTATTCAAGATTGCCACCAAATACAAATTGTTAAATTAATAATAGTTGTAGACAAAAACAGACTGTAGTATGTTTCAAACACAAAATAAAATCAATGTCAATGTCAAGAGATTTGAAATCATTCAGAAAAGGGCCTAAAAGTATGCCTCAACATATGTTCTCATTGTATCTTTTGGTTATTTGCTTTCCTAAAGCATATTTTTGGAGCGTATTTGAGGAGATTTATGGTATGATGTTATTTATTTAATTCTTAAGAAGCTCTTTCTCTTACATATATCTTTTTATATTTGATGTATTTTTTTATGCACTTCTGGATGCTGCCGTTATCCTTGGTCCACTTGCATAAGCAAATGTTTTCCTAGAATTTACACAGCATTTCATGCAATTTTAATGCCACTGCAAAATCACTGATCGCTGATCGCTCGTTGGCATTCAACACACGCACACTCACTGGCCTGTGGTGTGCGTAAAAAGAGAGAGGAGGAGGAGCAGGAGGAGGAGGAGGAGTAGGTGAGGTGCATAGTGCGTTGCGTTGCGTTACGTTGCGATGATGTTCGCTAATAAGGTGGTTTTGGCCAAAAAAACAGACACTGTTGACCCTGTTGGCAGCTCGAGTTGTTTATTTTTTCGGCCTCAGCCTCGTCCCGGCCATTTTTTGATATTGCGATAAAAAAAAAAACTGGGCGATAAGGCCATCCCCTATCTCCAGCTTTCAGGTGGATCTTGTCAACGGAGCTAATCCGAAAATATTTATGAAGAAATCTTATAAGATTTTTGGTTGTCACATTTTATTCTATTCTATTATTATTACTAATTAATTTGTTCTTTATTTAAAGAAAACTTTTGAGTATTTTTCAACGTAATGTAGTAATAAGATGAATTCATGCCAAACTTAATTTATTTATAATTTATTCCTTATAAATAGCTAACAATCTACAAGTTTAATTTGTTTATAACAACTGTCATTATTTGTGGCAGACAAATAGCGATGCCACACGACCTTCGGCCATATCTATCATCACATTACATTTCTGTACGAAAATATGTGTTAGGAATGTGCTAAGAATTTGTATATAAACACGCGACTCTCGAAGAGTGTCATAAGAAAGATATGCAAAGGGTTTGGCAGGCCTTTGACTTCGGGTTCTTTTGGGTTTTTTTTTTGTTTCAAGTATCAAAGTATCATTAGTCATTCAGGGATTATCGGGTTCTGGGCGCTCTCCTCTCTCTCTCGCTCTGTCTCTCTCTCTTAGCCGATGGCTCTCACTTTCCTTATCTTTCAGGATCAGCTGAGGTAAAGGCGTTGGCAGAGACACATATCTACATATACACTGGGAGCTTCACTATACTTTATTTACAAAAATAATGGCTTTTTCAAGAATTTTTAAATTATCTTTATAGCATATTTTTCTTATTTTTCTGTAACTTAGTCCATCATTAAATTAACAATTTTCAATGTCCTTTTTTTTAATATTTCAAGGTAGCTTCTCAATAAATGAAACTTATCAGGGGTGCCTCAAAAGTTGCTTTAAAATTTAACATTTTAATTAAAAAACAAGTCTTTAAGACTAGAGTATTAACAAAATAAGTAAATATTTAAAAATAGATAAAGGGACACTCTAATTCAAACACTTAAAAGAATATGCTCCTTTTATAAGGAGATCTTTCTGATATGTTTTTATTCTCTCAAATTTAAAAAAAACAATTACTGATTTTAGACATTTTTTTAGCTTAATAGAAAACATAAAACAACTCTGTGGATAAAGTTAAAATTAACGAGATTTGAAATCTCTTAAAACTTATTCCCAAAAGTACACAAGTACAAAAGGTTACCGACTGAATTTGTGCCCTAAAGCATACCTTTATTTGCTTTTTAAATTGATTTAAAATATCTATTTTTCCCTTGGCGCAATCTGTGTGGCTTAGACATTTTTCGTGCAGTGTAAAAGAGCGCTGCTGCTGCGGTGGCAACTCCAACAGAGCAAGAGAGGGAGAGCAAGCCGGGGCCCCAGCTCGAGGGAACTAAATGCGGCAGCAACGGCGGCCTGCAATCAGTCCAGAGCCTCCACTCGTGCCAACCGCATCAACTGCATCCATATCCATATCCGTATCCGTATCCGTATCCGCATTCGTTCCCCAAACCAAGAGCAACACAAAAACAGCAAATCGTTATTTGTTCATTGTTTTTTTTTTAGTGTTAAAGTGCAATTTTTAATTTTTCAAAATTTTTTATTGACAAAATTTTGTGTTAAAAAAAATAGTTTTTATTTTTTTTTTTGTTTTTTTGGTGAACATTTAATAACAATAGGCCGCAGACCGCAAATCAATCCGAAACGCGTTTAAAACCCCGCTCAAGTCGCTGGAGAAAAAAGCGACAAGTGACTTTACGCAGAAGCGCCGCGGCAGCCGCAACTTGATCTTTCCGTAAAATTATAAACAACAATAAACAATACAATAACAACAATAAAAAAAAAACTATATAAACTGCTCAAATATTTGCCAACTTGCCAACTTGCCAACTTGTGCCGTTGTCTCTGCGATCATCTCCGTCTCGAGTTACGAAATCCACATCCCCCCGAAGCCGACGTCTCTGATAAGAAGCAGCCGCAGTCGCAGCAGCAGGTGAGTACTGTCCATGGGCGTAGGAGGGGGTAAACTTTACAATTTATTTTATATCTGTTTATATATTGTTATTATATTTTGTGACCATAATATTTGATTATTATTTTACTTTATTACTTTTTTTGTAATTATTCATATTTAGTTTTCTATGATCTGCAGTTATCTCGTAAAATTTAAAGAATATAGAATTTTTAATAAATTTGTTAAATAGTACAATTTTATTATAATATTTTCCAAGTAACAGATTAACTTATTATTATTTTATAACTATTATCATTTTCGTTTGCCTAAAAAAGATTTCCTTAAACCTGTAGTGTTCTCAAATACTATTTATAGAGTTTTTAATAAATTGATTTAATAACAATAGAACTTTGTATGAACCTCTTCCCCTGCCTACGCCACTGAATACTAGACAGAAATAGATAGAGAGAGAGAGAGAGAGTGAGGTACTGCAATGGGAAAGGGTTAGAGCGTTAGAGCGAGAGGTCTGGAGGTCTGTTAACTACAATGTTAGTTGGGAATTCTTACAGTTTTACGGTGATTTCTGCGGTTTTCCTGCTAGTTGGCGCCAAAAGCTTTAGTTTTCGTAAAAAAATCAATATTTTATTAATAAGTTCTTATGACTATAGTTAGAATAGAGAAAACTGGAAGAGTATTATATTATATATTATTATTATTTAGGTGACATCGGTAAAAGAATAAAATAAAACAAAAATAAATAATAATATAAAATAATCAATCTTATAATATAAAAAGTAAAATATTGTTAGTATTTCTAAGAGAAGTTACAAAATTTCAAAAGATTTTAAATCCAGCGTCAGCAAAAAACTTAAAAAAAAAATTACAAAGCTTTATTAATATTTTTATAAATGTTACAAGGAGTTTTAAATTAAATCAAGTCTCTTTCCTATCAAGTTTATTTTGGAATGATATGAACTGAGCTTATAATAATCAATTCAGAAAATAAAACTTACTTTAATCAAATAGAAAAAATATAAAGAATATATCACACTTAAAATAAAGTTTATATCATTTAAAGATAACTCTAAAAAAACCCATTTGCATATTATGCTTGTTTTTATTACCATTCATAAATCTTGACTGACCAAAACCGAGTGATTTTCGGTAATAAAACGGTTTTTAATTGACCAACAGCGAAATGTGACGGTTTCGTTGGCCGTTTTCGGTCATCCATGGCGGCGTTCTTAGGGCATTGGCCACACGCCAGCCCACGCGATTTGTATAAGGAATACAATACTATATACGATATATAAAGCATAAAGCGTACATCTTTATTTCATTTTTATTTGATGGATGACCCATAAATGCGTTAAATGGATGTTCCCCGTCTGACGTCCGCAAAGGCTTTGATTTATATTAGATATTGTCTGGCAAATTGTTATCCGGATTAAGCGAATTATGATCTGTATATATATGTTAGTGGGAGTGGAAGCCATTTTGGGGGAATTTATTGAAACGAATTGCTGTCATTTCAATTAGTTCATTGGGCACGAAAACAGGAAAACATGTAGGTGGCTTTATAGCGAAATTTATATAAGGAATGCATTTCCATTTAATAAATAGAGTTATAGCTAGTGAGATGTGGAAATCATAAGGCTGGATGCAAATGCGTTCAGACACTTATCGCCTGGCCAGAAGAGGCTGTTGGGGCTGTTGGGGCTGCTGCTGTTAACTTGTTAACTTGGCTTCAAGTTCAATTGCTGCTCGGCTTGCCAGCGTGATTGTGTTTGCCCAATTGTGGTTTTGAACTTGTTTGGCTTTTGGCCGGGCGGCTGCTCACCGGCCTTACCGGCCTCACCTCCGACGGATTCGCCAGATTTATTGCCAATTGACCGAGCCCCAGTCCGTTGATGTTAACCAAAAGCGAAGCCAGCTCAATGAGCAGCAACAACAGGTGCACCGTTGAAAAAAACACAGCACTTGTAATCATAAAAAAATAATTATAAACAAAATAATAATCATAAAAAAGACTAGGAAAAGTTAGAACATAAGTTAACCTTATTTTTTTTATGTACTTTAATAAATTAATTGGCTCTTTGGCACTTAATACTGAGATTTTTAATAAAAAACTCCCTTTGGGGATTTTAAATCCCCTACAATGCGGCCCAAAAGTATGCTACAAAATTGTAAAACTAATAAAATTACGTAAAGTATGTAATAAAAGTATATAATTAAGTATGTATCTTTCTGATCTGTAAAAAGTTTATTTCTTTTCAAAGGATATAATGGCTTATTATATACACTTTTTCTCAGTGTAAATCACCGTTGTTGCACTTCTCTCCAGTTTTTATTTACACTGTAAATGCAGCTCACACTGTCCATGTTCGATTGTTGCCATTTACGGGGGAAATGTCACAACTCGCTGGCCGATTCTTACCGATTCTGGCCCGGACCAGACTCTATAGTCTCTATAGCCTCTAGCCGAATCTGGCTCGCCTCGTTCGCAGTGCCCATAACACTGATCATGATCGATGGCAGACAGCTATATATACATATATTACTCAACACCAGCGACGACAAAACTATCAAATAAATCAGCATGGGAATAATGTGCAGCGAAATAAGTTGCATCATCCGTAGAGAATTAAAACCTTAAACTGCTTTATCTGATATTATTCTAAACGATTATCTTTATTTTGTGTGTTTTTTCAGTCACTTTTGCCATGGAAGTGGAATGCGATTTGGGTGATATTCAGAATGAGGAATTGTTGAGGAAAATGGTAAGTTGGCAAGATGAAATTAATATAATAAAAAATTGTGGGAAATGTTTTTAAATATTTATAAACATTTTTTGTTTATATTAGGTTTGAAATCATTTGAAAAGCAGCCTCAAAGTAGGCAAACAATTATTACTTACATCATTATTTGCCTACTTTTAGACAGATTTTAAAATTATTTAAAATTATTACTTGGTGTCCTTAAAAGAATTTGTTTTAAGATAAAGTTTATGACACATTCTTAAAGCTCAGCCAAGAACTTAGAACTAAGTACTTAGTATTTCATTTATAATTATGAAAAACATATCTTTTAGCCAGTTCAATGACTCCTTGATGGACTTGTGTGTCCCCGTTTTCAAAGCCCAATTGCCAGTGGAATTGCCTTTAAAGCCCTGGGACTTGGCTCCAGAACTGGCCAGAGAGGAGTCCGGCCAACGGACCATATATCCATGGTTACTTAGTCAGTCAGTCAGTCACCCAGTTCAACCTGACCAAATTGGGTCATTTATGGGGTTGCCTTACTGTAGCCGGCTTTCGCGTGGGCCGCTTTAGCTGTCGCTAGTCGCTGACTTGGCTCAGACATTTGCAATAATCGTTAAAAAGTCGTTAGAAAAATCAATGGAAAAACGATGACGATGACGATGTCGATGTCGGGCCAAAAATAAAAAAAATAACAACTGAAAAAGAAAATGATCTATCTAACTGCATTAATGAAGAATAACAGAGAGTTAGATATTTTAGTATCGAATAGGAGAATACTCTTTGTTGCAATAAAATACTGTTATTTTTGTTAGTAACAATCTTACGAGGTTATGGAATTATTAAGTATATTATTTAGCTCTAGATATATATTAACAATGCGGGGATAAAACATAAATCAGTGGGGCTTTGAAATCCATTAAACAGGTGTAAAAAATAATTGTATAAAATCGTAGATATAAATATATATTTATAGTTGAAATTTATTAATAATATTAATATACACTGAATTTGCTACCTCAAACATTTGATTGCACTCTATTCAATAAGTTTTTTAAGGGAATTCAAATCTTCGTTGATTTTTAAAACATTTTTATTAAAATAAACTGAAAAATGTTAAGTACCTTCTGTTAGAGTAACAGGCGAAAGAAGAAGAAGAAGCAACAGCAGACGATCTTCGACCCACACAGCCGCGTCGCTGCTTTAGCGAGAGAGATAGACAGAGTCTCTCTCTCGCGCAGGAGATAAAGGAGAGACAGAGAAAGAGCAGCAGCAGCAGCGACAAATTGGGATGCTGCTGCGCCAGGCAGCGGCCGTTCGACTGATAAAGCCAGCGATGACTCATTGGCCATGAATCAATTCCAGCTCTTGGCCTCTGAGCTCCGCTGTCCGCCGCTGGCCTCCTTCATCTCCTGCTCCTTCTACGCTTTCTGCTGTTCTCCTTTGCCGTTGCCTTCTCCAACTCCTTCTCCTTTTTCCTCCATCTCTCTTCGGTCTTAAACTTATCTCCTGTTGCCTCTCCTGCCACTGGCGATGACGCCATACATAGCCTGTTAGGCAGGGATGCCGAACTTAAAATCAATTTAAAAAACTCTTAAAAATTATTTCTAAGAAATATATTTTATTTTATAGTTTACTATTCATTTATAATTTTAAATTTCTTTTATTGAAATTTCATAAGGTTTACTCGTCAAAATTGTCAAAAATTCGCAAAAAAAAATTTTAATTTTTAAAATTTTAAATTTGTAATGCCAGTTTCTTAACCTAAGAAAACCTAGCATGGCTTTCCGAATTGAAATTAATACATTTTTGGCTTAGTTATGATCGATTTTCACGCAAAGGGTATGTCATCTTCGGCTTTTCGCATTGTTTAATCAGAAAAAACGACTTTTAATTTAATAAATACTTCCGATAGTGAAATGACAAGCGAATCTTATCTCCCAAAAGCAATTTGAAAACAATTTCTTATCTTATCGCAGCCAAAAAGTTAGTATAATTAGAAATATCATTATATGCATGGCAATGTTTAAACACTTAATTTAGGCTTATTATACTTTTAATTTATAATTTTTAATAATGTTAAGAATTAATTGAAATCGAAATTTTCTCCACTCTTAATTTTATTGAGATTGCTTATAAATTGCTAACAATTTAATTTATAAAGATTTCCAAGAATTAAAAAAAATGTTTTAGCTGATCTAAAAGTTATATTCTTATACTACTAATTACATAAGATACTTCTTTTCAAGAACCGAAGTCTTCGATAATGAGGCAAATATTGATTTTAAATCGATTATCATTAAAGTTGTATCATCTCAAGTATTTAAGCTTAAAGTTAGAATATTTGGAGTTAAATAATGTAAACTAATTATTATTTCTGCAATATTCATTCATATTTTTGTAGTTCCTTAAATATTTCCATAATTTTAAAGCTTCTTATTTATTAAATTTGACATCCCTGGGCGGCTCAAAGCCGCTCTGTTGGCTTCAGAACCTGACCAAATGGATCAACCCGAGAGCGTTGGCTGGCTCTTGGCCCTGAGACTGAGCCAGCGACTGAGGCTGAGACTGAGACTGCGACTGAGACTGAGACTTTGACTTCGACTGCGGCTTCGATACAATTCGATTCAATTCGATTCGATTCCGCCAGACAGACAGCCGAAGAAACGCGTGGGTCGGTCCAGCCATCGACTGCGGAATAAATCAATGAGCCAAAGTTGAACTGGCACACACGGCGAGCAGGACAGAAAATAAATAAATAAAAAATTAAAGTCGGAGACACCCGCGTATGGCAAATGGCCAAATGCAGCAAGTGGCGGCCACCGAACAGTGGACACCGCAGACCGGGACTAGACATTACAGTGGGTCGGGCGGCCGCTAGTCACGACTAAGTCTGCGTCTGCGTCTGCGTCTGCGCAACGTCTGCGCCAACGCCAGCGATGAGTAATTTTTTGTTTTTTTTTTTGTGTTAACATACAAAGAATGGTGGGCAGCAGCAGCACAGTTCGGAGTGGTTAGGCCAAAAATAGTCTGAGAGAAAATAGGTGTCTATTATTAACATTGTTATTAATTATTATTGCAACAATGACGCCCACCCAATGGGTGATTTATCAAAAGCCTCAAAACCAAAATCGAACACGTTCCAATGCAATTCGCAGCGACGGATGAGCCATGTCCGCAGGTTAAGTAAATAAATAATGAAATACGTTAAATATTTCATTTGTTGAATAAGCCAGGAAGTGGGTCTTGAACACCCTTTAAGATTTTTACTGCTTTCTATGTATTACGATCGATAAATGTTAACATTTTTACTGTTTTCTATTTATTACGATTGATAAATGTTAGAAATTTTTTGTATCATTTTTAGTACTATTTGTTAAAATGTATCATTCGTAAATACTTGTAAAATAGAAAAAATATACCAATGAATAAATAAAGACGTTATTCAGGAATTTAAACTTTATAAGAATTTTAAGTTCTTTTTTATAAATTAATTTAATTTTTTTTTTATACTTATGTTAGATTTTCATTACTTTCTCTTTTTCATATTTATAATCTAATTATAACATCTGTCTAAATTTTTTTCTTTTTGTTTTTATATTATTATATTTTTTATTTAAATTTAATTGCAAAATTATCTTTATTTGGCTATTTTTCGTTATTCGTCCCACTGTGCCCCGTGTCGCCGGTCGCGTCATCTTCGTTTATTTGCCGTTTTTTCGTATTCGGTCATATCTCGGCTCGCTGCCCGCTTCACTGCTCGCTGCGCTGTCGGCGTTGCTGCCGGCGTCTAAGCTGGCGGCCACTTTAGGCGGCTTTGTGATTCTGATTGGAAACTTCAGTCTGATTTTGGCTCGATCGCTTGCAACGTGTCGACGCTCGGTGAAAAATAAATACGAAAAACGTAAAGCAAAAGCAACGTTAAACCACAAGTCACAACAACGTTAACTTTATTTTTTTTTTTCTTGCGCTACAATATTTATTTATTTATTAAATCAAAAAATAACTAAAATCGAATAAAATAAAAGTAGAAAGAGGACAAGGATTAGTCACACCCTATTTTTTTTTGCCATCAAGTGTTTTTTACGTGCCTTTTCTTGCCGGTTCAACAACAACAACAACAACAACAGAGGAGAAATAACTCCAACTTCAACACCAATCAACAACGACAGCAACAACAACACCAACGAGAAGAATTCGGTAAAAAAAAATCGAAAAGAAAGAATAACAAAAAGGCAATCTTTTTTACCTGAGGTAATTCCTTCTGTCATTTCGACATGAAAAAAAATCCCCCGAGCAGAATAATCTGCGAGGCTACATATATCTCTGTATCTTTCCGCTCTTTCTTCTCCCCCTTCTTCGCATATTAACTTTCACACTTTCGCACAGTTTAACCTTTATTTTTCCTGTCGCCTTTTGCATAATAGTTAGTAACTGTAGAAACGTCTTAAAATACAGTCATCGGTTCTTACACGGGAATTGGGTTTATAAATTTATCATGAAAAGGTATCAAGTTGGAATAGGGAATAGCGTGGGGGCGGCCCCACCCCCATAAATCAATATATCGACGACTGCAAATGCCGTTATTGTCATTACGATTTCTTTGATTGCCTGGGAACGGGGTCAAGTGGTGAATTTTTAAAAAGAAAAGCATCTAGGATATAAGTTTTAAGTTTGTAAGAATGTAGATAATAATATCCCTAAAATTTTGTATAATTTATAATACTCCTTTAGATCTCAACATTTTTTTGAAACCTATAAACTTAACTTGAAGGTTTTTGAATTATATTTTTAACAAAAATATTAATTCGCTTCAACCGATAAATTCGTTTTTTGCATTTAAAATATTGAAAAAAAAAAAAAAATAGATTCTCTACTAAATAAATATTGTGGCCTAATAAATAATATTTTTAAATCAGGATAGAAACACAAATAAATTGGATAATTTTCTAAAAAAAAAAATTTTTTAATGTTTATATGCATATCTTTTAATTTTGAATCAAAATATTCATAAATTAATATATGATAAAGTATTTATAAATGAAAATAATAAATTAATGAATATTTGGTAGCATTCTATTGATTTACTGTTACATTTACATGTTACCAATTTATTTAAATTATTTGTACTGTTATTACCTTGCCGTTGAGGCAATTATTTCAATTAGCGAACGACACCTGTTCCCTGTATCTGTATCTGTATCTGTATCTATATCTATGTAGCTGTATCTCTATCTCAGCCATGTGGCTGGTAAACAAACGAAATAACAAACGGATCTTATCGGGGGGCAAACTACTTGTGGATCGAGGATCCCCTGGCTGAACAGAACAGCTGACGATGGGGGGATCGGGTTCGGGGCTTTTATATATGCTAATCAAAATAGGGAGGAGTGCATCTAATTACACGGGAAAACAAGTTACCCACCGCCGTGGGCTGTTGGCCTTGGCAACTGTTCTACGCTTTTCTAGAGCCACAAAACCAGATCACAGATCTCGCCAGCCCCAAGGGTTCTATTTATTTATTTTTTTTAAGTTTTTTGTTTTGTGATTTTTGATTTAGCCCGTAATTATCCATAATAATTGCTCTCCATTGTCGGATGATAGATAGATGTTCCCGATAAATCGTAGAACTTTTTGTTCTTTTTTGCATATGTTTAAATTGGAAAATGTGTAAAAACACTTAAGAAAAAAGGGAAAAAAAAATCTTTTTTAAATTGTTTTAAATTAATAAAATTCCAGCTCTAGAAGTCATGACATAAACATTTTTAAATATATCTTGAGTTGTTTATTGTTATTATTTGGGTTTCTTTATAAAAGAATCTAACGAAATATTGTTGTACCTAAAACTCATTAAAATATTAAATTAATAACAAAAATATCATGTAGTTATCGGCGGAATCTCACTCATAACCTTGGCTCTGAATTAAGCAAACTTTAATTTGAGAAAAACCTGAGCAAGTTGCTCTTTCCGGCCACGAGAAACAAAACAGCAAATAAATACAAAAAAACTCCACCTGCACTAATGACTTTAGCTCCGATAATTGTTTGGAATATATATACATATACGCCATGCATTATGATATTTCCTACTATTTGGCTTGGCGAGTATGAGATCATTTTTTTGGCAAAAATAGTTAAATGAATAAAATCAGAATCCGTTAATATGAGTTAAGATCTGATAGAACTTAGTGATTATTTTGAATAATATTTTTTATTTAAAATTCTTTAAAAAAATGTTTAAGTTTATATATAAAAACAAACTAAAATTGATAATTACCAAAGGGGATTTAAGGGTAACAATCATACTTTTAACAAGTAACAAAAGAACTGAGTTTAATAATATGGTACAAATTATTTAAATATAACATACAGTATAATATACAATAAATACAATGAAAACTAAATCTTTTATATAATATAGTAAGAAATAATTTTTAGTTTAAATATTTATTTAAAACTCAAACTTCATTTCACGTAATTTATATACTTTTTGTTTCTGTGTGAATATAATATATCACCTATTGGATTGGGGGCTCTGTGGCATTATAATTTCCCACACGCTTAGCCGCTTTGACAGCTGTCCATCGATCACAGGCGGTGCAGCAGAGAGAGAGAGAGACCCCAAAAATTGAGTTATTTCCCAGGCACCAAAGTGGGTCCAGTTTTTCGGGGTTTTTGGGTTTTAGCTTTTTGGTGCTTTATATGCACGCAGCGATGCCACGAAAGTGCTCCACTTTTGTAGAACTCGACTTGGTCGGCTTTATAGAGCCACCTGAGGGGGGAGCCAAGGAGCTGGGGGGAGCTGGGGAGGCTATGTCATACCCAAAATAAGACGCTGACGGCAAAACCGAAAACGCACAAACATAATAAACATGTTTCTCTGACGCTGTCGCTGTCTCTCGCTGCACAATGACACAATTTAAAATTCTCAATTCTAGATTCGACGATTCTCCGATTCTCGGATTCTCGATTGGTTGGACATCGGCAATTAGGTCACTTTAATATGCAAATACATACATACATATGTATGTACATATCTATAGCATGCACTCGGTACAGAGATTGAGCGCTGGCATCGGGAATTGAAATCGAAAATGCCATAAAAAATAATAAAAAAGCTAACAATTAACGCCGGCAGCAAAGTGCAAGTACTGAAAGAAATAATAGTATAGTTCGATTTTATGAGTTTTTTTTTAACTGCCTCAAATTTTGGATTTTTATAAGCTAAATAACTAAAGTTTTGGGGATATATTTTTGGGGATTGTAAATTATTTTATTATAAATAAAAAGAAAGTTTTTAAAAATATTCATAATACAATTTCATTTCGTGTTCCTGCAACAATATAAAATTTGTATTCTTTATTTTAAGTAATAACTTTACAAAAATAGTATAGATTTAGGTATAGTTTTCATTTATAATTTTTTTTCTAATAAATATTGAGTAATAATTTTTTTTTAGAATATACTCAGGTACAGTTTTTATTATTAATTTAACAACAAATGTTATAACCTTTTCATACTTTATTTCCTTACAAAGAAAAATTAAAGTTTTAACCTGATTAACTTGGTTTAATCTAAATATGCGCAGCAATTACTATTTATCAGTAATACCGATATTACCCATTATCACCGATAATAACCAGTATTTATTATATTTTAAATGTTTATTTAAAGTCTATCTCCCACGTTTTTATGATTTCCTATATTTATTATTTAAAACTTATCTCTCACGTTTTACATTTTTCATGAAATTTCCTATATTTTTAATCTGTGGAATTCGGATTAAAATTAATATAAAAACCAAGGTATATCTTAAAAGTAAAAATTAAAACGGAAAAGGTTTTAATATGCAAATAATAACTCACAAAGTAAAATCAATTTTTGCTTGCAAAAAACATTCCAAAACCTTGACAAGTACCATCTCTGACTCTGTGTGCGTGTGCAATGATGACCCCTTGACCTTCCCTAGCACTCTCTCTTTTTCTCTCCCGCTCATGCCATGCGTTGATTTCCTCTCAATTAAGTTTTTAATAAACTTTAATTTCAATAACAAAAACGATTTGTTTTTGCCAAAAACAAAAAATAAAAAAATAACGCGAAACGGAGGTCAACACCGGCTGACACGACAGCTAAAAATGAACAACGGCACAACGAAAAATATAAATAATAATAATAAACCAACAAAAACACCAAACAGAAAACAGAAACTTCAAAAATAATTTATCAGCATTCGCACGTCACGTCATCCGCAGCAGCAGAGCGATCGAGTCAGTGAGAGCGAGGGAGAGGGAGAGGGAGAGGGAGGCAGAGACAGAGACAGAGACAGCTCCCCATCATTCCTCATCATTAGGCCTGCGGTCGACGTCGCTGTTGACGCTGGCGCCGGCGTTGACGCCCAACAGGTTGCCACTGCCGCTGCCGGCGTCGCTGCAGAGGTGCGAAATCGGCTGCTGCTTCTTCTTCTTCTTCTTCTACTTCTGTCTCTGTATCTCTGCCTCCGCCTCCTCCTCATCTTCTTCTTCTCAACTGGTTATCACGGCACTTTTAGAAATTACGTCATTCGGGCAGAGACAGCGACAGAGGCAGCGAGAGCGCAATGCACTGAAAAAAATAAAAATACTATTACAATTGATTTAATTACATAAATGGTTTAAATTAAACAAATTAAAGTTAAAATTAATTCAGGAGAGATAATACAACCACTTTTCCATAATACAAAATATACTTAAATATTTTTCGTGATATTTTTCCTTAATATAGGAATTTTTTTATTAAATCTCGCAAACTTTCGCTCAAAATTTGTTTTCAGTGCAGGCCTCGGCAACGCCAGCAGAGGTGTTTCAAGACGCAGGTCTAGACTGCGACCACGCGACCAGTTCTTGAATACAAAACAAAAATCGAAAAAAAAAAATCACAAACAAACAAAAGCTGAGTTGCAAACTTTTTGCAAAAACACAAACGCACACACACACACACACACTTTGTTGCTAGCTCTTCTCTCTCTGATTTCTTGCATTTGTTTTTTATTTGTCTTTATATTTGTTTTATATGTTTCTTTTTTTTTGTCAATTGGAAATGCGAATCTGTTGATTTGGGCGAGTGAAAGCGCTAAAAGTGATGGCCGGCAATCGAGCAAGAGCGCCATCTGTCGAAAAGAAAGCAACAACTAAAGCCATCAATCATGAAAATTTCTTCCTAAGAAACAGTAAATCTCCCAAGAAGATTATGAGAATTATAAAAAATATTAATTACATTTTCCCAGGGGTTTATATAATTAAAATTTCACTATCTTAATACTTTTAACAAGTATTTTAACAATTATTATATCTATAAGTAATCGGGAATGAAACCAAACAAAATTAGAAAGTAGACTTCTAGAGATTTTTCTAAAGTCAACGTATGTTTATTACAAAATATTTTGAACAATAATCGAATTCAGCATGTGTTTTTTTTTGGTTTTTAATGAAACCAAAGTTTGAATACTTAAAAAAGAAGTTGTTAAATTAAAATAAAAATCGATAAATAGTCGAACAATTTAAAAATTAAAGCAAGAAGCAAACTTAAAGATATAAAAAATCTGCTAAGTAAAAAACTTGACATTTCGAGCTTTCTAAATTATTTAAATTAATTTCTTTATACTCTCTTTATGAATCATAGTATTTCAACTTTCCATTTTATCTATACAAATCTTAATCTTAATCCAAAAATTATTCATAATTTATAATTCCATTTCCTGTACTGGATTTTTTTTATTTAAGGAAGTTTCCCCCATTTCGTTCACTAAAATAAAAACAGTTAACGAAGCTGTAGAGTCAGCATTTTGCATATGTTTATACATATACATATATATATATAGGTATATATATACAGATGTGGATCGAGCGAGGTGTCATTATTGTTAATACAAATGTTATTTGACGTTGTTTTCGCGCTTGAGCTAAAGGTGATATCACCGCCGCCGCCGCCTCGACTCGATTCAATTTTTGTTTGTTTTCCCTTAATATATTTTTTTTAATTTTTTCTTCTTGCTAACAATATTGTGAGACCTCTGTTTAGATTATTGTTTAAATAAATGCCTGGACTCTTTGTTGGCAGATCCGCTTATCGGTCAGCTGGAATTGCCAATGTTTTATTTATAAGCTGGAAACGTCAGCCATTTGATGTTTGATTTCGATTTCTGATAAGTGAGAAATGCCAGGTAATTGGAGTGAATAACTGTTATGATAACTATATACCGGGTACTTGCTTATAGCTTATCTTATTGGAATTGTGCAATGATACTTCTTTGATGCATTATTACTGGGAATTAATAGTCATCTTTATTTGTTTATAGCTTATATTATTATTATTATTATTTTTTTTTAATATAATTTCTATGTTTAGAGAATTTAATTTTTTATAAAATTAATTATGGGTAGTAGTAATATAATAATGAAGTTCGTATTTAAAGGTTTTCTATTCAAGCTGGCTAAGAATTGATATTATAAAAAAATCTATAAACAAGTATATTTATAATTCTATATTTTATATTATTAAATTTAATTATAAAGCTGACCAAAGATTAATTATTTTATATGTAAGAAATCGATAAATATCGATATTTTACCAGGTCAATAAGCGAGAATGTATTTGAAATTTAACGAATTTATAACGAATTGTGACTTCTTGAATATTTTAATAATATATTTAATCCATTAATATCTGAGTAGTTTGAAACCTTTTAATGAATATATGGGCTTGAAAGTAGATTTTTAATTTTTGCTACCTTTTTTCAACTATTGTAAATACTTTCTTGAATTAAAAAGAGCTTTTACAATGATCACTTCTTAATATATCCGAGTCTGAATCATTATATTTAGCTTGTTACCCCTTAGTCTGTGTGTAATCCCAGCCATTTTTGGTCATCTTGGTTGCTTCTGCCATTGAAACCGGTGATCTCTGTTGGGGGCGTCATCTCGACCTCTCTAGATCTTGGCCAGAACAGATATATATATATATTTATATATATTCTATATGTAAGGCCGCTCATGGGCTGAGTCAGTTATGTGTGTGTTGGCTGAGACCGGCTAATTGGCGGAGGAGGAGCCGCACTAGACCGAGATGGAGACGGAGCAGAGAGCCAAGAGATCGGGATCGGTGGCCGTAAAAGGCAATCCAAGCGCTTTGCTGACGGCGACAAGCGCGTGGGGGCTATGGGTACTCCACTTTTTGCTCCACTCCAAACTCGAGCACGAGTTCCAGTTCACTTTACGCTTAATTGGCTCAAGGACGGGGTCACATGTAGAGAGATATAAACTATATCTAATATATGTATTCCCCTTCTTTTCGATCCCTTTCCAGTGGCAGCAGTCGGAGGACAGCGAACGCAAGAAGCAAATCCGATCGCATCTCTACAAGCTGCGCGAGTCGCGACTTTGCAACCTCTACAGGCACGAACCGGATCATACCAACCCGACCATGTCGGAAACGCCCAATGGTAATGGAACCCTGGCCGGCTATGGTGCCAAGGGTCCTCTGGCCTCCAGTCATGGGGATGCACTTCTCGACCAGAACTTCCAGAGTCTCAAGTCGAAGGAGGTTCGGGACTCCACCAGTCCGACGCACGAGCTGCGGTTCCATTCGATGACCTTAACGCAACCGAATACCACGGGCTGGGATGTCCAGACCTCATCGGAGGTTAGCCCCGATGGCAGGGCCTATCGCACCGAAACTCTGGCCAAGACAGATGGTAAGTCTTTCAGTAGTGGCTATTTTTGTCTCATGGGAGAGACACAGGCACAGATTTTCCCAGACAGACGTCTGGGGGGGGGGTCTGGGCCAGTGTCCTTTCTAACTCTAACCCTGGTCCCTTGGCGGTGAAGTATTTCTTTTATGTGTTTAACCCCGAAACTCTGTTTGTTCTGTATGTCCATGTCCACCACTTCAACCTACAACCTACAACCTTCAACCCTCAACCGACAACTTTCGACCTATGACCTGACCCCGACAATCGCAGGTGTGGAGAAGCTCAATGGCGGTGGCCTGGCCGAGTTCAAGGGCAGAAACGAACAACGATCGAGTGCCTCGCACCAGGGCGATGACAAGAACTTTGTGAAGCAGGCCTCGGAGAGCTCCAAGACCCAGCTGCAGGAGAAGGTGGTCTTTGGCGATGAGAGCAGCGGTCGCACCGAGATGAAGATGAGCTCAACATCCACCTCGTCCTCCTCCAAGGTGGTGTCCTCCTCCTCAACCGTAGAATATGGCGATGAGCCGCGTTATCTGCTCGATGGGCTGGAGAAGCCCCAACAGCAGCACCTGCAGCAGCAGCAGCAGCAGCTGCATCAGCGTGAGTGGGAGGATCAGAGGCGACAGCAGGAACAGCGTTACCAGGAGCAGCTACAGCGACAGGAGCAACAGATTCGCCAAGAGCAAATCCAGCGCCAAGAGGAGATCCAACGTCAAGAGCAGCTGCAGCGCCAAGAGGAGCGCTTCTCGGAGAGCCGCGAACAGAGCAACACCACCCGGAATGTCCAGACCCAGCAGCACTACGAGGAAAATAAGCGCTATGTGGACATGGATAAGGCATCGCCGGAATATCAGCAGCATGTCCAGCATCTGATGTCTCAGCCCGGCGAGATTATATCCAATACGGTGGAGTACCCAAAGCCGAATGTCAAGATGATCACCACGGTCAAGCGGCTGCCCGACGGCACCATTGTCAAGAACAAGCGCTACGAAACGGAGCAGCTGACGCCCAGTCACAGCCAGACCACTCACAACCAGACCCATAACCAGACTACTCATCAAAACCAAAATCAAGCCCACAATCAGCGACGTGTCCAGCAGGATGTCCAGGACCACATTCACAGCAGCCAGTTGCGCGATGTGGTGGACAATGTGGAGCAGCAGCAGCAGCAGCAGCAGCAGCATGTGACACAGTCGCAGCAGAGCTCCTTCTCCTCGGTAAAGAAGTCCAGCCGTCGTTTCTCCACGGAGACCACTTCAGAGACCGTCGAAGAGTACGATGATCGTGATCAGCCCTTGCCCCGAGTGCAGCAGCAGCCGCATCAGCAGAACCAGAAGACCCCAACACCGAC
Source organism: Drosophila punjabiensis (assembly GCA_008042585.1). Classification (NCBI taxonomy): domain Eukaryota; kingdom Metazoa; phylum Arthropoda; class Insecta; order Diptera; family Drosophilidae; genus Drosophila; species Drosophila punjabiensis. Next base: position 28,884 of record VNJR01006323.1, on the reverse strand, counting down.
TCAGACACCTTCGCACCATGCACCGTCGCATCAACCCTCATCCCGCCAGTCACCGGGCCGGGACTTTAGCACCCATGGCTTCCCATCGGTGCGTCCGAACAAACCCACCCAGGAGTATCCCTCCCAGAGACCCTCCACCGAGGAAGTGGTGGTGGTGCGGTCTGAGAAGAGTCGCCAGGTGAAGCAGCATCAGACCACCAGCACCGAAACGGAGGTCCTGGGCGATGACTACCATCCACAGTCGAAGTCTACACCCCAAAAGCTGAGGGAGGCGCCTTCGCCCAGTTTCAGTACCCATGGCTTTCCATCTGTACGCTCCACTCCGCGTCCGGATCAGCCTGATGGCGAGGTGCCACTGACCACCAGGACAGTGTCTCGCAATCAGAGCGCCAATCGCAAGACCAACACGGAGCGCATCATTGAGACGCAGGTGGAGCAACCGGGCTCACCCCGTACCGTAAGTCCGCGTCGATCTCAGCCACGCGAGGAGGCGGCACCAGCTCCAACCCGGGGCCCGGCTGGAAAGCCCAGTCAGAGCCGGCCTAGCACCAACTCTGGATCTAGTCCAGCCACCAAGACGACCGAGACGGTGACGGTGACCCGGAGGCAGCTCCAAAAGGAGCGTGAAGTAGATGCCGCCCATCGGGCCTTTGCCGCCTCGCTGCGTAGCAGTTCGCCAGCGGACAGTACCACATCGGTGGGATCCCATCATCAGCCGTCCCATCATCAGACACCGCGCTCCAGCATCTCCTCCAATCGCACCTATCGACGGGAGATGCGTGAGGGCTCCCACGAGAGCCAGGCGCCATCGGAAACGAGCCGGATTAGCTCCAGCACGGTGACCAGGCATACGACAGGCGGAACCACCACTAGCACCACCACAAAGACGACCAAGAAGCCAAGTCCCGTGGTGAGCCGAGGTCCCAGCGAGCCCAGGTCGCCGACACCGAAGACGGGCAGAGGTCCCAGTGAGCCAAGATCGCCCACCCCAAAGGCGGGGGGAGGCACGGTGACCACCACAACGACTACGACCACAAGCAGCACCATTAAGGGAAGTCCAGTACCAGCCCAAGCCCCAGTTTCCCCAGCTCCAGCTCCTGCTTCACCAGCACCAGCACCAGCTCCAGCCAGTCCTGCTCCAGGTACGAATTAGAGAAAAAAAAGAGACAAAAGCTCTAGTAAATAAACCCACATGACTATATACTATATATAATGCTATATAAATATTGGAACCTATGAACTATGTATATGAATGTATATCCTTCAGATAACAAGCTATCACAGTATACGTATACTACCACTAAGCCTGGCGATATATTCTCTCTGCCACCAACTACTCCTCCTACTATTAACAACGAACCAACACTAACCACCACCACCACCACCACCAACAACAACAACAAGACAACAACCACCAAGAAAAGCCAAGAACCAGCGAAATCCGTAACAGAAAACATAACCGAACCCGATTCCCAGCCGATCCGCAAGCTCCAGGTGAGCGCCAATGAGGCAAAGGCGGAGTCGGTGGTGGCGGAGGAGGCGCCCTGTGTCCGTCGTCACTATTACCAGCTGGGCCAAGAGGGGGACGAAGAAGCCCCAACCGCCGAGGCGGCAGACGGGAGCTCTGGGACGACCCCTGGTAAGGCTTGAAAACCCAACACGAACCGCAAAGAAAAATTAAGAAACTCTGTACACTTTTAACTATGCTATAAATTTCTTTTTTATTTTGGAACTTTTTGCAAATAAAAAATAAAAAAAAAAAACCTGAAAAAACCAAACTGAAATGTTCAAACACGAAACTGAAATTGCACTGAAAAGAAAAAAATAAAACTGAATTAAACACTGAATTGGGAATGCAAATGGGCAATGCCGAGCAAGAGAGCGAGAGAGATCTTGCTCCATGGTCTACTAAGTCTACCAAGTCTAACTTTTCCTCAACTCCTCTCGAGCTTTCCACTAATGGGTACTACCACCGATCTTTGCCTGAGGTAAAGCCTCTTTGCCTGCGCCTGTAGAAATCTGCTAACCTCTAGTTAAAGTTGCTAGTTGAAGCTGCTGCCAGCGTAGTTGTGACTAACTATTCTAACCCCTAACTATCACCGTAGACACTTACACACCTTAGCGCACACACACACACACACCGGTTGTAGATGTAGAATGAGAGATCACTTAGAGATCACGTAGAGATCACGATCCCTCCCCCAAAATCTTATGCCCTGATCCGTTGCAGCCAGCAAGAAGCCGCATCCGCAACTGAGGAGGCAGTCCCAGGAGGAACCGGAGCCTCAGCTAAGGCGTAGCTCCAAGTCGCCGGGCGTTCAAAGAGAGACAACCTTCGAGGGTCGTCGCGTCTCCCAGCCGGTAGAGGAGGAGGATCAAAATCAGGATCAGCTGGCTATCGAGGAGCTGATCATTATCGAGCAGGTTAACGGGGCTCCAAGGACTCAGCCATCGGTCAGGGCAAATAGTCCCGAAAAGGGTCCTAGAGCCACGCCCAGGCACAGCCCAGAGAAAGAGCAACCGGGCTTCAAGCCATCAAGGGTTCAGCCTCAAGTCTCGCCACGTCAAAGTCCTGAGAAGCAATTACCAAGGACTCAGACACCTGAAGGAAGCCAACCTGCAGGTATCCCCTTACGTCAGAGCCCCGAAAAACAAGTGCCACGAGCCCAAAGTCCCGAAAAAGGACCTCAGCCACATGTCTCACCCCGACAAAGCCCCGAAAAGCAACAACAGCTGCCCAAGGAAACACCGATGAAGCCACGTCAGAGTCCCGAAAGGATGCACCGAGCAGAGGACGAAATCTTTCGTAGCACCATTACCACAACCGAAAAACGAACAACCAAAAATCTTAACGAAGAATTCATAACGAACGAACGAGATCATCAGACGATTAACGATAAGAAACCCCAAGCTCCTAAAGAACCAAATCAAGAAGAACCCAAATCAAAGCCGGAGGAGACCATTGAGAGTCCAGATGGTGGTTTCCTTTCCAAGGGAAACGATGTCGAGTCAGAACCTGAGGAGAACAAGTCGCCAACGTACCGCAAGAAGGGCTTAACCCGTCGCGAGACCTTTGAGGATCGCTGTCGCAAAATCTTGGGCATGGAGGAAGATGGAGACACTCAGGGAAACTTTACACAGCGACCGGAGAATGACGACAATGACGACGAGGATGAGAAGAAGAATATTACTCAGACCACAACCATCGAGACTATCGAGGTAAAGATCGAAGATTGTCCCGATGACGATGACGATGATCAACCACATCGTGTCACGGAGACATTTGTTGTACGTACCCAGCCCAAGATAAAGGTGGACGAAGAGCTTCTTGTTGATGTGACCGAGTCCGAGGAAGTAGAAGTTCTCACTAAGGGAGTCGAGAGTCCTAACTATCCCAATGAGCAGGAGGGTCCCAGGAGTCCAAAGAAGCAGCCAGGCTCCACGGTTCCCAAGAAGGAAGAACCCAGCAAGTATCCGACGAAGCCAGAGAGCCCCAGATATTCGAAGGAACCTGAAACCCGTAGATATCCCAAGGAACAAGAAACCCCAAAATATTCCACGGATCAAGAAAGTCCAAGGTATCCGGAAGAACCAGAGAACAAGAGCCCTAAAAATCCCAAGGAGGACGCTGAGACAATTAATGTCAATGAGGAGACCACTATTGTCATCACCAAGCAAGCCGGCACCAAGTCTCCCACCCCCACCTGGTCACCATCCCCAGAACGCCGAGTTCCTAAGAAGTCAACGTCTCCAACACCTGCCGTGGATTCACCCTCTGGGTCTCCCTCCTTTGGCAGGAAGACTCCAGCCAAACCAGCCGAGTCGAGTTTCGTCACCGAAAAGATCATCGATTGTCAGGGTAAAACCGTTGTCGAGAAGATCACTCAGAGAACGCGTTCGCCAAGTCCTAGCTCAACCAAGAAGTCTCCTAGGCCCACACAAAAAGTGCCTGAAAAGCAGCCAGAAACGGAATCCGAACCTGAAAAGGACTCGGAGCCGGAGACAAAAAAGAAAACCAGTGTGAGCAGCATTACAAAAACCGAAACTGAGCGTCGAAACTCGCGTACGACAAAGGGAAAGCAGCCGCAGGCTCCCAAGGAACCGCAACCGAAAGTACCAGCCCCGAAGAGTCATCGCAAGGATTCCCTAACTGGTCGCAAGCGGGACAGTGTGGTGGAAGAGACTCGCACTACCACAAGCACTACGACCACAACAACTCGACAGGGTCGTAAGCCCAGCGATACCAACGGTACTACCCCATCATCCATCAAGGATCGCCTTCGTTCTTCCCCTCGCAAGCAGAAGACTTCACCCCAGCCGGCTCGAACTCCCACTCCGGCACAGTCTCGTGGCCCCGAAGACAATGTAGACGGCGATTCCTCATCGCCAGATGCTAGTCCTTCGCGGGTAAGCAACGAACGCCGACGTTCAAGCAATATTTCCGTGCACACGGAGATCATAATCGATCACACGGCTCCCAAATCGCCGAGGACCGAAAGGCGACCGCAGCAACCAACAGCCACGCCTGCCAGTCCCATAAGGAAACTTCCGGTAACAGAGCGCAAGGAGTCGGCACCAGTGCCTCGGGTCACCCGACGCGACAAGACCGAAAAGGTGACCCGTTCTACCAGCGAGAATATCATCAAGGTGAGCGGCGGCGGCACAAAGCCCCACCATCCCGAAATGAGTAGCCTGAAGCCCGGTGGGGAGAGGACTAGACCTAGCAAGTGCTGCACCACCAAGACGATCAATCTCAGCGAGCAACGCATTCACACCAACACCGATATCGAGGGAGTAATCATTGATATTCAGCAGGCAAAGAGCTCGAGGGAACCGTCACCAGATCGCATTGTGCCCACTCCCGTGCCCGCGGAATTGGAGACAGGCAAGCCACGTTACCCGGACGTCGTCCAGGAGCCAGATGACGAGCCTCGTCGCAAGCCACAGGTCACAAATATCCCCATCTTCGAGGAGGAGTCCCAAGCCTATGTGGGCTGTCAAATATCCGAGTTGCGTAGCTCCAATGGCCTAGAGGTGGACATTCTGGACAATCCCACTGTGGAGGCACCCAAGAGTTTGGATTACCCGGTAAATACACCCGATACGGATGAAAGCCTATTGAGTGTCCACGAGAAGGTCTCTCGATTCACTCACTCCGCCGAAAAGGTGAAGCAGCCGCGGGCTTCAGCTCCATTTAGCCGGGAGTTCGATACGAACACCAAGATACCGGAGAACGACGACTGTCTGCTGAGCATCAATCAAAAGGTGGACAAGTTTTTGCGCACTGCCGAGAACGTTACCAGGCCTGCGTCTCTCTCCCCCCGACCGGAAATCGAACGACCAAATCTGGAGGAGATCGACGAGGAGCTCCTTAGGGACGATTGCATCCTGAGTGTATCCCAAAAGGTGAGCAAATTTATCGATACAGCCGAGAAATTGGCCCCTACCGTGCCACAGAAGTCGCCTCGTCTAGTTGCCAACATCGAACGCCACATTTTGCGGCAGAGCGAGCCAGAACGAGATCTGGATGAGGAATCGGAGCCAGAGCTAGAGCGGGAGACAGATCAGGAGGATGGACAGACTAGCCAGTTGGAGGAAGAGGAGGAAGTCAGCCAGATCGTAACCAGAAAGGAGACCGTTAAGGAAGTTAGGCAGCAGGAGACTAGAGAGACGACCCGAAGGGATTCCAAGGGAGAACCGGAAAGGGCTCCCAGAAAGGTACCACAAAAAGTGCCCGAAGTGAAGCTGAAGGAGGAAACGACCAAGGAGCCCAGACATCCGGCCAAGGCGCCTCAAAAAGTGTCACAGTGGGAGCCCAAACAGCAACCTCAAAGGGTTGTTAAAGAGCAAACAGAAAAGATCAGCCAAAGGGAGCCGAAGCCAACAGCCCCAACTAAGCTCAAAGGTGAGCCGGAAAGGTTACCCAAAAGAGAGCCCAAGCTTTCCCAAAAGGAACCCGAAAGGCTGACCAAAAAGACACCAGAGAAGGAACCGCGCAAGGAGTCCCTGAAGCAACCTGAGGAAGAGCTCGAGCTTTCACCCGAAGAAGAAGAAGAATTCGGCGACGAGCCTTTGCCCATGACCAAGACGCACACCACAGCCATAGAACTGAAGCGCCAGAAGGACATTCTCAGTCGTCCCTCGGTCTTTAATCAACGCACACCGGAGCGCAAGCCGATCAGCTCGCCGTCGTCACCAACCAAGATGAATGGAAGCCGCGGTCGACCAAGTCCAAGCACCAGTTTAATTACCGAAGAGAAGAGATCGTACAGAAATCAGGTGACCAATGTTAGTAAGCCGGGATCTAGGAAGACCTCCACTCCTTCGGTCACTCCCTCTGCCCAATCCCCGTCGACGGCAAAGACAACCACCAGTTCCAAGCGCATGGAGCACATTACCCAACAACAATGGGTAGTCCAGGATGTGGATGTTGACGTAGAGGTTGTGGGACCAGCACCTCCCTCCCATACAACCGAGAAGCCTCAAAGAAGCAGCAAATCTCCAACACCATCGTCACGATCGCCTTCGCAATCTCCCTCCCGATCGCCCAGTAGACGCACCTCCAACAACTTGACCACGTCCACCACCACTGAGCACCGTCACCCGCACCCGAGCACTACCACTACCAAGACAACTGGCCCCAAACCGACCTCGACTTCGACTCCGACTAACCCAACCAAAGCCGAACCCGAAATCACACCCATTGAATCTGTTACAGAGAAGAGCACAACCATCATTACCACAACTACGAGCACCACTGGACGAAATGTGGCCAACCGCAGGAATGTGTTTGAACCAGCCCAGGAATCTCCTTCGGCGGAGTCCGATCAGCCCGCTGGACGCCGTCCCTCGTACATGGACCATACAAAGAGCTCACTGGAGCACATCCGTCGCGATTCACTGGAGATCAACAAGAGCCACTATTCCAGAAAGTCCTCCGTGGAGGATGATTCCCCATCCGAGCCACGAAATCCCAACACGGCTGTCAAGTTTGATGTGCCCCGAAAGACCCCAACGCGGGGTGGCGAACAGCCAAGAAAGACGTCTCTGAAGGGTAAAGATGATGACTCCGATTTGGAGGTAGAAATCGAGGAGATCTTCGATCTGCAGCGACTGGAGCAACTACTGGAGACAGTGGCCAGCTATGAGATGCGCCGTCGGATACGCGCCCAGATGCGTCTTATACGCAAGAATATGATCAATGCAGGCACTACAACCAGTACCCACACCATTCACACCACAACGTCCACCAGTTCGGGCAAGAGTTCGCCACTTCCCAAGAAGGGCGAGCCGAGTCCTTTGGCTAGTCCCGAATCCAAGGCGACCCTAAAGGAAGTGCGCACCAGTACGAGTCGCCGACAGCAACGGGTGGAGCAAGTAGACAGCACAACGTCTTCATCGGGAAAGACCTCACCATATGGCAAGCCGCCAGTGAAGCCCAGAGAAAGGAGCGCCAGTCCAGCTCAAAAGCGTCGAATTAGTCCGCCTGGAAAGCCATCTCCGTCAAGTGGCAGCACTACGACCAAGGTCACCACAGTTACCACGACCACAGCCTCCCGTGGGGCGCCCATAAAGTCCCCACAAGGACCTATTTGGGCTGACCGCTCCAAGGTGCTCAAGGGTCACGCCCCGGTTGCCCAGACGAATGGCAACAGCACACCACGAAAGGGATCCACTTCCAGCACGACCTCGAGCAGTGGCAAGGTCACCCGCACAATGACCAGTTCCAGCACCGTCACTAGCTCCAGTACTAGTAGCACAAACAAGCGCAACAAACCCCGAGAGGAGGATTCTATTACCTCCAGTTACGGCGTGGGACCCACCGACGAAAACGGACTTCCGCTCTTCGGGATTCGCGCGCTCAAGAAGAAGACAACGCCACCTGTGGCGACGACGGTACAGGAGCCCTGTGAGACCAAGCAAGGTAATTATATCTTTCATCATTGAGGTATTCCTGAACATAACACCTTTTATATTCCGTATTCAGAAGTCACAGGTTATGTGATCGAGGAGCAGTTCTACTCGGATAACAAGTCCCCGCCGCGTCACGAGCGCAAGGAGCTGATCTACTCGAGCAATGCGGATGAGCTGGCTGCCATCAAGCAACAGCTTCAGCAGGAGGACGAGAAGGACTATACGCCGCCAGAACTGGACTCCAGGTTGGTGCGAGAATTCAAGAAGGTGGAGGCCCAGTCGCAATCGCTGCCCGAGGATGCCAAATATGTGCGTCGCGGATCGGTAAAGGAGCTGAGCGAGAAGTTCATACGCAAAGAGTCCTCCTCCTCTACGCACTCGACCACCGTCCAGTCGTTGGCCAGGAACGAGGACGAGACCGAGGAGGATAGCGAGTCCAATGAAGTGTGCAGCGTGATTGAGGCGTCACAGATGCGTCAGAATCAGAGTCATGTCACCAGCACCACACGGTCCAGCAACACGCGATCCTTCCTCAACAGCAGTGCTGATCAGCGCCAGGTGACCAGCGTGGATGATGTCCTTGAGAGAATGCGCAATGCGGATAATGGTGAGCATCACACATCTCTCTATACAATATTCATGTATAATATTATTTACCTTATTTATTATTTAACAGTTGAGGAGCCCGGTGACAGCAGCGAGGATCGCGAGGCTCGGGCCTTGCTCAACAAATTTCTGGGAGCCAGTGTGATCATGCAGGGTGTAGAGAGCATGCTGCCACCCACGGCCACAGGTCAACGTCTGAACAGTCAAGGGGTAAGTTTTGAAAGAATTCCTTCAGATAGTAGGAATAATATCAGGGACTATTATACGAAATAAATTAAGCTGCTACTTTGCATAATTCACAATTTCTTAATGCCTCTATGCTGCTTTATTCGTGAAAAATCGCAGGCCTCGCACCTGTTGCACGTTTCTTAAGCACTCAGTGTGGCATAACCTAACCTCAATGCGGTGGCGCGCTAACACGTGCACGTGCTCGATTAACCGTTAACTGAGCGCGCTCTCCCCATTTCGCGCTCTTCCTCTCTCTCTCTCCTACATCCAACTTTAAGCTGGCTCTCCTCCTCTCCTTGCGCCTGCAGCAGCTTACAAACATTCATTCATACATACTTACTTATGTGTGTGCCGTGTGCGTGATGTGATGCCTCGCTGGTCAGAAGAGCACGAAGAGGAGGAGGAGGAGGAGGAGGAGGAGAAGAGGCAACAACAACTGCCACGGCAGAGGCAGCAAACGGCTTGCCGACTGCGGCAGCGACAGCGCATCTCGGCATCTCGAGATCGAAATTGTCAGTACAAACTCAGAGGCGGCATCGATCACTTGTGCGAAGAAGAACCGAGGAATAACGGGCAAAAAGTGGCTGGCAAAAGGCTAACAAAAAAATAATAAAAAAAAAATAGATGAGAAGGCCTGTGTTCGAAAAGAAAAGCATAACAAAAGACAAGTTTTGGTTCCACAAATAAGAAGAAGAAGAACCATAACCGTAATTTTTTTCCTGTGCGGCAGAGAGTTCTGTTATTATTAATAGTTACAGTTGTTGTTGTTGTTGTTGTTGTTACATGGTGAACAAACGCGAGTGTCCATATTTGGTCTAACGGCTAGCGCAACGGCGAAATATTGCGGCAAATCCGGAGAGCAAAGAGAGTGAGTGAACAAGAACAACGGAAAGGCTGATGATGAGAGCCCCAGTGGCTGCGAGAGGATCATGCGGGGGCACAGGGAATAGGGAAGCGGCCAGCCAAGAAAGTCGGAAGAGAGATGGAAAGGAAAAAGCTAAGCAAGAGAGGGGCGGGGGCGGGCAAATACTTTTGTCAATTATTTTTAGTGCGCATAATTCGCTGGCAAGAAGAATTCCTGTCACGACACCTCAAAATGCACCTGAGAGGCGACGACACACCGCAGGCTACCTAGCTAGCCTGGCTAGCTCTCGAAATATATATATATATATACCTATATACACAAAGCTATATACATGTGTGTATATACGGCTACATATAGCTATTTATACATATATACAAGATACAGACACGCCATAGAGCAAATAAATAAATAAATAAATTTAAAAACAGAGCAAAGACCAGAGGCGAAGACGGAGGTGGAGAATGGATGGATGGATGCATGAATGAGAGAGCGCGCGGCGAGCGGGAAAAGTGTACGGAAAATTTCGACGAAAATAGCTCCAAACGACGGGCACTATTTTTACGGACTATTATACGGGAGACTATGTTGGAGCATTTTTTTTTTGCTTTTTTACTTTTTGGGCAACACACACACACAGTCTAAAGGGGGAGGTGTATGTGCATGTGCAGCACGGCTGCCTCTGGCATTCGATGATCCCGTTTCCTTCACTTGCGTGAACCAAATACCGATTCCCACAGATATGCATATATATGTATATATATATATATATATTTCCCGATGCTGCGAGTTCTCCCAGAAATAAGTACTTGAATATTTAAAGATGAGCTAGAACAAGCTAAAACAAGGTGGTTTTACAAAGGATAATATTATAGTTTGTAGAAGAATTTATCTCTTTTAAAGTAATCTAAAGATTTTACTTATTTTTATTACCAAGTAATATTTCATTACTTGGCTTTTATTACCTACTCCATGCCTCTTACAAGTTACCCATAATATCTCTATTATTCAAATTTGTATAAAATCCAAAAAGCTTTCGTTTTTTTTTTGTGATTTCATCTTGTAAAACTTACATATACTTACATACGTCAATACTCAGAGAATATGTCCTATTTTAAAAGATTTATATTTAACTTCAAAGAATATTGTAGAATTGCAAATAGTATTTGTTTATATACATAAATAAATTGGTTAAAAGGGATAGATTCAAATGAATTTTAAAGCCTTATAGAGAGAGAAAATTATTAACAGTTTAAAGAACTTTTTCTAAGGGCTCTCTAGTTCCAGAACTGCTAAAACTATTATAATTGTGCTTTGAAAGATTTAGAAATATTTTTAAAGAACTATAGATTTGATAAATTCCCATGGTGATTTTATAAATCTGTTAAAAATGTACTTTAAAAAATCGGGGAAAATTTGTAAGTAATGTGGATTGAAAATATCAAGGGATCGTAATACTGAAAAAGTTCTTAGAAGATTCCAAAATCTTTGATCTTCAAGATCGTTTCATAGATTACAAATTAGTTAGATATACTTATATGGTATGGTTGGACTAATCATAAGGCTCACCTGGCATTTAGATCATATCCAATATGTGTTTATCCAGTCACTTCAGAACGTCCACTCTCTGGCTCAAGACCCCGTGTCCAAGTGCAACTCCACGGATCCACGATTCCGAACCGAATCGAACTGGAACGTGTAGCCGTTTGCTGTTTGCCATTTTCAGGTGTGTTTGCTGGTGCCCCTGGTACTTGGTTGAGCGTAACATGCAGAGTCCATCTCTGGACCGAACCCTCCTCCTCTTCCGCCAGCTCTTCCCAGTGATCCCAGCTCCCCCTCTCCCCCTGCATTTGATGATTAAGCATTGCCCCGGTGATGCCGCCGCTGCAAGTGCTCAGAGTTGGAAAGCCGGTTTCCTCCTATCACACTAAGCTGTTGGGCATATTGCACTTGCAATAGAAAGAAGAATAATATGAATAATACCTGAAATATAAAGTTAAATCAAAATTCTTATATTCTAGAACCTTTAGATGAAAAGTCAAATCGTTTAAAGGGTATAAAAAATATAAATATTTGAGTTAACCTCTAAGAGGTCTTCCTTAAGAACTACAAATATAAAAAAAAACCACGTTCATTATTTAAGATTTACTCTTGCTTATATTTTGGGATAAATACAGTTTTTTTTAATACAGAAAAATACAAACAAAATATTGAAGAGTTCCGTGATTCTGTGGGATAATAACTTAAGCCCCCTGACAGAACCAAAAAAACAGCTGACAAGAAATAAAGATAAGCCCTCACAAGTGTCGTCGGGAGTGATCAGTGCAAGATGCATGTTCCCCAGACATGTACAGATATATATATATATATATATATATATATATTTGTATATATCATACAGCCACAACTGAAGCAACTCCCAGAGAGCTCCAATCATCTTTTTCTTCCTGCTTTTGTCTTTTGACTCGCCTTTTTTTTTGCCGTTTCATAATCGCTGTGCGTGTGTGCCGCCTTTGTCTTTTTGTCTCGCATTTTGCATGTCAAATAATTTCTCAGTTTTTGCCCGGTCTAAAAATACAAATAATAATAATAATAATAATAACAACACACAATGAGTGGCACAGCGACGCCACAACATAAAATCGAAAACCGAATGAAAGTCAATTTGGAAATGGACAAATCATTTTTTGTTTCTCTTGGGAAATTTTGTACAGATTGCTTTCTTTTTTTGTTTTTAAGAAAAATTTGTGAAATCGGTGGATCATGGGGTGCTTAAATAGGTGGGATTATATATTTTTTGGTATTTATTTAAAAGGTTTATTTATGTATCTAATGATTTTAAATAAAATAATATATAACTAAAATTTATTAATAAATTCAAATAATAATAACAAGTTTGTATATATTAATGAAGTATTTATAATATTTATTCTCTCTTGGATTTTTAAAATATATCTATAGTCTTGACTGTTAAAATTATTAAATTCATGAAAGATATTTTACTACATTTTTGTCAGTTTGTAAAACATTTCCGGCCGTATAACTATATAAATTTCATCAAATTTTTCAAAGCATCAATAGCCGAAGCGATTAGGTGATTTTTCCAAAAAAAAAAAAAGTTTACTTATTGAAATGGTAAAAAAAAATTAATTTAAAGATTTTAAATTTAATATGCTCAATTTTTAACATTTTATCATAGAAAAGCTTTTAGATTTTGACTTAATTTAAATTAAAAACTAATTGTTGAAATAAATAAATAAATAATACATTTTATAAGATAAAAAAATTTAATATATTATAAAAATATCGATTAAAGTCCCTGTAAGACATGTACTTTAGGTCTTAATGGTATTGTATCAAGGCCAAAAACAAGTTACAAATTATATTATTAATCTCAATTTATACAATATTGTAAAGAATTACAAATTAACTCAAATTTTAAACATTTTTTTAACATTAGCTTTTCCTTTTTTGTACCTCAACATAATTATTTTTCTATCTTATTAAAACAAATAATAAATATTCAATCGTTTTGGTCAATAAAAATATACATACAATTAAAAGAATAATTCTGATTTGCCTGAAAATATATATTTTCATCAGATAAACTGGAAAGTCATTTAAAAATGTAAGAAATGCTTGTTCTTCTCTATATATTGTACTATATATTAACTAATAAATGTTTCTAGTGTATTGCACAAATTGCTGGCCATCAATCAAATGGCAATCTCTCTCTTTCTCGATTTTTTTCTATGTTAAATGACAGTGTCAAAGCCAAAAAAAATAAAACAGAAAGAAAAGAAATGTTAAAACTCTTGTTGACCAGCCAGTCAGTCAATGGCCAAGTGCAGCGGCCACATCAGCTTACTGGCAATGATCGCTCTGGTCAGCTGCACTCCCCGCCCACCGGCCACCCCCTTTTAATTGTTTTCTTCTTGCAATTTCCATTATTTTCTATATTTTTTTTTTTTTTTGTTATTTTTTTAATTTTTTCATTTCCATGCTTGGCTTGGCCGCCCCTCAATTTGTTACGCTTTGGCGCAATTGCGCCAAATAGTTGGCAAAAGGCTTTCAGGTCTTTCGGGCCAGCCTCCTCCTCAACAGCAACAACAACAACAACAACAAATAAATAAATACAAAAAAATATATCCACCAAAGAGAGAGAACAGAAATTATTAAAAATAAACCAAAGGAATAGAATGCAAATGAAATTAAGTCAAATTAGTGGGAAAACTTTGTGGTGGCCCACATTTTGACAATAACAAAAATAAAAACAAAGGAATGGGAAATTGTAAAAATGTTTGGCAATTAATTTGTCGGGTTTCCTTCTGCTTTGGTTGTATTTTATTTTTGTTTATAATACAACACAAATATTATATAAAAGAACACAGAGAGTAGGCGGGAGAGAAAATGGAAAATTGGGAGAGAGGAAAATTTAGAAGAAAATATATTTGAGAAACTTTTCCCTAACCAAAAATATGGTTGACTCTTGTCGCTGGGTGTATGTATGTGTGTGTGTGTGTGCTTAAATAATTTATAATTAAAAATAGCAAAAGGCATGTTGCAAGAGGAAGAGAGAGCGAGAAAGAGAGCGGGGGCGTTTTCGAAAATGTTGGAAGTCAGTTTTTCAGAATACAAAAAAATTTTCCCATTTGCCGCTGACCAAATTTGGTCAAATTTATATAAACAATGATACATTTTTCATTTCGGCCAGAGAGAGAAAAGAAAAACGAAAGAGAGAATCAGAGAAACAGAAAGAGAAAGAGAGAGATTGTGGAAATCTGCGTTGTTTTCATTGAAATTGCAGGCCAGCCAACGTGGCGTATACCTAATTGCACTCAATATATCCATAAAGATATAGAGTCTATATATATATATATATATATATCATTATTTGGCTGGGGGCTATACCTCCATAAACGCTTTTAGCTGATTTATCTGATGTGTTTTTCTGGCCGCCTCAAAACAAAGAGAGAAACTTTATTAGCCAAGTTTTCTTGATTTTTTCAATCAAAATATAATTTTTTTTTTAATTTTCTTCATTATTTTCTTTCTTTCTTTTTTGTGCCAATTATAATACATTTGGCTGATAAGATTTAATGTTTTGATGTTTTACGATATCAATGAACTCAAAAAAACGCAATAAATATATTTTTTATGCAATTTTTTTTATAAAACCACAAAATCTTTTGTTATTAAAAATGATTTTTTATTTATTTTTTGGTGCAAAATAACATATCAATGAACTCAAATAAACGCAATAAAAATATTATTTAATGCAATTTCTTTATAAAACCACAAAATTTTTTGTTGTTAAAAATTGTTTCTTATTTATTTTTGGGCGCAAAATGTTTCACGACGTTATGGCGCTTTGTTCAAGTTCATGCCTGTGGTCAACGTGTCGTATGCTTAATATCTGAATTATTTTTGGGGCATATTACGCATACGCCAGATATGCAGGTGCAGATCAATGATCAAGACAATCAAGCGGAAGCTAAAACCCCAAAACAACACAAGATAAGCAACAATTCACGGCTAAGGACAAATTTTAGTAGTGACAAATTGATCGTATTCTCCTTCAATCGTTGATTGCTGTGGGTCTTTTTTCTGCTCATTTCTTTTTTTTTGTACTTTTTGGGGACCAAGTTTCTTGGCAAGTGAATAATTGCTGTGCTGGCTTTCGTGGTCGTCTTCATCGTCGTCGTCGCCGTATGTGCTCATCGTGCTTTATTTAGCCAGATTCACACAGAACAGCTGGCGTTTGTTGCTTTCCACACGCACACACAGACACGCTTTCGTTTTCGGGGAGATTTTCCGGTTGATAATAAACAAAAAGGCAAAAAGTCTGATCATTTGTTTTCCCCTCTTTTCTTTCTTTAGGTGAAGACCACGCGGATAACCCATAACTATAGCAAGTCCGGCAACAACAGCTCCAGTACCTCCAGCACCAAGGTCAGCAGCTCCTCAGCACCAGTTACACGCACAACTTGTGACATCGAGGAGATTTGGGACGAGCAGGTCCTGAAGCAATTGGTAAGTACTATATGCTCATGATCAGTACCAGTACTCTGCCGCCCATCAAAGAAAGATAAAAAGCCCAACAATCACGAATCAATCAATTATCATAGCTGGAACAGGCGTCCACCTACGAGGAGCGTCGCAAGATCCGTGCACGTCTACGCGAACTTATGGCGGAACGCGAAGGTGAGTCCACAGTCCATACTCACTCTCTCTCTCTAACCCCATAAATTATAGTAAATATTAAATATATACCCCAATGAATCCCAGCGGTTAAAGTTCTACTGCAACGACCCAAGACAGCTCTCCAGGATCTCTCTTAATATCTTGTGTTCTGTATCTGTTTATCTTGTAGATAAAGCGCACAGCAACTAGGCACAGCTAGGCAGGCAAGGCAAGGCCGCGTCAGATATAGGACCAAAGTTTAAACCTTTTAGTCGCCAGGTATATTGCCCACACCATCGCAAGCGTTTTCATGTCCCCTGAAACCAGTTGCAGTTCCAGTTCTGTCGCGTTTCACACACAAATTGTTATCGTGATAGGGATGTATATCGAAACACACAAGTCCGATATGATCTAAAGAAGAAATGTATCGCACATAATTAAATATCGAAAATATCGTAATCTTTGATTTTTCGAAATTTTAAATATCGAAAAATATTACGTTCAATGTAATCATTTGAATATATCGAAGTTATTGAATTATATTAAAATAATTTCTTAATCTTCTTATATAAGTAAGATAGATCAAGCAGAATATCCATTTATAGCAGACATATCGAATTTTATATCGACTTTTACGTCAAATATCAATCCAAATATATCGATATTTTCTGACATCCCTATAGTTATCGTGTTATCGTTCTAGTGCTATTGTTATCGTACGATTGTTTATCTTATATTCTTTTCACTGTCGTTAAATAGTTTTTATAAACGTCTCCGTCTCCTCACTGTTGCACACAGTCACGTCGAAGACCCACAAAGAATTGGAATCGATACATTAAACATCGATGTACCATTTCTCTGATACCGTTATTCCTTGTTTAGTTTTTTCTTTTATCGATGTTCTCTCCATACTCCATACTTTCTATAAAAAGAAACCTCTTCGTTGACCTCTTAAGGGAGGTCCATCAATCGATTCCAGCAAGTTTCAGATCCTACAGACCCCTCAATTCTTTGTATTGCTTGTTTTGCGTTCGTTGTCGTTGCCAGTTTCTCTCTCCATGTCTTTATCCATCTATCCTTTATCTCTAAACTCTCTATCTCTCTATATCTAAACTAACCGAAAACAAAAAAAAAAGAACAAAAGAACTCGAAGCAAGAGAAGGAGGAGGAGGAGGAGAGCAGCGCCAGCGAGTATGAGGAGATCATCGAGGAGGTGACCGACTACAGCGACGAGGAGGAAGAGGAGCAGCCGCCCAAGAAGGAGGAGCCCAAAAAGGAGGTGGCAAAAAAAGTGGCTACCCCAAAGGAGGTGACCACTAGCACCACCAGCAAAAAAGAGGTTACCCAAAAGGCTGAAAAGAAGGAAACTGCCACCGCAACCGCCACCTCCACCAAGTCCACGAAAGTCGTTGAGAGCGTTGGCAAAAAGTTGGCCAAAGTTGAGCTGGCCAGTAGCTCCACCTCCACCTCCAGCACCACCACAGACGGTGTTGTCCAGGTGCAGGGTGAGTCCCTGCCTGCAGCACCGACCAAGTCAGGACCAGCAGCAGCAGCAACAGCAGCAGCAGCAAAAGCAGCAGCATCAGCAGCAGCAGCAACGAGCAGCAGTAGCTTAGGTAGTAGGAAACACAGTAGTCTTAGCAGTAGCCAGGTTAGCACAGTGGTTAGGGCCAGGGATAAAGCCAGCACAGAGACAATGCCAGTCACGGGATCATCCCCATCACCATCGGGAACAACGGGAGCAACGACAGCCCGGCTGAGTGTGCCCTCGAAAGAGGACTCCGGCACGGAAAGCGGCGAGGATCTGCGCCTGCTGGCCGCTGGACTGCGGGACACCCTGCAGCAGCGCAGCAGTGGCAGTGATGCCAGTGAAGCCAATCGCAGTCTCGTTGAGGAAGTGACCGATGCCTTGAGCCGCCTAGAGAGCAGCCTGAAGCAGGGCAAGGAGCTGGCCGTCGATGGTGGCCAGCGGCAGGCATTGCTCGGCCTGGTGGCCCGCCTCCAGAGTGGACTCAGTGCGCCCGAGAAGTTGGCCGACCAGAAGCCAACGTCCCAGCCAGAGGAGGACGATCCAACGGCGGGTAGTCCAGAGCCAGCGGAATCCTCCGAATGCCGGCAATCGCGCTTCGCCAAGCGACGTCAACGGAACAGTCGCCACACAGTGGGCGTGAGCAGAGAGGAGCTGGCCGATGCCAGGCGCTATATGGAGGATATGCTGATGCTGGAGAGCAAGGAGTTTGCCCTGGCCAAGACGCCCAGCTCTGGGGCGGTGGTGCCAGTGCAACTCTACAGGCCCAATCAGTTTGTGGCGGCACAGCAGCAGCAGCAGCAGCAGCAGCAACAGCAGGCACAGCCACAGTCACAGCCAGAACCCCCCAAGGCTATACCAGCCGGAAATCCCCTACAGAGTCCATCCCAGCTCAGGCCCAATCCGAGCAACAGGCGACCCCTGTCCGGGGACTATGCCGTGAGCTTTGCCAGCTATGAGGCAGCACAAAGCTCGCAGAACTCGAGTCCCGAGGGAGCTGGAACGTCGCCCAACTCCAACTCGAACTCGCAATCCAACTCGAACTCCAGCTCCAATTCCAGTCGCTTCGGCGGCGGCAAGAGGCACATGATGAAGCGAGCCAACACCATCGATATACCCAAGGCAAAGGCCAAGTATATGGCGGATTGTGACTCGGACTCGGACCTCGAGGATGATCAGGGTCCCCATTTGGGCCTCAAGCGGGCCGTCCAGGTGAGCGTCAAGCGACGCGTTCACAACGCTGTACCGCCCTTTGAGCCCAAAACGGAGAACGATCACAAGTTCCTAGCCTTTATCAACAAGCAGAGCCACCAGACCGGCCTCGGTTGGGGCGGCAGTGGCGGACGGAGTGTGTCCAACTGGACGCACAAGTTTGGCAACATCAAGCACACCTTTGAGACGGGTGCCGCGGCAACGGTGACCAAGGGCAAGCCACCGCCAGTGCCGGGTCATTTGCCCGGTTGGGCCAAGCAGGAGCAGATGCATCATCAGCAACTGCAGCGCGAGCAGATGCAGCGAGAGCAAATGCAGCGAGAGCAGTATCAACGCGAGCAGAGGCAGCGGGAGCAGAGGGACTTTAAACAGCGGGATCAAGTCCAGCGAGAGCAGAACCAGCGAGACCTCTCCAAGCGCGAGCAATTCCAGAGAGAGCAGAACCAGCGAGAGCTCTCCAAGCGTGAGCAGTTCCAGCGAGAGCAACTCCAGCGAGAACAACTGCAACGCGAGCAGCTGCACCGGGAAAAACTGCAGCGCGAGCAGCTGCAGCGCGAGCAACTCCAGCGAGAACAACTCCAACGCGAGCAGCTGCAGCGAGAGCAGCTACAGCGAGAGCAGCTTCAACGAGACCAACTCCAGCGAGATCAGTTGCAACTGCAACAGCAGCAACAGGCCGCCGCCGCCGTGCAAATCGAGCGACAACGCCGCCAGGAACTGGAACGTCAACTGCGAATCGAGCAGGAGGCGCGCTACGAGCGAGAGGAACGCACTCGCCTGGAGCGCGAGTACTACGAGCAGCAGCTGCAGCGCCAGCAGCAGGAGCGGCAGCAGCAGCTGGACCGACAGCGCCAGCAGCAGGAGCAGCTCGAGCGCCAGCGCCGGCAGGAGATGGAGCTGCGACTGCAGCAGCAGCGCGAACAGGCGGCCCAAGTCAACAACTTTATACACGCACCGCAGTCCGTCTTCCGGCCCATCGAGCACGAGGCGCCGGGCCAGCCGGGCATCTACAAGCCCATTGCCCAGAAATCTCAGCCAAATCCGGCCATTTGGAAGCCACCAACGCAGCAGCAGCAGCAGCAGCAGCAGCAGCAACAGCAGCAGTTGCAAGCGCCACAATCGCAGCAACATTTGCAGGCCAGATCCGCCGGAAATTCCTACAGCAATACTCCCTCGCCCTCGTCCACGGCGGCCACTTCACCCATCGGCCTGCCGTGGGTGGCCAAGCCCAAGGTGGACAATAGCGACTTCCGCCGGAAGGCCCATCACTTTGAGGAGCGCTCCCTGAGGGACAACCTGGAGCAGCAGCAACAGCAGCAGCAGCAGCAACAGGGACCCTCCTATCCCAATGGCAACAATCATGGCTATTTGCAGCGACACAACTCCCTGCGTTCCAAGGCACCAGCACCGACATTGAGTGAGTTCAAGAAGCGGCCATCTCTGCCGAATGCCATGGATCCGGGAGTGGCACCATCCCATCAGCAGCCTCATCAGGCCTATCAGGCCCCACCGCCCCCCACGAATATCTCGTTTACGTATGCCGATTTTCCGCCAGTGAGGCGACATGCGGGCCCCAGTGCCCATAATTATCGCAGCCAGCCGTGCCTGACGAGTGCCGTGGAGCAGGCCGAGACTCTGACCAATCCCCTGGCAGCTCCTCTGGTCCTAACCAGCTCCAATCCGACCTACCTGCCGCCGCCGCCTCAGACGCAGCCAACGAGGAGATTCGATTACATCAGCAGTCCCGTGGACGTGGATGCCGAGAGTCCGCCGAATAGTCCCACCAGCTTCATGACCATGCCCAATCCCGCTTTAATGACGGACAACACGGACGATGATCTCGACTTGGATTCGGACAACAATATGCTGGAGTATCGTGCCGAGACCAAGGTGATGAGGAAGCCGCGCAGCCAGACAGCCGTCCGGGTGGCGGATCGAAGGAATGCCCATATGAGTGATGATGAGGTCTATGGCCGGAACTCGAGAGCAGCCAAATCGTTGCTGTACACCATGAAGCAGCTGGGACCGGGAGCAGCACCAGTTAGCGGAGGATCAGGGGGAAGTGGATCTAACCATCATCATCATCACAAGAGGCAACCTTTGACGGCTCCAAGCTCACCAAAATCCGGTTGCTTGTCACCCGATGGACGCCAGTATCAAGCTCCGCTTGTAGAGCCACTTTTCCCGCAACTAAGCACCTTTGAGGCGAAGCGACAGCCACAGTTCTCACCGAATACGCCACCAGCTGGGCCACCGATGAATTACCAGGCCAATCCTACCTACACGCCGCCCAGAGCTCAGGCCCAGAGTCAGATGCAGGATAATGCTAGCTCCTATCTGGGTGAGACGCACACCTCGTATGTGGTGACCTACCCGGTGGAGGATTCGGGCGATGAACCCGAACCCGAGTCCCTGGCCTTGTCGCTGAGTCACCAGCAGCAGCGTCTGCGGCGCACCTCGGAGCACTCGAATGCCAGCTCCTCGCTGTCTCTGGGCAGCACCAGCTGGACAGCGAATCCAGTGCATAATACGGTTACCGGATCAATTTCTGTCCCAACTACCGGATCAACGATGCCAGTCTCGGCTCCTACATTGTCCACGGGACCACCAGTGGATCGTAGCACAAAGCCACAGTTGAGTCAGCCAGCGGGCAAGAAGGTGGCAAATCAAGTGCCCCAACAGGTGCCCCATCAGACTCAACAGGTTCCCCCACAACATCAGCCAGTGCCTCATGGAATACCTCACCAGAAGCCTCACGAAATACCTCACTTGCCACAGCAGGTGCCTCACGGATTGCCACACCAACGGACCCAGCAGTTGCCTCAACAGAACCCTAATACCAGACCCACTCAGGCACCTCTAACCACCACCACCACCACCAACAACAGCAGCAGCAGCAGACCCAAGCTAAGCACTCGCAGCCACACCATTCAAGGAGACAACAGCTACGAGAATCGTCCCCTCCAGAATCGTATAATGTCCCAGCAGACCCTCATAACCACCCAGAAAATGCAGCAGAAGGAGCAACATCAGCAGCAGCAGCAGCACATCAGCGAACTGCGTCGCAAGAGCCTGGGCAATGTCCTGGAGAGCAGCCAGCGTAGTGCATACTTTGAGCAAGAGTACAAGTCCTCAGCTCCCTCAGACACCCCGGACATAGTCAAGTCCTCGCTGCCCAAGGAGGATGCGCCACTTCTTAAGAAATTTGGACCACCGCAGCGCCATCATTATGTGCCCAATGCATACCAGAGTCCGCAGCTAAACAAGCAGGGAGGCAGCAGCAGCAGCAGCACCACCATAACTAGCAGCACCACCAGCACCACAATGGTCCAGCAGCAGATCAAGCCCAGCATAGTGGAGACACCGGCAACGCCACAGCCTCAAGTGCCACCCGAGGACGAGATACCCCACAATATAGTCTTCAACAATGTGAGCGCCTTTACCTCACTGAGCAGAAGGAATCTCACCGAGGAGGATCACCATCAGCAGCAGCAGCAGCAGCAGCAGCAGCAGGGATCACGGATTAACCGTTTGAGCAAATGCGATTCCTGGAATCAAATCTGCCAGCTGCAGCAGGCCAGTCCCAGTCCCAGTGGCAGGTCTAACCCACCCAATGTTGCCAGTTCATCACCCGGCGAGCTGAGACGCACCAAGTCCGGCCACTCGCTGGCCGTGCCCAAGCTGTACGAGGCGGGCATTGACAAGTCCCAGGTCAGCGAGAAGCAACGCACAGTGGCTGCATATTTTTCGGGACAAAAGTCACCCAATCAAATGGAGGAGCTGCGTTCCACCAACACCAGCAGTAGCACCGCCATAACGAGTAGAAAGTCAGCGATAAATCGAACCAAAACCAGCGAGAAGCTATCGGCTGCAGCCCGTAAATCGTTGAGTTCCTTGACGACCACCTCCAATGGCAACATGTCCTCGGTGGGCCTGGTGCAGCAGCAGCAGCAGCAGCATCATCAATCCTCGATGATGATGGGCGGTGGCCTCAGCCGGAGTGCCACCATGCCGCACATAGCCAACCTGAATCTGCTGGACGAGAGCAATGTGGAGGATGCCTTCGAGCAGCTAATGATGGGTGCCTAACTCCTTCTGCCAAATCCTGTCCAGCCAACCAACCAAGTCAAGTCAAGTCAAGTCAAGTCAAAGCCCGTCAAGAATTTCAAGAATGAAGCATTCCAGTTCCGAAAACTGGATGAAAACCAAGAGAAAATCATGAAGTAAAGATCTAATGAAATAATCGAAATCGATATCGAAAAGGGTTTGATAAACGATAAATGTAACTGCGAAACGGCAAAAACTGTACTGATTAATGTTTACTGAAGTTAAAAAAAAAAAAAAAGAAAAGAAAACTACTGTTGAGCCTAGAATTAGCTTTGTTTTTTTGTTATTATAATTTTTTTTTGTTTAGAGAGGAGCCTAGTTTGAAAATCAGTTAGAAAAAACAGTTACCAAAAGCAGAAAAGTGCAGAAAAAATAGCAGAAATGAGCATAAAAAGCAGAAATAAAGCAAAAAACTACACAATATAAAGGAGGGACCTGGTTTCTATTTGTTTTATTGTCTTACCGCATTAATTAATCTAAATGAAATAAAATATCAAATTTAACGAAAATGTTTGCTGCTCGGCGTCCCAACTGAAATAAGAAACAACAACAAGCAACAAACAACAGAAAGCAAGAAAGAACAACAATAATTAAGCAACAAAACAGCAACAGCAACTTGATCAATAATTCAGAGATTTGTGAGTTGAATTAAAAAATAAAAAAATATGTTTATCAGAACTGTACAGAGAATGCCAGCCGCCCTTTTTTTCTTAATTTTTTATAATTTTTGCCAGCGCCCCCTTGCTATGCCTTTAAAACAAAACCTAAATAAAATACATCAAAAATATTGCCATATCGCCCAGCAGCAGCATCCTAACAGCATAAAAAAATCAACAGCACACACACACACAAGCATTAAAAATATTTAAATAAAAAACACACACAGGTGAAAATTTTAGACAATCTGCAATTAAAAAAAAACCGTAAATTTTATACATTTTTCGAAATTTTTAAAAATATATTTTAAAAATAACATCATTTTGGTATTTATATTCAAACTTAAAAAAAAAAATTAATTGATTGATAATAAAAATAAATAAAAAGGCTTAAAATATAAAAAAAGTAACTGTAACTTTAACTTTAAAATTTTTAAATATTAAACACTTTTTATACTATACAGAAACTCAGTTAGGAAATCTGAATATTTACCAAAAAATTAATATTCTTGAAAAGTAATAATATATAATAAAAAAAACGTTAAAAACCTGAGATGTGTTATGATTTTAGTATTATTTATTTAGAATGTTTTACTCGGTATTATTCATGCAGTATCTTTTTATTTAGTATCATTTATTCAGTATTTTTTATTTAGTATAAAGTATTTTGTATTCAAAAGAAAAACTTTGTTTTTAAATTATTTCTAAAATAAACTAAACTTTTTTTACTTTTTTACTTTTTAGCTAATATTACATATAATACAAAAAATATATATACCATAAAATATTTTTTTTTTAATTAAAAACAAGCTTTTAGGTACATAAAACTCCAATAAGAAGTTACCATATATTGCCTTGATTTCAGTTAGCCAATTTATTCGAATTTCTCTAAAAAAGAGAATAGTAATATATATATAATGTGTGTTTAGTAGATGTGTGTGTGTGGGTGTGTTTGTTTGTTTTTTTCCTTTAATTCTTGTATATATTTGTTATTGCCTAAAAGTTGTTCTCACTTGGCCCAAAAAAAAATAAAAAAAAAGTGTGGAGATTAGCGCTTACTTTTACTCCATTTTACCTCTTCCCCTGTTACGTTCTGTTACGTCCAGTTACGTTTCTTGTTACGTTTTGCTCTTTTTCTCGTTCGTTCGTTCGTTCGTTAGTTGATTGATTGATTGATTGATTTATTGACTGGTTGATTGGTTGGTTGGTCAAGCAAGGAAACAACAAATAATATTAAAAAATAATAACAAAAAAAAAGGAAGAAATCGGAAGCAGCAAAGAGAAACCCCAATGTTGTCCCTCCTTTACGTTTTTAGTTCTCTGTTTTTCTCTCTCTCTCTCTCTCTCTGTTTTTTTTTTCGCCCCTCCTTGTAAATACACTGTAATATATATAGCTATAGTTTATATATATTTACATAACACCGCCCACAGATGAGATGAGGAAACAGTTTTTCGTTTTTGACTAGTTTTTTGGTTAATTTTCTTCCGTGTCTATATATCGTTTTTTCGTCAGCGCTCTCTGTTTGCTGCTGATCTGCTCCTGTTCCCCGTCCCCTCGAACTTAAAGCATGTTTTACCGTTAGTTGTTACTGTAAATACCTACCAAGTTGTATATATAAATATTGTGCATGACTTGTTTATACCCTGCATTTTCATTACATTACCCATTTTATGGCACCGAAGAGAAGTATGTAAAAAGAGACTTGAAAGGCAAAGTAATTGCAAATTAATTAAGCCAAAAATGTTGCATCAAAATAATCTTACGTAATTATAATTATTATTTTAATTTTTTTTTTATTTAAAGTTTATTTTAAAATTTTTTAATAACGTTATTTAAGCCTAAAAAATGATTTAAGATTCTTTTGAAAATTTAAGGGAAATTTTTTTTTATATATTTCCTACGGGGTTCACTAAAAATACATATGTTGTTTGTTCTTTATTAAAAAAAAATATTTTTAGATTCTCAAACTTTAAAAGAAAGAAGATTTTTTCCCCAATTTTTACAAAATACTATTAAATTAAATATTTTTATAGAATTGTTTAAAATTCAAAAAACTTAATCTCATTTATGATTGAAAAAAAAACGGTTTTTAAAAATCTGAAGACTTTTTTTAACCGTTTCTAAAAACTTTATGTTATTAATTAAAAGTAACCCGCAGCTCAACGTAAAATTAATTTAACTTGAATATAAATTAAAGGAAGTGAAGAAAAATAATATATATTTAAAAAAAAAGTTAAATTAAAAATAAAATGCAACTAAAGAAACTTATATTTTATTTTTTATATTATATAAAAAGTAAATTCAATTCCTTCTTTCAAGTCTCTTCTCTGTCTGTCTAGTTCAAAATACAAAAATAAATAAATTTCTTAAATTGAACCTATAAAAAATTCAGGGTTTCCAACTTTAACACCTCCACCACCACCGTCACACAGTCATTGCCACACCAATAGCGGCGATTTTCTGATTGTTTTTTGTGCGTATCCGTAGAGCGAGTCCTTTAGTTGAAAAAAAGGAGTGTGTACACGCTTGAATAATGCCAATGCATTTCGTTAATTACATATATATATTTTTTATTGTTATTTGTGTAGGAAAACAAATGAATTTTTTGTGCTGTGTTGTTTTCCATTAGTTTGTACATTTTCCATTGTGCCTGCCCAGATACAAAACACAACAAAAGAAAAAGAAAAACAAAACAAATAATTGCAAACATAAACCCCAATTTGTTGATTGCCCAAATATTATTATTATTTTTTCGTAATTGTAATTGATTTTGTGCATGGCCCCAAATAACTAATCAATGTAATTTGTTTGCTTCTCTTTTTTCTTCCACCTGCTGCTACAACAAAAAATAAAAAATAAAAAATAAAACAAACCGAAAACCGCATCCCTAAAAAACTCTATTCACACAGCAGCAGCTGCCCAGCAGAAGAGCTCCACGACCAGCGAACAGCGAACGGAAACCAAGTCCAAGGATGGCGGTGCCACTGTGACCACAACAACCACAAAGGGTAAGGTTCAGACTCCTCATTGAACTCTATAATTTCTTAATAATTTAAATAATTTTAATTAAATAATAATAATAATTTGTATCTATTTTCTCACAGTCACCACTCGCACCGTTAGCGGCAACGCCGCCTCCAAGAACATCTCGCCCTTGGCCAAATTCAAGCAACTGGACAAGCAGGCGGCTGCCCAGCAGGCCCAAAAGTAAGTTCACCTTCCCCCTCAGCCTTCTCGTAATCAATTTTTATCGAAGAGCATTCAGAAAATATGAAACATACAACATAAATATTATAAATGTACATGGTTCACACACTCAGAAAAGACTCTTAACACAACCTTTTGGTTTGGAGAAGCAAAAATAACATTACAATCAAAATTTGTATACAATTAAATCATATTTATAAATTGTATTAAATATAAATTCTCATATTTACTTCTTAAAAATCAGTAAAGTGTTGCCTACTTTTTGGGGCCTCTCTACATTTTATGATTGCCTCTCCAAAACACTTACACATTTCCACTCTCTCACACATACACACATATGTAATTCAATTGGTTATCGGTGCATCTAGCACACAGACACACAATATAATTATAAATATACAATAAACGCACAATCTTCACCTTCACTCCTCCCTTTAACACACACACACACCCACATCAATCCTCTGGTGTTGGTTCTCCTTCAGGAAGTGTGTTTGTAGTCGTCTCCTTAAAAAAAGAAAAAACTAACATATGTGATAAATCGATAGTTAGTGATTGGTCGATAAATTCTTGTGTTATTAAATAAATATGGACTCGAGATAAAAAAGCCATTTGGTTGACATTAACATTCGATAAAACTGATTAATATCGATACATTTTCAACTGTTGTTTAAATATCGATAAATTGATATTCGATAAATATCGATTGTGGACGATACCAGAGAGGAAATTAGTGTTGTACATAGTCTATACACCTGTCTGTTGTCTCGCTCTTGTTTTTATTCCTTGTTAGCCTCGGGAAACTGTCCCTCCCCTTTTTCCTCTCTTGCTCTCGCTCTCTCTCTCTCTCTTTTTCTCTCTCTTTTTACCTCTCTTTCTCCTTGTGTTTTTCTCCGTTACTTTTTAACATCAACGAAAAGACAAGAACGAAAAATTTAGAACATTTCTTTGACAGAAAAATATAAAAATACTTGTTGTTTTTGTTTCTTGCTAACACAAAACAAAAAAAAATTGATATAAATATAAATATATCTTCTTTTATACACACACACACACCCACGTCCACAAATAATTATTAAAATTAAAAGAAAAAAAAGAAGACACAAAGAAATTAAGAACAAATGAAAGAAGAAGCTGAAGATTATGAACCCGATTAATAAAATTCTTTTTTTGTGTGAGTTTTCGCTAAAACGTCTGCAACCCTCCAACCTTGACTCATTTCGTTCAGATCATCTCCAACAACAAGCACACCCACGACCCCCGGCGGTTCGGCACAACCGTATTTCAAATTTACCGATCCGGCATTAAATGCGCGCGCCGCCACTGTCAAGGATCAACTTCTGCAGTGGTGTCAGCATAAAACGCAGGAATATGAGGTATCCAAAACCTAAACAACAACAACCAAAAAAAAAAACCCAAGACCAAATGCCCTTAAAAAAATAATTGCAAAACGCCGAAAGCCTTAGTTACTGTTTTTTGTTAATTAATTCATTTACATTTTACAAATCAAAATAATGCAAAGCTCTAGCAAACATCACTTATTATTTATATTATTCCTTAGTTAAAGTTAAGATTTACCAAAGCTTGCAATATTTTTTATAAGATAAATTAAAAAAACTTAATAATTAAAGGATATTAGGTTCAAAGTTAATAATTAAACAGCGAAATATTCTTTAAACTTAAAGGCTTTGCCGTTATTTTGATTTGTAACTGTAGCAAAAAACAAACAAACCCAGAAATGTCTAGAATATTATAATTTTTATTTCTTATTAGTTGCCGTTTGCCCCGCTGCACTATGGGGAATTTGCCCGATTTCGTGGTATTTAGTCATTTTATCGATCTTTAAAAATTGGTGTTTTTTTTATGCAAATATCTTAAAAATATATGGCTCTGTAAAGTTCAGTACCAAAAATGTTAATTAACAGACCACTGTTAAGCTTACAGACTGTTAAAGTCAGCTGTTGCAGCCAAAGAGCACACGCTGCAATATAGGCAATTTTCTGTTGGGTGACTTTAAAAGTGCGAAACTCAGAAAGTAAAACAAATTTTTGATCCAATTTTTGATTGACACCAATCTTACATGCTTGTACTATGTTTTGTGTGTACCTATATTTTGATCTGTGCATGTCTTCCTAATATTTTTGCGTTTTTCCTATGTGTTCTTTAAGGTAATTTTTCGGAAAAAAAAAAAAATTTCACAGAGACGTACAAAAAATATATATTGATGTTTAGGTGTAAGTCCAAATGCATTTCGTAGAGCCATTAATTCTGAAGAAACGGCAATTTGTCTCAATGTGCACAAATGCGCACAATCTGAGTAAATTCGATTTTTCTAAAGGTATATTCGAGTTTTCTAACGCTGGTATGTTTGAAATATGGC
>VNJR01006320.1:0-12608 GCA_008042585.1 Drosophila punjabiensis | reverse complement strand
AGCTGATGCGTTATCAAGAATAACCATCAAAGAACTACAAGATATAACTGGAAATATAAATAAAGTCACTACAAGATTACAAAGTAGACAGAAATCCTGCGCAGGAGAAAAAGAAATAGACTTGCCTAGGCAATCTATAGAAAAAGCTTCAAAGCCCAACGTATACGGAGTCATAAACAATGACGAAGTACGTAAAGTAGTGACCTTGCACGTAAAAAATATGCTATGTCTATTTAAACATGGAAAAAAAATTACTGCAAGATATGATGTTAGCGATTTATATACCAATGGAGTCCTTGACTTAAGTCAGTTTTTCCAAAGGCTTGAGACGCAAGCCGGTATACATAAAATCAGCCAACTCAAAGTGGCACCGTGGGAAAATATCTTTGAACATGTTTCAATAGATAATTTCAAGAAAATGGGCAATAAAATATTAAAATCATTGAGAGTAGCGCTACTCAACCCGGTGACCATAATAAATTCTGAAAAAGAAAAAGAAGCAATTCTGTCGAAATTTCATGATGAACCAATTCAAGGAGGTCATACTGGTATTTCTAAAACCTTGGCCAAGGTCAAAAGACATTACTTTTGGAAAGGTATGACTCGATATATTACAGAGTACATACGAAAATGTCAAAAATGCCAAAAAGCGAAGATAACCACGCACACAAAGACCCCATTAACAATTACGGAAACACCACAAAAAGCGTTCGACAGGGTAATCGTGGACACGATCGGTCCACTGCCTAAGTCCGAACAAGGGAATGAATACGCAGTTACTTTAATCTGCGATTTAACAAAATACCTTGTGGCAATTCCAATTCCAAATAAAAGTGCAAAAACAATAGCCAAAGCTATATTTGAAGATTTTATTCTCAAGTACGGTCCAATGAAGACGTTCATTACGGACATGGGAACGGAATATAAAAATTCAATAATTGAAGATTTATGCAAGAATTTGAATATTAAAAACATAACTTCAACTGCACACCACCACCAGACTGTAGGTACCGTGGAGCGAAGCCACAGTATGGCCATACATAAGATAAATCCCATACATATATACACATATTATTTTAGTAATTTCATTTTCTTTGATAACACTAAACAAAAAAAAAAGAAAAATAATAATCATAAAAAAAAAAGTAAAAAACAAAAATTAATTTAAAAAAAAAAATTATTATTATAAAAATAACTTCATTATATTACGTTATTTTTCAAAAGGAGGGAGATGTAGTATGCGCGTATATTGAATACCCACTGTACCGAGAGTACTTAAAGGGTACGCACTGCAACACTTTGTTGCAGTGTTTACATATTTCAAAGTCCCGGTCATAAACCCTAAGTGGCCGAAATGTGAACCGATCGCTATGGTTTAGCCCACACACAGAAAGTGCTAGCGTCGGCATAAATGTAATAAACGGACAGCATATGCATGGCCCTCGCGCCTCCACTTCAGAGGGCATAGCCAATATATATAAGTACATTCCTTTATACATAAGAATATATATAAGCAGCCGTCTCTCTGCCGCCGCCTGCGAGCAGCGCAGCTACGAGACCTAGCTTAAATTAGAACTTAAGGAATATTGTAAAATTCAGAAACTCCTCGAGCGTTGGAGCGGCACCATAGCTGCTCCAATTTAAAAACTCAAAATAAAACTGACAACAAATAAAACCTAAAGTCTTATCATTAAACACCTTCGGAACAATCCTACTTCACTACCATATGGCGACTTTAAATGGTTAGAGCAATCAGAAATAGATTTATTTAATATTAATGCTTTTTCTGAAAATAGTGAGTATGGGTATATTCTAGAGGATGATTGACATACCCATACTCGCTACACGACCAACATAATGACCTGCCTTTTTGTCCTGCAAATCGACTCCCTTCAATAAATTCAAAGACTCCAAAGTTAATTGCTGATCTTTATGATAAAAAAAAATATATTATACACTTCAAAGTTTTACAACAAAGTATGTTGAATGGGTTTAAACTAGAAAAGATTCACGCAATCCTTAAATTTAAGCAAAAACCATGGCTTAAACAATATATTGACATTAATACAGAGCATAGGACTAGGGCTAAAAGTAATTTCGAAAAAGACTTTTTTAAGCTTTTGAATAACAGTGTCTTTGGGAAAACTATGGAACAGAGCTTAAAGCGCAAAGACATACGCTTAGTTACAGAGTGGGAAGCCCCACCTGTGTGTCCGAAGGGTGGTCGCCCTAGATTATGTGCAAGGGACTTAATAGCCAGATCTAATTTTCACAGTGTAACAAAGTTTAGTGAAAACATGTATGCAATCCAAATGAATAGATTGCGCAACGTTTGTGATAAGCCAACAAACCTAGGTTTTGTGGTGTTGGAGTTATCCAAATGTAAGATGTATGATTTTCACTACTCTTATATGTATGAAGCCAATATTCAAAGACGCAGTGAAATTAAATTATATGGATACAGATTAATTTATCTACTTCATCAAAACAGAGGACATTTACAATGATATTCGTCATGATGTCCCTTTAAGATTTGATGATATCCTGCTGAATTGGCTGCGAAATATAATTTCCACCAGTGCAACAAGAAGCGCCTAGGGTATTTCAAGGATGAGCTGCACGGGAAGCCGATGACACAATTTGTTGGTCTTCGGTCCAAAATGTACGCCTCACATCGGCGAGTGTAGGTAGTCAGCCCGAAAAATGTGTAAAAAGGAATAAGGGAGTGAAGCGAAGTGCTTTACAAAAAAATACATTTGAGAAATACTTAAATTGTTTGCTCACAGGACAGCAAGAAAGTGATAGCATGTTCATGTTTAGGTCTAGGGGCATGAAATAGGAACATATGAAATTTCAAAAATAACATTAGACAATAAAGATGATAAGAGAATCGTATGTGAAGATGGCATTTCGACTCTAGCAATAGGACACTATTCAAGGAGAGAAGCTGATATAATGGGTAATATAAGAACTCTAGCAGGTCAATCAGATGGTTGGCTCAGCCAAATAGCTGTTCTAGATGAGACTTTAATTAGTGAAAGAAAGAGAGCTAAACTATAAAGAAAATTAGATAAATGCGAAAGTGCGTACAACGAATACCAAAATAAATTAAGTAGGCATAAGATGTCAATAGCTAAAATAAATAATGTAAATATTATGTTTTAAATATATATATAAAACATAATATATATATATATATATATGTTTATATATATGTAAATCCAATTTTTAAATAAAACATTTGACTTTAGTTTTGTGATATAATTTATTATAAAATATTTTAAGATTAAACAGTAAATTAATTTAAGTTTACATATTAATAGCTTTAAATTAAAATTATAAAAAATACATTAAATAAAAACGAATAAAAATCAAAAGAAATAAAAAAAAAACGAAGAATAAATTGTGTGTTTATTTAATTACAAAATTTCAGAGTTATTTATCCAGCTGTCATCAGATTTCGGGAAACCTAACCAACGTACGAGAGATCTTTTCCCCTCTCTTTTAAGTACCCTTTTTAACTAGGTAGGTATTGGGAAATCTAGTCTTTTTTACCTTTTATTTATAAAAACCACCCTCAACAGGATTCCCGTTTAGATCTTCTAATTTGTATGTCACTGGATTTGTGTTTTGGACCTTCTGTATTTTAAAAATTTTAACATTCCAATTAGGAGTGTACGATTTCTCAAATACTCCCTTATATTTAGAAATTCGAACATAGTCACCAATTATCAGTTTGCTGCCCATAAACATTTTAATATTGTTGTATGCCGTTTCTAAGATGTGTTTCTCATTCTCAGGGTTCACTTCAATTGGAGCCATTTTTATAGTCCTGTGTGTTTGTGGTTGTAAAAATTAATTAACCCTTTAGACATATCAATCCATTTATAGGTTCCATTGTAAGAAAACTCTTTCCACATGAGTTATTTTAAAGTCCGGTTGAATCGTTCAACAATTGAAGCGTTTAGAGTACTGAACGTTGAATAGTGATTAACTTCATATCGCATCATTAAAGATTTAAATTGTCTATTAAAAAACTCTTTTCCGTCATCTGTTTGTAGATTCTTAGGTACTCCACGTCCAGATTTAAATATTTTCTCCATTGCTTCAACAACATCTTTCGCAGTTTTAGATTTAAGTGCTTCACCCCACGCAAATTTGGAAAATGTGTCAATTACTGTCAGTAGGTAGCGATATCCATTATTCGAGGGAGAGTACTTTCCCATTTCAACCAAATCAGCCTGCCATAAGCACTTTATCCCCTTTGTAATAACCCTCCGACGCGCGGAGCGTGTAATTCGTTAATAGTACCGCGTCTACTCATTCTCACATAGGTATTAATAAAATATAATTTGATATTTTAATTTAATGATTATCTAAGACTAACAAATTATTTTAAAGATCTTATTTTTGTAATAATACTTGATATAACTCCCTCAAGTCGGTCTAGTCTATCTTCAATTTCTGCAGTTTTTACATTGGGTATACTAACACTTAATTCTTTTTGATTTGAAATAATGGAATCTCTTAGTCCTTTAATAGATTGGTCAATATATTCTCTGGTAACTAAATCTACAGTTTCTTTTGCATCCCCTCCATTTTTCATAAGCTGTATATTAAAGTTACCCTCTGTGTCAAGATCAATTGCTTTAAGACCTTCAAAAATTTGTCCAATTTCTTCCTGATATTTAATATTTAATGAGGACAGAGAAACTCTCAAATCATGAATAGCTCTATCTACGTACGCCTTAATTCCCATGTCACCATTCTCTTTTGGAAAGCTTCCATTTTTTATACGCCTTTAAAGTTGTTAAAGTTACCATCCTCATCTATGTAAAGACCTGTTTCAGTTTTCTTATATCGTTTTAAATTAGAACTCTGTTTTTCATTTATATAACGTCCAAACTTGTCAACGGACATGATGATTATAAACTCATGTTTATATTTATTCATAAATATATAGTAAATTAGAATATAATTTTCGCCTCCTTAAATTCTTCAGTTATTGATATAATTTTTTTTCTGTGATTTGTATTTCCCGCTGTCTCCGATGCTATCAAAAGCTTGAGTCGGCTGACGATTTCATTGGGGTCATCATAGTAGATGTAACGGGGCCGACCTTTCTCAAGCTTCATGGAACCAGTCCCGGTTACAATTTCTTTATTGCGCTTGGGTGTAGACTCAGCGACAGGTAATTTAGCTAAAAGTGGCTTAATAATTTTAGAATATTTTAATGCTCTCGTTCCTTTTACTTGTCCATTTGGTAGAAAATTTATTCGGTACACATTAGTTTTTACTAAAATTTCTCTGTATATATTTAGGTCATCTGTATTATAATTTTTCGGAACGTGATGGAAAATTAATGAATATAATCCACTAGTGAGGCGCCAGTTTTCTCCATCATCAAATTCAATTGTATTATTTGTTACATTTATTTGATTATTACCCAACATTAATTGACCAGATTCATTTTTGTATGGACCATATGTCTTGTCCAAAATATGTTCTCGTGCTAGTTCACTAACAATAAAATTTTTTGAACTCTCTTCAAGTAACAGATGTTGAGTTGCGATCAATTCAGAGCGGTGAGAAGATAATAGTCTTGATGTGTGAGCAGCCACATGGTTTGATAACACAGGTGATGAGTGATGATCAGGTGGTGAGAATGAAGAATCATTATTTATAGCTGGCTGTGAATAAAATTGATCATCATCATCATCATCATCATCGTTGTTATCAAGAATATTATCAGAATCGTCATCACTTTTTAACCTCCAATCCAATGGTTTGTATTCATCATATTTAGGTTTTGAATTTTTACTACTTGCAGTATAAAATGCAAGTTTCCTCTTTTTCATAAATGGTGTTTTATTCTCAATATCTATGCCACTTGTTCCATTTTGAATGCCTTTCTCTTCATTGTTTTCTAATTTTTTCTTATTATTAAGAATTTCATTTAAAGCTTCAGTAATAGGTTTAAATGTTTCCTCCAATCCCATAGTATTCTGACTTTTGAATCGTTTTAACTCTGAAAATTTCCTTTTTAAAGCATTTCGAGTTTTGATCAATTGTGATATAATTTTTGGATTCATTGTGAAGATGTTTTAAAATATTTAAATTCGAAAAATCAAGAGTGGTTATTTCAGTCTTGGAGTTGATTATGTACTGAAAATAATTAATAAATCGTGCACATATATATATACATATATATATAGCTGATCTGATAAACAGACCTTCTATTAGGTCTTATTTGAAACCTGATCAGGTTTAATAGGTCCGATAAACAGACCTGATCAGGTTTAACAGGTCTGATAAACAGACCTGATCAGGTTTAACAGGTCTGATAAACAGACCTGATCTGATTAACAGACCTGATCTTTTCACTAATCTGAAAGTTAAAACTGAAAAAGAATTCCACAAGTCCCTTCACCCAATCAAAATTTTATGTTTTCTTTTTTTTTTATTTTATTTTTATTTATTTTTAATACTGAAAAGTAAGGCTAAAAAAAAATGTTTTTTCCTAAGTCCCTTTACCCAATAAAAAAAAATCATTTTTTAATTTTAATATTTATTTTATTTATTTCTTTTTAATTGTTATTTTTTACATTGAAAAAAAATTGACCATCCTCATGTTTTATGAGGTAATACAATCCCTCTGAAAAGAGGTGAAATAGACTGTCGTCTATGTAGCTTAAGCTATCCGGGAGGTAGACGATGAAATTGGCAAGTTCTTGACCCTCTTCGCCGAGAAGATATCAAAGGCCATGTTTATTGGAAGCTTATCAAAGCTAAGCTTCCGTTTAGCCTTACATAGGTTAAACGCCATCAGCGGGTCCATCTGAATGTCCCTGAGAAGGGCATCAATATCGGCCTCTGTCACTCCAGGCGGTAAGATGGTGCCGGTGTAGCTGGGGGACCCGGTGGAGCTGGTAGAGCTGGGGGACCCGGTGGAGCTAGAGGAGCTGATGGAGCTTGTGAAGCTGGAGGAGCTGATGGAGCTGGTGGTGGCGTTGGAAGACTGCATGTTGTTGTTGCTGATGATGTGGTAATGCTGCTGTTCAGTTTTCGGTGGCTGATCCTCGCTGAATGAGAATTTTCCTAGACGAGCTGCCTGATTTTATACCCAGCAAGGAGCGCATTTCTACTCCTTCCATCCTCCTAAACACATCTGGTATTGGAAGGGATTCCAAGGATAGAGCGTTTAGCGATGGAAAAAGGTCAAATTGTCCACTTGACGACAAGTGTGGATTTCAAAGGGCATGGGAGGAATTGAAGTCTAGTAAAAATTTGAGGCATAAATGCCTGCAGTTAAATGTCCCAAATTTTTGGAAACGTTCATAGTTATATCTTATATTACTTCCTAAATATCTAATTACTTCTAGTGGTGGTTGTAAATTCCCAAAACTGTCGAAGTAATACGAGTCTGATCCTCTTTTGAAGTATGCTACCCAATGTGAGCCGACTGAGCTGGAATCTGCCAGGTTAACTATTCCGCATTCGGAATGAAGTGGAGATTCTGGTATTTCATCTTTCATATAAACGCTTCAAAAATTTGGAATATATTTATACGCAAACTTTAATATATCGATGTTGGACAGCGCTCTCTTGGGTAGCTCATTTAGTAGTTTTTTTTGGTTGCGTTTTTGTTTTTTATTATTTTTTGAAAATGATATACCATACCTTTTCTTGTATGGTTGTAAATACAATCCCTTTCCCAATGATACCGATTCCATTTTGTGTCTCTGGTTTTCCTCGAGTTGTGCCTTTGCCATTTTTGCATTGCTAATAGACTTTTTGAATTGAGGCAAGAGATTTTTTTACTACTTTCTTTTTCTCTTGCTTTGTTCCCATCCCAAATTTGTTCTTAAGCTTCATCATATTTGTTACAAAATAAGATGCAGCTCTCTCACTAATACTACTGCTTGGTGGTTTTACGCGATCCCAAGCCCTATCAATTCAAACCGAGTCGGCTTTATGTCGTTCACTTAAATCCTTGAAATTTGAATATGCTATATCGTGCTCCCTACAAGCTTCATCTAAGCCGTTGATTCCACGATCACCGTTTTTCTAGCTTTGTACCAGGTCCACAGTAATTGTATCCAGTGGTTTTTTCTAAAATGTGCGATAATAAGGGCAAAATAAAAGTATCACAGTAAGAAACATTGAAGGTTGTGGTCATGGTGAGAATACACCACCGCGACACAGCTCATTGTTGCCAAGCATATTCAGTGGTTTAATTTTTGTATCCATGCAAACGCTGGTTCAGAACCAGAATATGGTGATTCAGCTGCTTGCATTGCAGTAGTCCAAATAATCAATGCCCAATCTACGCATATCCATGTGGAATGCCAACGGCATTTCACGGCATAAACTTGAAATAACACAATTCCAGAAGGTAAATCACATAGACGCCATGCTGCTGTTTGAAACGAACCTCACAAGCAGATATAACTTCCATATACGGGGGAATAGCACACAGATCCCCCAGGGAACAGGGCGGAAACATAGAGAATGCAAGAAACTACACCAAAAACTAAAAGCCAGCAGCCTCCACTGGATTATAAACGCCCGATCGCCCATGTGTCTGGACTACAAGGTCCTGCTCTACAACTCCACTCTCAAGCCAATCTGGAAGTATGGCTCCCAGCTTTGGGGGAACGCGAGCAAAACCAACATAGACATCATACAGCGCGCTCAATCAAAAATCCTGCGAACTATCACTGGGGCACCATGGTATATTCGGAACCAAAACATCCACAGGGATCTTGGTATTCTCGCAGTAAAAGATGAAATAGAGAAGCAAAAAGCGTCGTACAAGGAAAAACTCTCAGCCCATCCAAATCCTCTCGCAAGGGACGTGACTCGGGTTTCCAGAAGAACCCGCCTACAACGTAACGACCTTTCAACCCAGCCATAATTTTTCAGGGCCAATTTTACTGTTCCAGTCTACATGACTAATAGTTTGGGCTTAGTATTAGATTTGATACACTTATTGTTAGTCTCGTAAGAAGAAGATTTAATAAATAAGAGCAAAACAATAAAAGCAAAAAAAAAAATAAAAATAATAACACCATGCTTTTTGAGTGGGTTTCGTCTTTTACATGTATGCTTGTGTTTTTTTTTTTTGTCTCTTAGTAGTTTTAAAAAATAAGGCCCTATTTACACTAGGCTGCGTTTTTGCGGGTTTGCGTTTTAGAGCAAACTCAGTTTTTTTTACATAGACTTTGTATAGAAGTCTAGTGGTGGGAAAATTACCATCCAAGTTGCGTCCAAGTTACGTTTGTTACGATAACAACTAATTTTTATCGTTGGTCGGACTATCGAACAAGTTTCACGACCGAATCTAAAAAACCTTGGCAACTGATAAATTAAGCTAAGCTGCCTTGAAGCACTTCTCTATCTGTGGACTGAAAATGTGGAAGAATCTCGGAAGAACTCCATCTATAAGGTGATGGCTTCTTTCCAGAATCTCATAAAAGCATTTGGGTTTCCAAAATGCTTTTATGAGATTCTGGAAAGAAAAAAATTAGCGTTTGTTCTAATAAAAAAAAAAAAAGAAAAATAATTTTTAAAGTTAATACACAATCAACAAGTATTTATTAAGTATTTTCAGCTAGAAAGGCAACGTTTTCTTCTTTTACGGTAACCGTGACCTTCTCTCTGGTAAGGAAATCAGATTTATACTCGTCACCAAGAGTTTTCATAGTTCCACGACAAAACTTTAATAAAGTCTGACACAATATTGATCTGTAACCGCCGAAGACTCGCTACGGTGCGGTATTCCGCAGAGAAACCCAAGGAGCACAAGGCAATTCCAATTCGCGTCTTCAAAGAAATAGTTAGATGAAAGAAAGAATCTTGCTTGCGAAGATTTGGAAGCCGTTAAGAAATTCGCTGTGCTGGGGCTCCAAGTCTTGCAGCTTCTGAAAAGTTCCTGGTGACATCGCGACCAAGAAAATGCCTTCAACATGGTTTTTTTATTATGTTCCATTTCTAAGGTTTTCAGGCTTTCGTTGTTGTTCGAATTGCTCATTTGCCTTAATTTTTTTACATTCAAATAAATACTGACAACTAGCTCTCAAACAAACTTAATAACGAAACTTTTTCCAGTAGAAACACCCATTCTGCGTTTTGCGTTTCATTCGATAACGATAGGTAAGGCACGATAGTGTAAAACGAACGTTACTTACGACTTTTGTCGAGAAACAACACGTCTTGTTCTCTTGAGTTCTCAGCCGGTGGTCCACACAAATCGTAGGTACAAACTACACCCAGCTCCCGAAATTTTTTTGAAATATTAAAATATTCTTTATTTTTAGATTGTAAAAATCGAAAAATGTTCTCTTGGTCGTTTGACACAATCGTAAATTTCGCCTAGACAATATTAACAGTCCCGCCCGAACAAAAGAACTAGTTTGAAATTTTAAGGTCGGGAAGCTTAAATTGAAAATGCACCTTACTTTTTATACGCAGTAGTACATAAGGAAGCTCCGAGTTGATTCCAACTCCTATATCTTGGAGCCATCAATGCCAGACCCCACCACCATCGCACAGTGGTTGGGCTTGTATGGAGACGCGGCAAAAAATACTTCTAGTAGACATATCGCTATGAAATTAATACCAACAAGAAAGGAAGCTAACTTCGGCACGCCGAAGTTGGTATACCCTTGCAGAATCCAATTGAATCAATTATAATCTATCCCAATATAATATAATATGAACTACTTTCATATTCATACAATTTTACAGTTTTANGTCTGACACAATATTGATCTGTAACCGCCGAAGACTCGCTACGGTGCGGTATTCCGCAGAGAAACCCAAGGAGCACAAGGCAATTCCAATTCGCGTCTTCAAAGAAATAGTTAGATGAAAGAAAGAATCTTGCTTGCGAAGATTTGGAAGCCGTTAAGAAATTCGCTGTGCTGGGGCTCCAAGTCTTGCAGCTTCTGAAAAGTTCCTGGTGACATCGCGACCAAGAAAATGCCTTCAACATGGTTTTTTTATTATGTTCCATTTCTAAGGTTTTCAGGCTTTCGTTGTTGTTCGAATTGCTCATTTGCCTTAATTTTTTTACATTCAAATAAATACTGACAACTAGCTCTCAAACAAACTTAATAACGAAACTTTTTCCAGTAGAAACACCCATTCTGCGTTTTGCGTTTCATTCGATAACGATAGGTAAGGCACGATAGTGTAAAACGAACGTTACTTACGACTTTTGTCGAGAAACAACACGTCTTGTTCTCTTGAGTTCTCAGCCGGTGGTCCACACAAATCGTAGGTACAAACTACACCCAGCTCCCGAAATTTTTTTGAAATATTAAAATATTCTTTATTTTTAGATTGTAAAAATCGAAAAATGTTCTCTTGGTCGTTTGACACAATCGTAAATTTCGCCTAGACAATATTAACAGTCCCGCCCGAACAAAAGAACTAGTTTGAAATTTTAAGGTCGGGAAGCTTAAATTGAAAATGCACCTTACTTTTTATACGCAGTAGTACATAAGGAAGCTCCGAGTTGATTCCAACTCCTATATCTTGGAGCCATCAATGCCAGACCCCACCACCATCGCACAGTGGTTGGGCTTGTATGGAGACGCGGCAAAAAATACTTCTAGTAGACATATCGCTATGAAATTAATACCAACAAGAAAGGAAGCTAACTTCGGCACGCCGAAGTTGGTATACCCTTGCAGAATCCAATTGAATCAATTATAATCTATCCCAATATAATATAATATGAACTACTTTCATATTCATACAATTTTACAGTTTTACATATTTGTTACATTTATTTTACATTTTTACATGTAAAGTTAAATATGTTTTTTCTCCACATTTACCGATCGTTTGTATGGCAGCTATATGATATAGTCGTCTGATTCTTATGAATTTTACAACAAAATTCTGAAAAAATATGAAATACTAGTATCGTAAAGTAGACGAAATTATGTTAAAAACTGACAAAGTTATAATTTTTTTTTCTAAAATTTTCCCGACCGTTCCTATGGCGGCTATATGATAAAGTAGTCCGATTTTTATAAAATTAAATCAACAAATCTGAAACAATATAATAAAGCTTATAACCGAGAAATTATCAAGATATGTTAAAAAACAGTGAAGTTATATTTTTTTTTTTTCAAAAAATTTACGGAACGTTTGTATGGCAGCTATATGATATAGTCGTCCGATCAGGCTCGTTCCGACATACATATATAGAAGTAAGAGTATATAGAAGACTATCTGCAAAGTTTCATTCAGATAGCTTCAAAACTGAGGGACTAGTTTGCGTAGAAACGGACAGACAGACAGAAGGACAGACGGACAGAAGGACATGGCTAGATCGACTCGGCTGTTGATGCTGATCAAGAATATATATACTTTGTAGGGTCGGAGATGACTCCTTCACTGCGTTGCAAACTTCTGACTGAAATTATAATTCCCTGCAAGGGTATAAAAATCAAGAAAAATATTCTAAGTATATAGGTAAAGAATTGGGTATATAGGCCGTCTATATCATATAGCTGTCATAGGAACGGTCGGTTAAAAAT
This sequence comes from Drosophila punjabiensis, assembly GCA_008042585.1. NCBI lineage: Eukaryota > Metazoa > Arthropoda > Insecta > Diptera > Drosophilidae > Drosophila > Drosophila punjabiensis. The sequence continues at coordinate 54 of VNJR01006320.1, read as the reverse complement.
CAACATTTAGTATGAAAAACTTTTTTGTTTTTCAAGATATCTAAACCAATCTTA
>VNJR01006318.1:0-25277 GCA_008042585.1 Drosophila punjabiensis | reverse complement strand
GCAAACAGAGAGTTCTCGCAATTATTTATGCAAATTCAATTCGAGCCAAGCGGAATGACTACAGAATAAAGCCATCCCGTATATGCCTCTCCACTTGACAGCGGATCCTCCCTTCCCCGGAGTAAGTGGCTCCGAGGTCAAGTGCAGCCAGCTATTAGCGCCCAATGGCAGAATCGTTGGCGCTATTTTTTCGATATCTGATGCGATTTTGATTGAACTATTGAGTAAACTAGGCGGCTTGTTGAGAGCTGTCAGCGTCGCCAGACGTTCGTATTTTAAATGCAATTTTCATGTTGTGCAAAAAAGAAAAAGAAAATATGTATATATGGTAGCTGCGGGTATATACATATGGTGCTTTTTTAAATATATAAATAAGGCCGTACTGTACTGGTTTTATATTTGCAGCCGCACAACACACAAATTACACACATATGTATGTACACATTTTTTATAGTTTTTTGTTTAACATGTGACTAAAAATAAGATCACCGACTTCGTTTAGTTTGTCAAAGGCTGACGAAAGCATCTCTAACCCCATGATTTGTGTATATAAATTCGTGAACAACACAATGCGAGTCGATTAAGCCATGTAAAACAATAGATCTAAAAAAGCTAGAGCTCCAAATTTACATCTGTTGCTTGTAAATGTATTTCAAAATTGCATCATTAATTATAAACCAGATATATTTGAATAAATATTGGGCTTAAATTTTAATTGATAACAGATAATGAGACCTGGCAGAGATCCTCTAACAAAATAGATTAGAAAACATGGGAGCTATCAGATAATAAATGTTTGTTGTTTAAGCTTATATGAAAGAATTACTTTTTGTTTTAAAATTCTCTTTACATCTGTTCAACCCAAAGACATCTATTTCAATATAAATTGTTTGAGAGAAAAACGAAATAAATATTCTGTTTTTTCTATATACGATTTGCATTGATTATTACTGTAAGGCTAATATTTAATTTCTTTTTTAAATATTCATGGCTTTGTTTTCAATAATCCCATAATCGCCAGTCAAGTGCAATGACGAATATTAATGAAAAGCAATCGACTCTGGTGGCAGCCACACAGTTCAATGCACGCTGCACATTTTATCTATTTCCCGACTCTGGCTTATTTGTCTCGCCCTCGGTTTCGGGTTCATTTGCTTCGGTTTGCAACGTGCCTGGCATATCTGGCTGAGCGGTGACTGGAAAAGGACGAAAGAGGGAATCCCTGCGACTTCAGTGCACTCCTCGGGTTCATTTACATTCGGGGGCCAGTCAGATTAATGGTCAGGCATATATCTGCCCCGTATATTTATGGGGCTGGGGGCAGAGAACTTAATGCCGTCGTTCATATCTCAGCACTGGCATCGCTATTAAAGCGTGCAAGTTATTAGAAAAATGCGTGAGAGGCGGACTAGTAACGAAAAAATGCCCGAATTACTGAAATACCGACACGAAAACGTAAAAAACGAAAATTTATTGATGCTCACTTCCGCAAACAACCGCAAAAAGCCAGACAGCAAAAGCAGCCACAGGAAGCTATGTGTTCCAGCAATGAAAATAAAACAACATTAAAAATGCATAGCCATTGGCAGGGCGGCACTTGAAATACACTTACTAGGCCGCCACAGATGTAGTAAAAATAAAGTGTATATTAACCACAAAGCTTAATAATTGTTAAATGTATATTTTGTTAATCAATTGTTTTAATCCAATAATTCCACATTAATAATTTTACCAATTTAATTTTGTCTTTTCCTTTTGACTTTGAATAGAACGTTTACAAAAATAAGTACAAGAACTATTTAAACTTTAATGTTCTTAAACAAATTTTTCTGAAAATTAAGTGGAAATTTGAAATAAGGATCTGAGATGTTCAGGCACCACGACATTGCGAACATACCCCATGAGGAAGGGCAAGGCAATTGGAAGGGCAAACATTTATAAAACACTTTTGGCCATTTCTCTTCATTAACTGCAAACCAGGCGAGACTTCCAGTGAAAATAGGGGAGTCCCAGCTACCAAATCCTTCCCTCTGAATCGTGCCCATTCCCTCCTTCATTCCTTCCCGCCCCCTTTACACAAAGAGAAAAAGAATTGCATTTAGTCTTACTGTACTGCATATTTCCCTGAAATATATATCAATACAATTTTGGATATGGAGCATTTATATTCTGATTTATTTAAAGGCATATTTAATTTTAATGTAAACCTTTTAAACCTTACTTATTATATTTTATCAGAAATAAGTAAAGAAGATCAACTATTAATTTATTCAGAATATATGTATTTGTTGCATATTATTTTTGTTGCTGTGTACTCATCTCTTTCATTTATGCTGGAAAAGTGCGTACTGCGGATGTCCAAGGAGGCGTCGCTTAATGAAGTTTCCCGCCCAAATTCTTGTTGGCCACTTGATGGTCGGACATGGCGTAATTGATGATGAGGGATGGGGAGCCGGCGACACTTGTGACAAATCACTAAACGCAGAACACCGTCCAATTAAAGTGTTGTTGCTCTCGCTTATCATATTCATGGATCATATTTTTGAAGGGCTCTGGTTCTCTGTTACGACAACTAAATGTCTGGGCTGTCATTAATTTGTTGTAATTCCATACGATACGGCTGCTTGAATATTACCGGCCGAGAAAGGGTAGTGTGCCTTTACGTGTAGTCATCAAATGTTGTCTATAAATAAAGCGAAATTGAAACCGAGAAAAATTCTGAAGGTGTGGAAAAATGCAAAATGCAACGCCCCGTTAATAATTAATTGCATAATTAACCGCAAATTAAGCCACACACGAGCGGTGGCTGCAGCAACAGCACCAACCATGGATAAAGTAACAATAAAACACAATGTCAACACAGTTGGTAGCACATTCGGAGAGATAAATAAGATGGGACCCGAGTGCCGCTGGTCACAGATCAGTTGGAAAAGTTGTATTTCACTTGAACCGATACTTTGCGCATCACTCGGCCGAGGAACGGCAATAAAACATAATGAAAACCATAAAGCAAATATTGAATTTCAAGCAAATATTATCTTTCCTGTTTTTGCTATTTTTCTGGTGCTTGTTGTTGCACTTTTTGCATTGTTTGCTGCAGTTGTAGAGAGAAACGTTGGCAGGAAAACAAGTTTTTCCACACACTTTGCCATCTCCCCATGTCGCCCTCGGGTTTTTGCTACTGCTTGGATAATTTAATGAAAAAAATCTCTAAATCAAAATCGAATACTAAAGTCATTTAATATTCTAATAACGAATTTATATAATATTCTGAAAAAATATCAAGTGCTTGAATTACATGATCACATGTGCAAGTGCTTCACAGATATGACTACAAGTTTGTGAATTGCACAAATATTAAAGCTGTGACTTCAATGATACATAAAACATATATTTCAACTACAATTTTCTAGTTAAATTCGTTATGTTTGCCTATGTCTTGTCATAGCTTCATAGGAGTATTTTTGTAAAGCCGTTTTTATTCCCTCAGAAAAAGTAATGGCCGTGAAGCACTTAACACGCTGCTATTCTGCGCTGAATTTGATTTCTTGAGAACCTGGGGACGACATCATTATTTTTAGTCGACATCAGCAAGGCGGCTGTAATTATGGCACTCGTCCTGCTCTTAGCTGCATAAATGTATCTCTCTGCCACACCCGCACCCACACCCGAAACAAAGGCGTTGCAACGCGTCGTCAGTCGGTAAAGAGCCTGAGCCCTCGACTTTAAATTGCAGCGACATCATTAAAGCCGTGTCGCACAAGGATGTGAACATATGAGGGTGTGCCGTACATGCCAAGGTGCAGGAGGAGGCGGGGCTGGAGCGCCCCCGCCACTCAAATTAAGTCGGCAAAGTGCACTGTCAAAGCGCATTTCATATGCATAAGGGAACCCCAGCCTTGTTTACCAAAGTCATCTGTGTGGTTAGCCTACTTTCGGGGCCTTTAAGGGTCTGGCGCTATCCAGGCGACCAATTCTACCGAAAAATAACCCTTTAGCAGGTGTCAAATTGAATGTCATGTCATGCTATTGAAAAAACAAAATCTTGTGAATATTTGTTATGAAGATAAATTGCTGTATATATATGTATATCGAATAATACATATCTACCCTAAAATCCTGGGTCAAACAGGACTTCTATAACTTAGAGAAACGAATATTGTAAAAACGAAATTTTAATTTAATTTTATTTTCTATATAAAGAGAATTGCGTTTTTCATTTATCTGGCTGAAAACTGATGCACCTCTAGGGGTATTGAAATAAATATTTAAGCACTATATACATTTCTACCTAACTTCCATTTTGCTAGAGAATCCCAAGGATTATTATTATTATTTAACAACGAAAAATCATTACCCGAACAGTAGCAAAAAGTGAGGTCTCCAAACAAAGCAACCGCGTCCCATTTATTTTCATTTTTACTGTTAACCGAAGGAAAAAATGTTCATTTTCCCACACAAGCCAGAAAAAATGTATATAATGGCACGGGCGGGTGCATATGTGTTTGCCATTCTGTGGCTATAACGCCACTCCCTCTCAGACCAGCCCATCCCCGACACTGTTGCGGTTGATTGGCCAAATCACTTGCCGGCAAGTTTGTGCACTTTTTGGTGGGTCTCAGCCAAAATTCAGATCCCGGGGCGGTGCCTTTTCACTTTGAGGATGCAAAAAATAGTTTTAGAAAATACATACAAATATTGTACAATATTGCCGCGCGCACTCTCGTCATATTTATTCTGAAAGGGAATATTGGTTGTAATGTCAAGGCAGGATTGTTATATTGAATAATATTTAAAATCACTTTTACTTTCATTTTGTTTTATTTAAATGTACCAAATATCATGAGCATTTTCTTTATCTTTCCTTGACCTCACAACCAGATATTAAGAGTCTTAAAGTGATGGCCATTCTTGTTACTTGCCAATATTTGACCTTGCTCGTAGAGTGACAGCAAAATTCGCTGGCAATATTCCGTCAAAGTTTTCGGCCATAATTTAAATTTCGTTGCCTGCCGCCCACAGAAGTTAACCGAATGCAACTGCCCGACGCAGTGCTTGCATAAATCTTTGTGGGTCGGCAGCATTTTTAATTAACTTTTCGGCAGTGCGGGTGAGTGTGGGAACTCATTATCAGCGGCGACAACAAATTTGTGCAAGCCGCCAACGAAAACAAAATATAGTACAGAAAAAAATTAGAATAGAGGCAAACGCGCTTTAGGAGCGCGTGGGTGACGGCTGAATTTGGCACTGACACAAGCACAAAAGCCGCATTCAAGGCTGTTTGGCCAGGGGGAGTTGGAGGGCGTGTGGAGGGAAGGTTAGGGGGAGGGCCCAGGACACAGGACTCTTTGTTCGCGGTGCCATTTCAAGCGGATTCGAATCGAGTCGCCAGTCGACGCTTGTTGACACTGCCATCGTCATCAACATCTCCACCATCTGATGCATCCCATCGAGCTCAACTCTTCAGCTGTCATCTATTGACAGCCGCACACTGACACCCCTCCACCGTATTTTTTCTCCCTTCTCTAATTAGAATATGTACCCCAATCGCTGATGGGGCTTTCCACATAAAAAGATGAGGCCTTTATTGTGGTTGTTAGGCAAACACTCCCATTGGAGAACTTGAAGTATATCACCAACTGATGCTAAATTTATATTCTTTCAGGCAATTATTTGGTACTCAACAACAGCCACTTCAGGGAGTTGTTGTTGACGTGGTGAAAGTCGCACAGCTTTAGAATGAAATGGAGGTGCAAAGCTACTCTGGTCTTGGACCAACGACAGCAACAGCAGCAGCAGCTGCAACTGACACGGCAGCAGCATTCACAAAGCGACACTTCAATTGCCGCCTGGAAGAGGCGGCTCGGCCTGAGGTCTGGCAGCCGCTTATTAGCTGCGAAAGCAGCAACATCAATGGCAACACTTCCAGCAGCAGCAGTGGCATCCTGCCCGCCAGCAACATCCTGCCCACCAGCAGCAACAGCATCATCATCAGCGGCGGCAACAACACATTCCAGTGTGCTCGGCAAACATTCGATGAGGCGGGGCAGGCGGCATCCTATAGATGCGATGGGGAGAGTCCTTTGTCTGAAACCTGCTCGTTGAGGCTGAAGGCGCGACTGTTGCGAGTGCCACACGAGGCGTATTCGCAATTTCGACTGGCAATCAACGAGGCCCTCAGTGATAATGCGAGTGATACACTTAGTGATAGTTCTAGCTGCAGCACCGGAGCAGAGGAGGAAAGTGAGCTGCTCTGTGAGCTGGGAGCGGGTCGAGAGGAGGGACCCTTCCTCTGCCACTTGCAGCCTCTCCTCCCATCCGGGGCTGAGCCGGGGGACTCCGCCTCTAACAGCAGCCAGCTCGAGGCCTTTCAAATCGAGTTGGGCAACGTGCAAGACGGCCTCTGGTCCTTTCTCAACCTCACCGAGCTAATGGATCCCGGCAACGACACCTTCGCCGTGGGAAATGCCACAAGCACCAGCCTGGACATGATTCTTTCCAACTACACGGCACTGACCAGTACAACAGTGCCCCCCACCGCAGTGACATCGAGCGATATGGGGGTTACAAGGAGCTTTTTGGACTACAGTCCCCACGGCTACGATTGGCTCTTCCTGTTTGTGGTCTTCTTCATCTTTGCCGGCGGCCTGGGCAACATCCTCGTGTGCCTGGCGGTGGCTCTGGATCGAAAGCTGCAGAATGTCACCAACTACTTCCTCTTCTCGCTGGCCATAGCCGATCTGCTGGTCAGTCTGTTCGTGATGCCCATGGGGGCCATACCAGCATTCTTGGGTGAGTGAGAAGGTTTCAATAATTAATTAATTAGTTTGATTGATTTTAGTTTAATGTTTACATATTTTTTCACTCCTACCTCACAACGTTACTTACACCGTGTCATATTCCGTTTGACCATTGCTATTGAAAGAAATTTATTTGAAAATTGCCTTCTGGCTTACGAAATCATCGCCTCAAGAGCAGTAACATTACAATGGGACTTCTCTTAATATGACATTTAGTGACTTCCTCAAAGCAAAGTTTTCATCTTCCACTTGGCTCTCGGTCGAGTGTGCTTCGGCAATCAAGTGGCAATGCAAGTCAGCGACTAATGCGTTTGCACATGAATTATTTCGACGCCATTTCCTCTGCACTCTCCGTTCATCTCGAGTCGCAGCCACGCCCTCCCTGCCGCCACCGCCACCGCCATTGTCATGAGTTGTTAGCCTTGTTGGCTGCATCCGCCTTGGCTCAATTACACTTGCACAGCGTACTACCATTCGCTGCGCACGGAAGTAAAAAGAATTAACACCTTTAGCTTTCAATACTTTTTTAAACGGATTCATATACTTTTTTTATCCTTTTGTATCCTAAAAGGATAGTCCAAAAAGCTCCTAAAAGGATACAAAACAACGAGAAAAAGGTTACTCTGGAACGTATTCGTAAGATAAATCCCCACTTGTTATATGTTCTCATGAAGATGTTAAATTTGCAATTTACGTATTTAGTTCACGGAAATCAGAGATCTGAAAATTGTTATTTTTGTTTTGGTTTGAAAATATACAGAAATTTAAAAAAAAGATTGCACCTTTTTCGCCAGTGTAACAAATGCAAAAGAAGCAGAAGCAACAAACTAAAATGACAAACGCGTGACTTCCCTTGTTGATGTTTGAATTAGGAATTTATTTCTTCCTTCTACACGTTCTCCCTTGCTGTTTTTTTCCAGTGCAGCTGTAAAAACTTGAGTGGCGGAATAGAAGTGTGTGTATATGTTTTTGTGGCTGAATTTGGAAATCACTTAATGTCGGCCAATTTTAATCTTGAATTCTTGGAATCTTTAAACCAAAAAAAAATATATATCGCAGCCCCTACTCATTGCCCTTTAAATATGTAAAATGTTCGGTAAACACATTCAAACTAATTTGCATATGGCACTGATAAAACCTCAAAACAAAATCCCGACCCTCTCCGACATTTTTATCCGAGGGCCGAGGGAAGCCAACGTAGCATAAACAGATCAAACGTTCGCATAAATTAAGCGTGCACTCATCGCCGTGCCAGGACCCCGGCCGAAAACCAACCCGAAAGTGTACTCATCGCATCTAAATGGATTGAGTGCCAGTCCCAGCACATTAACAACATTGGGGAAAACTCATTTTGCCTTAGAGCACATTAGTTTGCACACAGCGCGCTGACATTTTATAAATGTAAAGTCTACTTTCGGGCCATTAGTCAGGGGAGCGAACGCGAATCGCTCGGTTAGCTTCAGATCCCTTCAACAGATCGAAAGGGAAAGTACTAAAGCGCAAACTAATTTTAACAATTTTACATCTTATATAGGCTTTTTAACCTTCTTAATGAATTAAAAATTAAAGTTATTCTAATGTGTTAAAAACCAATGCGAATGTTTAGGACAAATATACTTCGACAGTATAGTTGTTCATTTAAAGAGCTCTTAAATTTAAATGTAAGAAATGTCCCGAATAATTTATGTGATTTACATAAGCAGTATTTTTTACGCTATCAAAAATTAGTTTTACATGTAAAATACATCTCGTAATTTGGGCGTGACTGCACTGAAAATCCTTTAGCTTCATGATTACTTAAAGCAAAAAACGTAAAAGCCTCAATTAAAGTGCGCCTCTTTAAAGTTCCTCCAAGTCCCTTGGCTTTCCGCATTTTCCGCTGCTAAGCTTTTTTGGCCGACTCTATTGTTTACTTTTCGGTTGCACTTTAGCCGCGCCGCATTTTATGCAACTGTTTTTTTATGTTTGCTATTGCGTCACTGTTTAGGCCCCGTCGCAATCGCAGGACTAAGGACAAGGTCTGTTATTTCACTTTTCTGTTCTTTTTTTCCCCTTCGTATTTTTGTGCTGAGAAGTCGACGACAGCAGTAAACTAAATGTAACTAAAAGCTTTAAGTGTGGTTTTAGCCTCTGCAGCAAACAATAACAAAAACATCTGCCTGAGCCTTTGCCAACAATTAAGCCCAAAATGGGGCCAGGCGGAGGCCTTTAGTTTATTTTAACATCAAGTTTATATAAACATCAGTTATTGTTCAGTCCAGGCAGTTATTTTTGTCCCACACTCGGGGCGTCTAAACTTTGAAGCCAAGCTCGGAACAGACTTTTGTAGCCACATTAGCTTTGTTTTTGCAGGCCAAAGCCATTAAAAGTGCTGTATGGATTTGCGGAGTGGTCGAAAAATATAAAACCAAATTTACCACAGACTTAGTCTAAATATATTCAAGCAGGCGAAGGCATGGCTTCAAGTTTCGGGCATTACTGGCATTTATTCTGGGCACAACTTCGGTTAAGATGTTAGTGTTTAATAGTTAAATAATATTTATATTTTCAGCAAATGACAAATAAATTGTTACAAATGATTTTTTCAAATCTTTTGTTTCTTGATTGAATCTGTTAAAGGAAAAGTCTTGGAGTTTCTAATAGATAAAACAAGTGAATCAATCTCATGTGTAGTCTCCACTTCTAGCAACACAATACAGATCTCGAAATGAAGTATCTGTATTTTTAGTAAACTTTACTTATATTCTTTAAGATAATCAAATAATTTAAAGAGCTATTTTAATTTTAGTGAAAAAACATGTAAAGAGTAACGGAAAAAATCAATACGTGATCGTTTAGGAACTGAAGTGTATGAGACTTTAAAAAATCGAACCATGATATATGTTGCCTTGCTTAAATGTATACTGAATATGAATCTTAGAGTATATCAGGATATTATTTTGACCGCATCTGTATTTGTTTCTGGGTCTGCCACTTGTGTTCTCACATCACCTCGACGCACCACATGGCGTATGCGTAATAAACACATTGACAGGCCCCCGCACACATCCCCCGCCTGTGTGTGTCAGTGACAAGCACATAAAACTAAATACGATGATGGTCACCCCTTAGCCGCCCACTCGTGTCCTGTTTGTCTGCTTTTGTTTGAGGAAAGGACCCTCATGTGTCTGTCTCTGGGCAAATAGCCCAACATCCAGCAACGCCCGACGCATTTAAGCGCAATTTGTACTAATTAATACTGAATTCGACTCCCTCCTGGGCACCAATTGAGTTTTTGTTGGGTCTATTCCCATCGAGGCATGCCAGGCACCTATTGATGTCAAGGTGAATGAGTCAGTCGAGTGTTAAGCAAAGGCCTCAGACGGATTGAATGTGAGTTAATGTGACACATCAGATTGGAAAACCATCATCGTATTCGGACTATTTTGCTGGTTATTATTCTATTCATTGTGTGTCTAAGTAGACAATTTAATCCCAAAATCGCAAATAAGCTGCTTAAAAGCCTGCACTGGTCTTTTGCCTCTCATTCCTTTTTGCCTGCGCTTCATTTACATAACTTTTTAGAGGACAGTCACTCCTTTTCAACATCTACTTCATGTTCACACATTGCAAACAACTGCAACTGGCACGACTTGGCCTGTTTTAAAATCGCAATAAATTCTATTTTGTCACTTCTCCCTTGGACTCCCATGGTCTCTTTAATACGTTTTAAAGCACCTTTCGCTTTGACAGATCAATTAACAAGTGGAAAGCCTCCTGAACCGGCGTTGATAAAATACCTGCGGAGCTTCTATTAGAAATTTTCGCAACGGTTCGTTACAGGTTTCTAGAGCGTTTGAAACTCAGCTCTACCTGGTGCAGATTTTTAATGAGCTTCCTGGGAACTGTTCCATTTCGCTTTGCAGGATATTGGCCTCTTGGATTTACCTGGTGCAACATTTACGTGACCTGCGACGTATTGGCCTGTTCGTCGAGCATCCTGCACATGTGCTTCATCAGCCTGGGCCGCTACCTTGGGATACGGAATCCTCTGGGCTCTCGGCATCGATCCACGAAGCGGTTGGCCGGCATTAAGATAGCCATTGTCTGGGTGATGGCCATGATGGTATCCAGCTCGATAACCGTTTTGGGTAAGTAGGTCAACGGAAAGTTAAGGATGTTATTCACTATACTCTGGGACATTTAGGTCTGGTCAACGAGAAGAATATTATGCCCGAGCCGAACATCTGTGTCATTAACAATCGAGCCTTCTTCGTGTTTGGTTCCCTTGTGGCCTTCTATATCCCCATGTTGATGATGGTCACCACCTACGCCCTGACCATTCCACTGCTCCGAAAGAAGGCAAGGTTTGCCGCCGAGCATCCGGAGAGCGAGCTGTTCCGCAGGTGAGTACACTGAAAAAAGTTCCAAAATGCAAGAAGTAGACAATGAATTCGAAATGAGGTTTCTATCACAAACTCTTCTGTATGCAGGCAGGGCTTGCTAAGAAAATAAGAAAAAGCAGTTAGGGAATCTCTCGCAGTGTATGTGAACAGCTTCCTTGACATTGAAACGCAATTAACATCGGAAAAAGTGAACTGATGGAATAGCGAAATGCAATAAAGTCTCATGTTAATTAAGCACCCACATCAGCCCAGGCAGACTCTCTCCTATCCAACTAATCAATACTACTAAATTATTCCATGTAACGGTCTTCTTTCACTTTTCATCTGGCTGCAAACTTTTTCAGAGGATTTTAGTAAATTTCCGCTGCAGACCTCCTGGGTCAAGCTTTTTCCCCTTTAAACGCGGCAATTTTCGCAACTGATTGGCTGACGGAGACCAATAGGAGCGCGACCAAGCGCGGCAAATTAGCCTTAACTCAATCAACCACCAGCTTCCACGGTCATCTCTTTTCATTTAACACTGCGATTCACTAGAAATAGGTCCTGCATGATATCGAATATATTCTATGAAATGTTTTTTAACCACATTTCTTTTTAGTGAGAAATACAACAAAGAGTTTACCTCTCAAAATCACATTGTATTTTGTTAAAATCATAAGCCGTACACTCATTTAAATGGTACTGAAAATGCTAAAAAAATATATATTAGTAATGGAACAATCCTTGTGGTTATTGCTTAGCTTATTCAGCGCTGTTCGTAATTATTTTTTACATCTTGATTGATACTCGAAACATATTCTCTATAAAGTATTAAGTAGTTTTAATGTGTCAAAAGGCATATTTTTCTTAGTGTACCTACCTTGTTCTCCTGCTCTTTTTCAGGCTGGGTGGCCGCTTCACTATACGGCCGCAGCATAGCCAGCAACAGTTGCAGATGCACAGCAGCTTCTCAAGCGGCAATTCTAAATTTCTGCCAATGAGCGACAGCAATCGCAATTTCAACAATGCCGGAAGTGCACTAGATGGGGCCGGTGGAGGGGCACGAGGTGCTGGCATCAGGGAGAGTGGCATGGAGGCGGCCGAGCGTCCATTGATGCAACAGCGGACGACGAGTAACAGGAGCATCGGCACTGTCAGCTTCCGGCACGTGGCCAATGGCAGTGGAGCCGGAGGAGGTGGCACCAGGGGCTCAGCGTCTGCTCGCAGCAGCTTCCGGTTTGCCGGCGGAGGCATACTGCGGCACTCGTCATCACCAGCATCCAGTAGCCACTCCACCGGGAAGGCGCAGTCCAGCAGCTTCTGGCGGAAGCACGGCGGCAACCCCAACCTAATGGACAGGTAAGTGGGTAACACTTGAAAACTTAATTAGAATTTCTGCGGCGTCCCAATGCAAATTATGAGCGGAGTATTCTCAGAATAATAGCAAGAGCACAGTGCAAGCAAATCTTAATTTTGGTACTTGTAAATAAAATGAACGCGTATTTGTTCCAATAATGAGTATGGTACTAATATCTCAGTTCTTAAATACTTGCATTTATTTTCATGCTTTAAAATATAAAATTTTATTGGAGTATTTTTGTTATATAGAATAGTATAATCATATATTAAGACTTAAATGTTTCTTATGCTATGAATTTATTGTTGAATTGTCTAAACTTAATTATTTTAAAATGATTATAATCCTATTAATCAATTGAAATTCCAATTGAGTATTTGAATAATATCCTCTAGACTCATAGAATATAATAGTTATTACTTTAATTAAATTTAGAGATGAGTCCAAAGCAGGCAAGAGACCTTCTTCATATCCGTCTTCATCTTGCTTGGGCTCACTTTTAATTTTAAAGTCAGTGTACTTTTTTTTTGGCGGTAGAGCGTTGGAAAGAGAGAGATCTTAAAGCAATTGTCTTACATTATTATCGTTAGATAATTATTTCGTCTTAATCCTACGCACTTAACTTATGTCAGTGTGCCCAGCAATCGGTTTTAATTAGACATACTTGGTTCGCAATTATTGTACTCCCCTTTGAATCTGAATGTCCTCTCGACCACAAATCGAAATCGTCCATGAAATCGAAAGCTATTGTGGGCTCAACCGCAGAGCCGCAAGCAGTGACAAGTCGGAATCGTGTTGGGGCTCGCCAAGCAAATTCCCCAATCAATGCAGCAGACCAGAAGAAACCCCAAACAACGGAAAATAATAAAGGCAAATAACATGTTGATTATCTCCTGTGCACACAATGCTTTTAAATTTATTACATTTGTTTTACAAGACTTTCCCTTCCGCCGGGCGAAGTTTCGGGGGAGAGCTTTCGGCGCCATTATGAGCAACTTTTGCGACTACTTTCGTTTTGTGAAATTTACATAATTTCAAGTGTTAGTGCAAAGCGGGTTTCTCGTTGCCATTGGCTTAGTCTTGTATCCACCGCACCAGAGATTGTTTTGCTTATATTTGATTTAGGGTCTTTTTGTGTCCTTTGACATAGCTCTACAATAATGTACGAGTATAGAGAAGTCAAATTGAACACATTCTTTGGTATTAGAAAAAACAGCATATTCCTCAATTGTAGCAAATGAAGCTTGTTTAAAAATAATTTAAAATGTTTAATAAATTCTGCAATAAACACCGCACACTTAATGTAAGCCCGATTTAACATAATCCCATCCCAGTACCCCGAACAATCAATTATATATCTTGGCGCAATTAAATACACATTCACAAATGTCGGACAACATGGCGTATACAACGTACATAATTCGGCACGCCTTGCCTCGTCTGGTTGGTCGCACATAAATCACTCATACGTCATGTGGTGCAGCGGAACACGGAAAAAGATGCAAACACGAAACCGTTTGTCGCACCACTTCAGCTGCTGCCACATTGTTGATGTCGGGGCACAATAAATAGCGCATAAAATGCAAAAAGGGAAGCCTCAAGAACGGAACAAATGTTGCATTCAACATTGTTGCCGCCACTCCCGAAAAAGACGGCCAAAAAGCATCCGAAACGAAAGCAAAGTGCAGCCAAAAATGCCACAGAAATTTGCAAATGGCTTTGCCTGCTGGTTGTCAGCAGAATTTTAGCATAACCCAGGTCAGAGGCGAAGTAAGTCCTCGACTTTAGCAAAAAGCAAAAGCTGATGAATGTCACGTTTATGCGCTCCGCCTTTTTTGAAATTTTCGGCGTGTGACGCGCAAGTTTCCGCATAAATATATGAATTCCTAATGAGCCCAGGGTCCAGGTTGAAACGGCCCGGCTTCACCCGGCAAAAGCGACAACTTTTCCACCCTTACTACAAAAAAGAAACATGCTCAGAGCAGGGGTTGGAAAACTTTTCGCTTTGCAAATTATTAGTTGGACATTTGACGCCACTTGGGCGCTGCTTATTTAAATGTTTCTGCCTCTCTGCCGACGCCAGTCAGAAATTGAAAAACTTTATGCTTTATTCGCTGAGGCAGCAACAGTTACAAAGTCCCTTGTCCGCCTCTTCCTTTCAAATGCAACGCCTCCGGGGCTGAGGAATGCAATACCATAGTCGGCCTCTAAAAAAGTAGCAAACTGCATTTTGTCGCCAAGTTTCGTGGTCCAGCTGTCAGCTGTCACTTAATCTGGTGACATGACTTATTTATTTTCACTTGATTAATTTAATTGTGACATTAAAATCGGATTTATATATGCATTAGTCTAAATCGGACTCTTGATTCATCTTAGCAATATTTTTTGGGTTTTACAAATTGCATTCTAAAATCCCAAGGTATTGCTAAAAATACCAAAAAGATTAATTTGGTTGCATAAATTTCAGTTGTTGTTTGTTAATTCTTGTAAATTAAACAAAAATAGTTTTGTGATTTAGTTTTCGTATTTGTTTTTTATCACTTTTTCTTCTCTTTTCCCGAAAGTTAAATTGTCTTCCTTTAAAGCAACTTACTTTTCTAGTCTAGGCCTTTGGCGAAATCCCTCCTAAAGAGGGGAGAGAAGGGCTTTCCTTGTTTTTGCTTCAGCACTAACATAACTTTTATTGAATTCGTCACACTGCCGACCGTTTTTTCCACCATTTCCATCCGCCCATCTGGCAAACAAAGCGTTTAGCTAAATTGCCAGATCCAAGCTCAATAAGGATACATATGCAAACAGATCCTGATGGAGGCGGTTCACAGGCCTCAGACCCGAGAAACTGAAAGTCATTACATTTGGCTCTCGCTCCCTGAAACTCCTCTGCCCGCCTTCATTACATTAAAAGTCAATTTTATCAACTGTTGAGCTCGGTGTCGGTGTCGGAAGGGTCCCGGCAATCAAACGACTCAAATCTAATATCAAACACTCGCTGAACGAAAAAGAAAACAATCTGAATATGCGGCTTTGCCTGTACAGGGAGACCAAACAAGGGCGAATTAAATGCTTTTGGAGCCTACTTGAATTTGTCTTTAATAAAAAAATTTTCTGCAATTCGTATTAATTATTGTTATAATAAGCCGTTTTTCGTGTTGGTGAATAATCCGTTTGTCAAAATAATTTGCAATATGTTAATGTATAATTGAATTATTAAACGGGTCACTTACTTCCGAATGAGTCATATTGATGTAATATAATTAGTAAAAAATCTATATTTTTTTGTTGAGTTTACTCAAGCTTCAAGTTTATTTCTTATTTACTTCACTCCTGCTCCTCTTACTTTGCAACTCCTGTTCTCCTTCTTCCGGTAGCCATCCAAACCGACGGGCCTCTGTGCGTGTTACCATCTCTCAGCCACAATTGGGTTACCCGACAAATGGCAATGGGGGTGGAAGTGGATCTGGATCTGGAGGAGGAGGTGGCACTGGTTGCGGCGGTGGCGGTGGCGGCGGCAATGGCTCAGCTGCTGCGACAGCGAGCTGCACAACTCCTGGGGGCAATGGCTCCGGCATGATGAACATCGCTACCATCCAGGGACAGGGCTTGGGCCTCAACCAAAGTCAGGGAGCTGGCAGCAATCATCAGTTGGAGCAGGTGAGGCCTACGGCCTCGAGACCTGATGAACGGCAGCGCCACAAAATGCGACCCTTTAAATTTGCTTTAAACCGCGTCGCAACGCCCACGCTCAATTTGCGGTGAGTGATGCTCGAAATTAATAATTACGTTCTAAAATAAAAGCCAAGAAAAGAAATAGTATAAATATATGTTGTTAAGTTTTGTTCAGAATATATATTCTTAATAAGCGACTTAAAAATATTTCAAATGAATTCATGCTTTACATTACAGTTTCCTAAACAATCGCAGCAAAAGGAACAGTCTGTCGGCCAATGCGGTGGCCACGGAGCAGAAGGCCACCAAAGTGCTCGGCCTGGTGTTCTTCACCTTCGTGCTCTGCTGGTCGCCGTTCTTCATCCTGAACATCATCTTCGCCGCATGCCCGGAGTGCCAGGTGCCGGAGCACGTGGTGAACACCTGCCTCTGGCTGGGCTACGTGTCCTCGACGATCAATCCCATCATCTACACCATCTTCAATCGCACATTCCGGGCGGCCTTCATCCGCCTGCTGAAGTGCAACTGCGAACGGTGAGTTGGACACCAAAGTCGGCAGTTGTGGGAGGAGGTTTTGTGGGTCAATGGAAATCGGAGAACAATTTATTGTTCCGGCAAGTGCACTCTGCTGGGAATTGATGTGCAACGTGACGTATGATTGATTTTAAGGGATTTGTATTTTGGCATTGGAATCAATGCTACTTCTGGAGGCAGTGTGTGTGTGGCAGCTAATGGATGAACACCGATTAAACATCGAGCTCTGTCCAAATAAATTAGGGAGAACATGGTGAAGCTGAGCAGGGGGAGGGAGAAACTCAATATAGCAAAGTGGCTCTAAATAATTGTTGGTTTGGGTTTTTAAATTTAATATTGAAGAGTGACAGAATGAATTGAAAAAAGTTTTCATTCATTAATGAAAATTGTTTAAAACATACATTATCATATCAGAGATATCGGTTGCACAAGGGCTCTTTAAAACAACTTATTCAATGGT
This sequence comes from Drosophila punjabiensis, assembly GCA_008042585.1. Classification (NCBI taxonomy): domain Eukaryota; kingdom Metazoa; phylum Arthropoda; class Insecta; order Diptera; family Drosophilidae; genus Drosophila; species Drosophila punjabiensis. The sequence goes on along the minus strand of VNJR01006318.1, from coordinate 8,096 downwards.
CTCGATTTTGCCAGGACAGCTCTCGTCCGTTAAGTTTTCGAACCGATCTTAATACCTTAGAGAAATCTATCCACTTATACCCTAAGATTCAGCTCCATCTTCGGAGAGATTTACCCAGCTTGACGACTGAGTAAAGGCGCGTACTTTATATAATTCTATCCACCTTTGCTTCATTTCGAAAGTCTATTCTATCGGGGTATTTCGTCTTTCTAATGATCACCTCTACCCGCCTCATTTATTTATATTTATATTGGGTAAAGGTGGCTTGTGGATTTTGAGCTATTGTTTCCCCGATTCCTCACATTTCCCGTCACTAAACAAAACATCTCATCCGGGTTTGCTCACACTTAAATGAGGACGGCTTGAATGAAATGAAAATAAAAGTAACTTGCGTAACCTGGTGAGCTTTCTCCCAAATCCATTTTATATCGAAAAATAACTTGTAAAGGCAAAAGTCAATAATCTAGTTATTGCCATCCAATTGCAGTTCTGGCCGCCCGCTGCGATTCCGATCCGTGACGGAAGGACGGAGCGCCCTGAGCCTGTGCGCCCCCTCGGCCCTGCCGCTGGCCATATCCTTCCAGGGAGCACCTCTCATGACGCCATCAACGGCGAATGCTACTCCACTGAGCGAGTTTCGGGGCGGCTACACAATCACCGACGACGAGTGCTGAGCCACCATGGGCCGCATCCTTCTCTTCTATGTAAAATACGAATTTATACCGACTAATGAGCGAATCGAACGGAGCCAACTGTACTTACGAGGAACCGAGGAACATGCTAACTACAGGGTGATTCACCAAACCAAAACCTAATCACAATCAAACGACGACTTTTGTAGCAACTACTTATAAAGCGGAATACTAAACTTAAATCTCATCCATATCACTTGTATGCCAGGGGGAAAGCACCGAAAGGGATTGAGTGAGGGAGTTAGTGAGTGCCACGATGAAGTGACTGTACCTGCGTTTCATTTTCACATTTCCAGAACTCTTTAGCTTTAGTCATTGCTGTATTTTAGAGCTAAGTATAAAACAAGCAAATGTGTGTGGAAGCGTAAGCGTAAACGTAAAAGATTTAAAGATGCATTGAAATTACCCATAGCTGAGTTTATTAGACGTTAGCAAGCTAAGACCTGAACCGAATTGTACTATTAAGAAATTTAATTTCCCACTCACCCAGCCTCGATGCCTATTCCAAATGTCCATGCAGCTTTGCTGTTCCTTTAGTTTATCCTGTGCTTAGGTGTCTGTCTTTAGTAGGTAATCTGACTGTTCAAGAACATGGATTGCAATACTTGATAAATAAATATGAAAAGTCAAAAAAAAATACTAAAGAATGCGTTCGTAAGGGGAGTGGATAGGTAAGTGGTGGATGCCAGAGATAATCTTTAGGCATGACACTGTGCTACTATATCGATATATAACTCAGCTATAACCTGACAAGTCAAACGAAAGCGATATATTTGCCGCCAAGTTGCTACTACCAATTATAGTAGTCAGAGGCTCTAGTGATTTTATGGATTAATTGATGGATTATTTTTACACGTCAATTACATAGAATTGCCAAATTAAGCTTATCGTTAACCATACCAGGTAAATGCGTTCTTCTTACAATCTTTGATAGTAATTGATAGTAATTCCGTCTGCAACAGTAACAATATTTTTGTTGGTCAAATCTAAAATCAAAGGAATCAGGCGTCAAGGAAGGAAGGAAACAGGCGGCAGCTCAGTCCGACCTGGATAGGAGGACATTCGGAGCAACCTCAATGTGTCAGGCCTGAGGCGTATCTAATCAAGATATGCGAGTGTAAGGCGGGCTTAAGTGCTTTACGTCACAACCCCACTAGCCCCAACTCCTCTTAGCTTTTCCGCCGCACAAACAGAAATGTACCCCTACTGTCAGCCTCGGTTACTTGACAAGCGCATTAAACTTGGTCGCTGGCTTCAATAACGACGGGGTTTGTGTGTTTGCCGCTCATAAATGCCATGAAAACTGCATTATTGTCATCAGTTTAATGCAATTCGAATGCTTTCATGGGTGCCCATGCCAGCGACGAAACTTTTGTGCTACGAATTTCTATACTCCCGTTTTTATTCTATTATTATTCTCGATGCTTGAACATAACAAAAAAATACACAGGTCGTGCACGACATGTAAAGACGTTGGAAGAATTTACAAATGCAGTTAGCTGACTTTAAGATACAAATTTTGAAAATAAGGAATAAATGCAGTTTCCTGATTATGTAAAACAAAACAATAATTAAAAGCAAACATTTAAATTTCCTTTGACAATCTGAGTACCGGGTATCTGATAGTCGGTGCACTTGCCTAAGTTTTTAGTTTGTCAAGTGAACTGAAGCGAGAATCAATGATGCTGGCAACAGAAACGGACTGGCAACGACTGTATTAAGTTGCAGTTTCCAGAACAAATTCCCTCTGTTGCACATCCTGATCTGTGGATCACATGGGATTTGGAGCTCCGAGAACTCGAGCTGCTCAATCCGCTAAGGCGACACACAAAAGTCAGACGTCGCAAAGTGCTAAAAGTGACAACAACAAACTTGGTAAGAACAATTAAGTTGCCGCTGACTGACTGTTGTTTATGTCTTGGAGCCGGCTTAGTTCGCCGTGAAATTGATTGCATCGCTGGAATTTACTGTTTACTCTTGCACTTTCTATGTCCTGCGGCAGCAAGTGCCTCGATTTAGCCGGATGCTGTAGACGCGGAAGCGAAAATGGTTTTTAGCTAAGCAAAATTGTAAGACTAACTTATTTATTTAACACAATCTGACTTTTAAAAATTGGCAATTATTAAAGGTCTTCAAAGCTTTATTTTATATTATTATTGGTCTTTCAACCAAACAAATACATTTATGTTTTAACAAGAAAGGAAGCTATTTCGGCACGCCGAAGTTCGTATACCCTTGCAGATTTCAATTTCAATTCAGTTGCCAGCCAAGTCTTAGATGTGTATGTGCTTCTTTATAATGTAGCAGGCCAGTTAAGATAAGGAGACTCTGGTCACACTTTTCGAGAGCACCTAGCACTCTCAGAGAGAGAGGGAGAGCGACTCGCTAGGAAAAACGGGGGTTGATTGCAAAGCTGCTTGCGAGCAGCAGATCACTGTTTAACGAGAGCACAAAAATAGAAGACGATTTGAAAAGAAAAGGCTAATAGACAAGAACCCAGTCGGACTTGCGAGCATGCTGTCAGTATTCTTTCCATGCAGAATCGCTCAGGGGGTACCCTCTTACCGCTTATGTAAAACTCCCATTCACTTTTATTAACGCGTGGCCGGGGTAATTCATGATACAACCGTCGCTGCTCAGCTCAGCATAAAAATCACCCTTACCGGTAAGAGGGAAGTTCATGGTGACACCGTCGCTTCTCGGTTAGCATGCAATTGACTCTTACCGGTAAGACGGAAACCCATGGTGCAACCGTCGCTTCTCGATCAGCATGAAAATCATGCTCTCCAGGGAGCATGCAAATTAGGATCAACCGCGAAATAAAACATTCAGAAATGTTTAAAAATAATTTTTGTTTTTATTATATATTAAAAGGAACTTAAGGAGGATATATGTATATTATATTAATTTATAAGAAAATTCTTTAGTTTTCCAAAGGCGTTCACCGTTTTTATTTAGTCCCGGAAATTTCTCCCTTAAGATCCAGAAGGTTCTAAATGAAAATCAAATAAAAAACAGTTATAAATTAGAATGATCTCTTATATATATTTCATACGTACCAAACAAAGCGTTGTTTATGAATGAAACCTTTTCTAGTCCATTTTTATCGGGGCCTCCTGCAAAATTGTTTTCCATAAAAAAAGAGTTAACAAACGAAAACACAAGAATAGTCTTTTGTGTGTATCCGTGTGTTCACTTGAGACTCGTTTGTGTTAGTATATGGGTGGGCGTCACAAGACGCGATCAAATGTGTTTCTTTCTTCAAGAAAATTTGATTCTTCTCCGGATTAAATAACGAAATACAAAACAAACAAGTAGACACACGGATACGCACAAAAAGGGTTAACGAAAACACATTAAAAAGTGTTCAATGAAATTATATCATTACTATTAGTGTTTGTTAGTATGTTAGGCATAAAATAGTTAAGCTGTGGGTCATTAAAACTTATATTAATATAATAATTTTAGTTAAATACATACCTTTTTCCTTTTTCTTTTGAAATTCACTTTCACTTTGACACGATGACGTCGCAGAACTATCGGTGCAGCCTTTCGTTGCAATTTGGTGTGACGAACTTATGTTTACACAATTTGCTTAACCGCGATTGCCAAAATGTATGCAACCTTTATATTTTATTAAAATTAAGTTAGTTATTAACATAACATAATTTGACAGTTCGGAAAAGTTGAACATGATTTTATCATTTGGTACGCAGACCAAACACAATTTTAAACCATACTTGTTTACATTTTATTTATTTTTAGAATTAAGAATGAGATTTTAAATTGATTGCAATGCATTTGTTTTAAATAGTTATACGTTTTTTATTATTTTAAATTTAACCTGAACCGGGGAAAAATATTCTTACATTAAATTTGTTTAAATAAATTTTACTTAAATGAAATAGACATAAAATATACTTTATATCTTTGCCGATTACGTTCAAAGAATTTTACATAGTTTAAAAAGCAAATCATAAGATACATTTGAAGAATTAAACTGTTTTATCAGAGCGTGTCGCATTAAAAAAAATAAATTCCTAAAGGGAAATATCGCACTGGGCAAACGGCACTGAATTCTTTCTTTACCGGAGCAGCGGTCGATTCAGGTACCTGAATCGCTCGCTTGCCACCTTAATAAACCGAGCATCATACAAAAAGTCATCTCCGTTCAAAGCTGTTTTCTATCCTGAATCGGTTAGCGCATGAAGCAAAGTCCGACTGGGAACTGTAGTGGCGACTGAAGATCCGCGAGATATTTTTTTTTGCCTAGAAGCATGCTACAGATTATGGGAATTTTAAGCCAAGCTTTGGGGCGTATATAGTAGCACAAACAGATGTCAGCTTAAAAGCAGGCAACGTTTTCCGCAATCTTTAAGCCGAGCTTTTAGTACATGTGCATATAATTTGTAAGCTGCATTTTGTGGTATTTGCGAGAGCAGATCTTGGGGCAAATAACATAATAATAACAAATAGCTTATAGCTGCGCCAGAGAAGATCTGGAAAGCTCGTTCCAATTAGTACATATTTTTGGTACTACTAGCAGAACTTAGGTCGCTCCATCCGTTTCCGTACTAAATTCTTTTCAAATCGAGAATCGGTGGAGTGCACAAGCTCTTGAGCTGCTCCGCAGCCTAAAGTTGGAGAAAGTGCTAAGTTAACAGGCACAGTAGCGACCCCCTAAGCGGGGCATGTAGGGCTAGGAAGCCGGAATAAGAGAGGAAAAACTAATGAACTTGCGCGACTGAGCAACATACTTCGTGGCCGGCTATGCAGTTGCGGCAAATTTGGTTGCGAGCTTGGCAGTGAGCAGAGGCTTGAAGGGTTTGACCCTGGCAAGACTTCTGTGCCCTTGGTGCTTTGACTCTTAGTGGGAGAGAGGAATATTGGTAGTAAGAAGTCCCGATCAGTGGCCATAGGCAAATTAAATACTAATTAAATGTGAATTAAATCTTGATTTTTTCTAACTGCTTAAACTTAACCTTGGCCTACATGGCATGACTTAACTCATGCGTATGGAATTTTCTTTTGTAAGCTTTTGCTGCCACTAGAAGTCAACAACGATGAGAAGAACCATCTTTAAGAATTTATAAAACAAAAATAATAATTTCTAAATATTTAAAGAAATTTTAAATATTTATGTTTAAGTAATTCTATTATTTTTCTTGCTCAATGTAATGGATAGAGTAGAAAGAAAAGTCGATTTTTCCGCGTTTGTTCAGACTAATGCCATGAGAACTTGCAACCATTAAATTCCAGCTCACCTTCGAGGGAGATCGATCTTTCGCCGATGGATAAAAAAATGAGTGAGTGTTGATACAAAAGAAAACCGTGTCTATTAAAAGTTTAAACAAAAGCTAAGAAAAACGAAAAGAATATATATACATTTCTGCACTATGCTAAAAGTTTTTATTGAATTTAAAAATCGCTACAAATTGAAATAATAAAATAAAATAAATAAAATATCGCAAGAAATTAAATTAGTAAGCTACTGCTGCTTAGAAAAATTAAACTTTAATTATTGAACTTTTTTTTTCCTTTGAATTTACGAGAAAATGCAATTTTAATTAGCCATTTAAATAAATGCAAACCAGAGCAGTGTTCAAAGTTAAATTAAATTAAAACAACTAACTGTATTTAAAGATATTTTCTAGTTTTTGAATTAGCTTTAAGCGTATATATATAATGTCTCTAAATGAATTTATAGATAATGTTAGCCTTAATCACTAAATTTATATTAAATCTTAATGTTTAATGAAATCATGAAGTCTTCAATATCTGCGTTTTACCGACTCAAAGATGACTCCACGGTCGTAAGGATCCAAAGGGATCACCAGAGCCATGCTCTAGCGGCAGGTGATCATAGGTAGGGTGGGCATTATGCGAGCACAACAACATCTGTGTCTCCGCAAACAAATTAATTTTTTTCTCTGTCCTTCTATCTTTTCTCTAAGCTTCTGCATTTCCCCTAACTTCTCTCCTTCAGTGAATTTTGTTTATCATATCTTCCGATTTAGTTCTAGCTTTTATTTTTGTCGCAGCACGTTCAATTTCTTGTCTTGTTAGTAATGATGTGTAGTCCGCGTCCGAGGTCTGGGTCAGCAAGACCACCACCCCCAAAGCCGACGAGCTAGAGCCAAAACATACAGCGTGCCCCAGCAGCTCAGATCCTCCCAAAGCAGCCGAACTTCAACGTTACACACCACAATGGTTAAAAACTTTGATGGTACGGTGGGTGCCTCGAGAAAACATATTCCAAAGACCAAAGGTCCTTATGTAATTGAAAAGATCCTGAAGAATGATAGATATTTACTTAAAGATATTGACGAGTTTCCGTTGTCGCGCAATCCGTAATAGGTGTTTGGAGTGTAAATAATATAATATAATAATATATGGATTAAAGAATAAAAAACATATTGTAATATAAATAATAGTAGAAACACAAATTGTAATATTGTAATAACTTGAAAAAAAATTGTAATATTGTAAAATATAATAACTTTCTGCAAAGGAAATAAATTAAAGTCAGTAAAAATATCTGTTAAATTATGCTTCAAAATATATACCAAGCAGAATGGAATACAATTTTGGGAAAGCTTTAAGCTTCATTTTCCCGTTTACCCGTCTATATTGTATTCCACCATCATATCTTCGACCAATACACTCATCAGGGTCTTTGTTAGGTTCCCCCATCTCAAATTAATAATAGTTGTGGCCTGAAAAAAAGATATATTTAAGAAACATTATCAGGCCTGTTCTAGTTTCCACTTCCCCAAAATTTGTTCGGATTCGGATTTCCCAGACGTGTTCTAGTTTCCATTTCCGAAAAATCCCCACTGATTCGTATTTCCCTCTGCTAAGTCTCTGTTAACTTCCGAGCGAAATCGCTCGAAAACTTTCCGACTGCAATTGGCCCAGCGGATTCAGATCCGCAAAATCAGAAAATAATTATTTTCAAGTACAATGCGACTATGAAAATTGCAATTAAAAATGGAATTTCATTCTCTGATGCTTTAGGAGCATTACTGCATAACTGAATTAGCTAAAGGTAGCATACTTGATTTATAAATAATTCTTTTGTGGTTGCACCTCAGAATCGGTTCGACTCTAACCTTCCGCAATGTTGCAAATCCGCCGCCCGTGTTCTAGTTTCCGAGCGGAAAAGTCTTCGCTGAGGGGGAAATTGTTAGGGCTGTCAGAGTTTCAAAACAAACAGATGGAATATGCTTCATATTCATTTTGAACAATTGTCATTTTATTTGTTCTATTATTCTAAGAACTATTATAAATACTCCCTAAAAAAAATTGTGTTTGGTAAGAACACTCCTTACATTTTTGTACAAACTGTGCGCAATGTGAAGGGAAATTTTTCCTCGACTTCGGCAACTCTTTTCTGAGTTGAAT
>VNJR01006317.1:0-10591 GCA_008042585.1 Drosophila punjabiensis | reverse complement strand
GAAGCGGACGCCCGCCCACATGGCCGATTGGAATGCGTAAAATGTTGCCGCAGTGTGTGTGCGTGTGTATCTGTGTCGCTGTAACTCTGTATCTGTGGGTTTCTTTTTTGTATCTGTATCTTTACTGCTTATTCGCTTTTGCTGTTTTATTTTACTTTATTTTTTTTTTGTGCTTTTTGCAGCTGGTGAAAATGAATGGCGGCTTGGTGGTCTGGAAAAACGCCAGCGTCGACTGCGCTGCTCGGACGTGGGCGTGCAATGTTTCCGCTGCTGCTGGAGCGTTATCAAAAATATATAACTGTATATAGACTTTTGTGGGTGTCTTCCCTACAAACACACAAACACAACACTCTCCTTTTATTTTCTTCCTTTTTTTTTGTTTGTTTTTATTTTTACTTATTTTTCGGTGCCAAGTTATTGCGTGGGCTGTGACACCCCAAAAAAAAAATATAGCCTTACCTCCAAACGCCACTTTGGTGTGGCAAATTACAGCAAGGGCTAAAGTAGGGGAGTAATATCGGTTTCCTATGGGGTATAATTAAATATTTCCAATTGAAACTGTTTGGGGAATACTTACTTTATAAGTCAAATTCGAGATTTATCGAATTTAGCAACAAAAAAAGAAGGGAAGTTCTGTTTTGAAAGCGTTATATTTTTGTATTTCATATAGTAAATAATACAAATACTATCATCTAATCAGTTATCAGATAAATTCATAAAAAGTGGACGTGTCTTAAACTATCTGTTTAAACTAGGAATATCAGAAGATATAAATACAGAATCGATAGTTAAAGCTAATTTCGATATGTTGTTTCCTTTGCGATATAAACGATAAATCGATATTCAAAGAACTTCCTAAACTAAAAGTAAAACTAAAGTTTTCAAAAATAAATATACATTATCTATTAAGTTTTTGGCTTTAAAACATAAACTTTAAATTTGTAATAGTTATTTTTTCGATAACCTGGATAACACCGATAATAATATTCAAAATTTTTTGTTACCAATCTGAAAGCCAATCTGAACTAGGGATGTCGGTTCGCTTATTTTTTCGATAACCTGGATAACATCGATATTTTATCATAAAATGCTATAATTTTCGATAATTAAAATTTCGATTCATCAAATTTGATTAAGTTTTCAACATAGCAATGAGCTTTATAGATAAATTATATGAGACATCTCCTTTCGATTTATATACATTCATTTCCAGTTCCTCCCAAATTTCCCCATATTTAATTCACAATTTACTTGGGTCAATATAATTAACAAACATTAAAAACAAAAAAAAAATTCCTACAAATTGCCCATTGGGGTGATGAATGGAGGGAAGTGCTTCTCTAAAACGGAAGTGCCAACTTTGAGAGCATCGCCCCTTTAGCTCCGACTTTTGATTGAATCAATTGGCTGCAATTTCGCCTTTAGTTTATTTCATTTTTTCTTCGCTTTTTGTTTTTGTATCAATTACAGTAGCTCCGCGCTTTCTCTAGCTGCTGTCTCACCCAATTCTCGCAATTAATTTGCCTTCAGCTTGACCCCGTGGGTCAAACACTGTGCCGCATTAACCTTCGTTAGCCCCTACACTCTTTTTTTACAGTTCTTTCCCCTTCAATTGAAGGAGGATGGACGGGCTATGACAATGCCGACGATGATGATGACAATAATGATGATGATGATGGTGATGAAAAAAAAAAAATAAATGGGAAAAGCCGGCAGAAATTTCTGCGCTTGAATGCTCTAGTTTAAAAATACAAGCTGGTAAAGTCAACACCCGAAACGGGGTCGAAACGAGGGGAGTATAATATAGTTTTAAAGAAAAATAAAAATATTATTAAAAATTTAAGATGAGGTTCCAAAAACTTTATTATAACAAATTCTTATAAACTCCACTTTAGCTAATTTTTATCCCTTGCACATTAATAATTTATGAAATATAAGTAAAATCTTATATAGTAAATTATAAAATAAATAAATTATTACAAGCTAAAAACAGCCTAAAAATAACGTTTGCAATTACTTCCCAAGAAATATGTTCACTCAACCATTTCGCTTAGATTTAGGGGCCAGAAAATTCACCAAGCTGCCACCGGGGAATGACGTCAAAAGGATTTTGATTCTGGCGTAGGTGCCAGGTCTCCGTTTTTCCCTTTTGCCCTCCTGCATTTTCTTTTATTTCATTTTATTATTTTTCCCTTTTTATTCGAGAGGAACACGTGGCACTGGCTGTGTTTAAGCCACCGTGAGGCTGGGCTAGAATATGGCTGTGAGTTAAAGGGAAACCGAACCCGAACCCGAGAGCCCATATATATAGCACAACAGAAATCCTGAACCAACGTCATTCGAATTTCAATTCGCTAAATAGTCATTCAGTCATTTGGCCAGGTCGCAGTTTGCTTCATATCAATCGCAACTTTTAAAAGCGTGGGCGTCCAAAAGCCGAATGATTGTTTCACATCTTTTTCCTCTTATCTGAGATCTGGAGTTTAGGGTGGACTTTTTAGCTATTTAAAAGATATCTCCAGAATTTTTAGGGATAATTTTATGAGGTAATTTAATCATTTTTCAATTTTTTTAACTAAATAATTTATTATTTGTTATATAAAATAAATTTTAACTAATAGAATAGTATTATCTCAAGATTTTCCAAACAAATTCCCTCTTCTTTTATATAATATTACGTATACTTAATACCCAAATTTTAATCCATATTACTCATACGACACGTGGTATTAATACAAATTATTTTAATTACGAATCATACACTAATTTAGTTAGACTGAATTTATATTATTAGCATAAAACATAAAAGTACTTTTATTTCCAAGACTTAAAAACACTTTCGGCTATAAAATTTGAGCATCACTTTGTCTGGAACAACGTCATCAGAGTGCCGCGAATTTTAAATACTGGGAAGTGGGCAAAGGAAGCATACGGGTATCTATATATATATATTGATATATATATAGAATTTGTGAGATATCTCAGCCTCATCTGGTCTGGTCAAACGTCAAACGCACGTCGATCGTCAGATTGTCGATTGTCGAGACCCGCGAGTGGCGCCCACCGACATCCGCTGGCTCATATGGGCGGGTGATTCACTGAAATCTTTCGGAACGGAACGGAACTCTGGGGGCTGGAACTCTGGGGGCAGTGGGCCGATTTGATGCTAAAACGAGTGTGTGAGTGTTCCACAAGTATGTAAAGTAAAGTAAAGTATGTCTGATCAGGCGGAACGGAAACGCGAACGCGCGAGATAATCAGTCGCGCCAATTCTTAATCCCATTTCAGTTGTTTTAGGTCAGTAAAACGGAGTGGAAAAGTAGTGTGGGAGAATTTTTTGCTGTTACTATTATTAGATTACTTTATAAAGATATTATTTACTACAATGGGAAGGCAGAGGCATCATTTACAGACAAAAAACTGTAAATACCTAGAATATTCTCTATGGAATAAACTTGTTTCTAATCGATTTTTGTAATTTAATCGGAGCATTATTTTGGATGCCTTTTTAACTAACTTTCAATCTACAATTTGTTTTCCTATTATTAACATTATAATCGTTAAGCTCCGATACATTTTGATTTCAAATAACCTAATACATTATTTTCAATGATTTTACAGATTATAATCGATAATCACCGATAAATTTTGCTTTCAAATCATCGATATACAAACAATATTGTTTATTCTTCATTTTTAAATGATTCACCACAATTCAAAATAATTATTTTAACCACAACTTTGATAAATAACAGCAATTAAACATCGTACAAAAGATATTTCTGTATATCATGAATAAATCCCAACATGACTTATAAGAAAACTCGATAAAATGTCAAACCATTGCAAATCACTCTGATCCCATATATTTTTCCAATATTCCCAGAATTTTCCTCGCTGCTTGGAATCATCATCCATATCGGAAATGGCCATGACTGAATGAATATACTATATCTAAACACTCCGAGTGAGCGTCATCATCATCTGTATATTGATTATACCATTGGCTTTGATTATCAAACAAATGCCGTCACCTGTGAGTGAGGTGCAAAAAAATCTAATTCATTTTTTCAGTTAATAGATTAAATTTAGACAGATAATGCGTCGAGTGATTCATTGAGCTCTATATAAATGAGTCCTCCAATTGGGTATTCCCTTTTGGTGCTGGAATTAGACATTGAACTTGGCCCTAACCGTATAACGGAACCCCAAGGTTTGGCCTTGGTTCCTACAGTGTCAGAAAATGAAAGTAACGAGCAAGGCCAATCCCCGCAATATGCAATTGAGCAGCTTTTTGAAATATGCTATCCCAGGTGCTTACCTGAAATTCCAACGAGCTTTGATGCTGCACTGGAAATAAGTTTATGAACTTTATTTGGGTTTATAAAAATTGTAACAATCGGTTTACTATGTTCATAAAAATTCATATATTTCTTAGGGGAAGTTCTGCGTTATTTAACATTATTTAGTACATTTCCATTATTACAGTTAATTTTTGAGTACAACATTATTTTTTGAGCTTTATTAAGGTTTATATAAATAATTATTATTTCTATAAAAATCGTTATTTTTCAATATCCAACTTAGAGAAAATTTCGTATTACATTATTGTTATTATTATTGTTATCATTATAATTATTGTTATAAAAACTGTTATTTTTCAATATCTAGCTTGGGGAAATTTTCATATTACATTTCCATTATAACAGTTTACATTTAAAACATTAGCAACGCAAGGAAAAAACATACTTAAAAACACTTTAAAATCACAAATTCGCACAGTTTTCTGATATAAAAAAATTTTTTACGATTTAAGACTCATTTTATATAAATACAAATTTTTAAATTTCAAAAAACTCAAATATCTAAATACTTCCCCGATTTCTTTCAGTGCCCCGTTTCTTCTTTCGCCCTTTCTTCCCCAGGCTGGCAGACAAGCTGGTGGCCTCCCACGCAAACGAGTGTCCTGGGGAACGGCACCTCCGAATTCCCCCGGCTGCGAGGACACCACGTCCTCGGGTTCCAAGTCGCAACCTTGCTGGGAGCTGAAAGCGAGCAACGCCTTAGTGCGTGGGTTTAAGCATAGATTCCGTACTGCCGCTTCTCTCACTCTTACCACTCATTCCACCCATTCCCCCCAGTCCCCAGTCCCCAGTCCGTCTTTCTTTCTTTCTTTATTTATCCAACGGTTTTCGCTACTGCGTGGGACTTTCATTCATGAAAATTTTGCTCGAAAGTCGTTGCCGATTCGTATACATACACGTGTACTTATGTGCACATACAAAAGCACGTTGTGCTGGGCTTTTACCTAACGGTATATGTATGTATATATACATATAACTTTGTACATAGGGCTGATGCTGATGCGACGCAGGCGCCTCGCAAAGTTTTGTTGTTTGTGGAGAAATTTTTGCACGCGCCGCATATCCTTGAAATTGTCCTTCCATGCGATTTGTTTTAGTGTGAGTGTGTAAGTGAGCCTTCCTCCCTTTCGTGTGTAAATATCAGGGTCATGGTTATAAAATTAAACATTTCGTCGAGTCTCCAAAATAACTGGAGCTTAGGGGAGAATTTTCGGGTCGCGAGCTTTCCTTGTAGAGCTGCTCAACAAGAACTTCATTGATGATTCTGCTTCTTCTTCTTCTTCTGCATCTGGCTTCCATAACTTCTTATCGCCAACTTCCCACACTCCCTTCGCCCCTCTCCACATTTTTGGCTCCAACTTGCTCCATTAACTTTTGCATTCATATACTGAGGCTCTCACCCAAAAGAGAGTAATCACCAAAGTAGGTGTGCTTCGGGGAGGGAGTAGGTGCGAGGGAGTAGGGGAGCGAGAGCGAGAGAGAGCTAGTTTAGCAGGCGAATTCAATGAATCAACATGGCACACGCAGACTATTGCACAAAAATATCAATGAACTTTACACAAAAACTTATGTGAGCGTGTGCAGCGCGGAGAAATAGTCACAGAGCGAGAGAGAGCGATTAGAGTGGAGATTGGAGAGGCACCGGAGGGCAGGTGAGCATTTGCGATCCCAGTTGGGAATGAATGTGCAGGTATATGTACAATGTACATAGCTATGTGGATTTTGTGCACCATCAATGAAAGTTGATTGATAATTGCGTTAGGATCTTGAAAAATACAAAATTCTTGGTTTTTTTTAGCTCAACTGGAGACCCAGGATGCGAAGGCTTCCACAGTACATTTAGTTTTTTTAAGGCTAAGTCTAGTTTTATAATAATATTCATAATGATAATCCAGTTGTATATTACATACATACAATATGTCAATTAATTGTTTGTAAAAAATCATTATCCAGCGTATAAATCGTGGTCACACATTTTATTTTAACTTTATTTACATTTTATTTTAACTGCAATTTTTTAATCCTTTATTTTGAGATACCTTGCGAAACATTTTCGAACCACTTTCGTATAAATTTTTTAATATTTGTATAAACTTGGATGTATCTGGGAGTTATACGTTTAAAATTTTATGCAAAATTGAATTATTTATTTACAAGTTATGACCACGTTCTACACCTCTTCTTCGATTGCAGTAAATTTCCCAAGGGGGTTTTATGCACTGCCACTGGCTCTGGCTCGCTCACCTTTTTGGAGAGTTGGAGAGCACCGATTTGCCTGCTCATGCTCTCTCTGTCTTTCTCTCGGTTGACTTTGTGTGGGTGAGTGCAAGAGAGAGAGTCACATCGTGAGAGCGATAAAATGGAACGAAGTCTCTTCGGCTGCGGCAGAGGTCGGGTTTTGGTACCCTAAGGTACTTTGCTATATGGGTGTTTCCAAAATCGCAAACGGGTATTTAAACACATTTAAATTAAAAAAGCGTAATAAACTATTTTTTATGGATGGAAATCTTACCATGTAGCATTTTTAACCTAATTTTATTTCATTTTTGAGATAATTGCAAAATCCAAGTATGTAATTCGCACGGAATAAAAGACCAAAGTGACTTTTGAGGTAGACCAATTAAAAGGATAATTTATTTAAATCTTGAGGCAACATTTTAAGGCAACTAATTTTAATCTATTTTTTACAGATGCCTCTTAAAAATTTCTATGCGTTTTTTCTTAATGTAGTTTTTGGCCACGATCAATTTTTCTGTGGAAATGCCCATATGTGTTTAGGGTACCAGCGGAGATACCTTGTACAATTCCATGACGGCGGCCGTATAAAAGCCGTGAGCAGCTGAGAAACGAGTTTCAAAATTTTTTTTCCAGCGTACGCGACGGTTGTTACGTTCTCCCGCGCTGTTTCCCGTTAAGAAATAATACAAAAAAAAAGTCAACAACACAAAATATGGACATTTGATATATGGCAACGGAATTACAGCTCCCATATTGATCCATTTGTTTTTTGGGAAACGTTCAACGATTTTCGGATGTTTCAATTACTGTGCGACAGGTTTCTCCACGTTTTTTCGATTCGATTCAGAACGGTGTTGTGGTTGTTGCTGTTGTTGTTTTAGTGAAGCGGTCGCCTCGCACACACCTACAAAAGCACTCGACGCACACACAAACGCGATACATACATACACACGGTTGTGATTTGGCGCGCACTTGTGTGCGTGTGGTAGATACAAAACAACAAAATAAAAACGAAAAAAAATCGGAGTGCAAAGAAACAGAAAACAGCAATCGAGAAAATCGGAAAACAAAAAAAAATAACCAAAACAGTGCCCAGTGCCCAGTTACAATTTCCATCGGTTTGGAAAGGAAAAACAAGAAAATTTCGTTTTGATTTCAAAGATTTTTTCGTGCGCGCAAGTGTATGTGTGTGCAGCAACAAACACAAATACCAACGCACACACACACTGCTGCGGAGCAGCAAGAGCAACCTAAGAGAAGAAGAAGAAGCGAGAAGCAGAAGAAGAAAGATGATGTAAACTTTGTTGTAACCCAAAACAAAAACAAAAAACAAATCAAAAAAAAATTGAAGAAGAGCAAAGAGGAAAACGAAAAAAGTTGAACTCGGAAATATTGCAATATTCAAGAGATTTTTAACCCGGAAAATCTCTACTCACAATGCCGGAAACGGAGCAGGAAAGCTGTAACAAGGAGTGGCTCCAGTCGCAGCTGCGTTCTTTGGATGCCAAGGAGCTGATCCTGCTGGACTGCCGCGGCTCTCACGAGTACAGCGAGTCGCATATACGCGGCGCCGTCAACTTGTGCATTCCCAGCATCGTCCTGCGCCGCTTGGCGAACGGAAAGATTGATCTGGCCTCGACGATCAAGTCGCCGGAGCTGAAGGAGCGCATCCAGACGGGCTACAAGCTCTGCCTGTTCATCCTGTACAATGGCGAAGGTGTGCCGGGCCAGAATCAGGATGTGGCAGGAGCAGGAGCCTTTGCCGTAGCCATGGACTCCATCATCAGCATTTTGCATCGACGACTCAAGCAGGACGGCTGCCGAGTGGTTGCCCTACAAGGTGAGTCATCCTAAAGATACTGGATTTTATGCTTTTGCTGTATTTTTGTAGCGAGGAGATACTGAAAAATGTCAAAAGAGAGTCTAGAAATAGTCTTGCTTTTCAGTTTTGAAATTTTCTTTCAGAATCCTTGAAGGAACCCTTCTCGAGAAGTTCTTTATTAAAAATTATAAACATTATTTTGATGTGATTTACTAAGAACTGTCCTACTAATAATTAAAGTACAAGTTAACCTCAATATTCAGAATATTCAAAAAGCAAGCCGAAATCAAAAGAAAATATTTGGGAAACAATTATGGATAAAATTCATATTAATCCATATTGGAATTAGGAGAAAAACCATTATTGAATTCATTATTTTCACTAGTATTATTCTGATTAATTATTCCTAAAATCTTTTAAATATTTTAGAATACTTTTCTTCAATTCCCTGCTCTTATTTCAATATTTTTTAAATATCTTAAACTTAAATTCATTGGAAAAGTATAACCCTTAGAATTCTCTAACTAGCAAATAAACTAATATGGAATTTCCCAACCCAGGGATCCCCGTACCTGTACGGATAAATATATTAAGCATTTTGTTACACCTTCAGCAGGTATGACTTTCCTGAAAATATGTGATACTCGCGCCATCACCGGCCCATAAATCAGCACCGCACATTCCATACCTCTCTAGGCCTAACAAAATCATAATTTATTTATACATACTTGCCAATGTTGTTTGCGGCATTTTTAGAAACGCGAGAAACCAAAACAAAACAAATTCGAAAGAATATTTTTAATACAGGCTAAAGCAGTGCCAGGCCATAAATAAACATTTGCGTAGATTTATTTGTTATTATTTCTTTGCTTTTACTTTTTTTGCGGAAGGAAAAAGAAAGGAGAAATGCAAAAAATATATACTTATACTTATATTTTTAGCTATAAAAGATGTAATCCGTAGTGCCTGATAACGCTAGCGCCACATACGATTTATATATAGCCTGTCTGATCTCTTTTTGACATTCTATAATAGACTAATGGCGTCTGGGGGCTTTGAATAGATTTCACCCGGCATGAACTTGTTTTTGTTTGACACGATTTGCTTGGGATTTTGATTGATGGCTGGTTTTGTTCTAAGAAATTAATATTAATCCACACATTCCTGGGTAAATCCAATTTTGAAAAATTTAGATAAACATTTCGAGTTATAAAATTTCCTTGAAAGGTTAATGATACAATATATGTACATATATTTTCCATATTAGTTTCTCTTGGTTTTCACATTTATGGTCTTTTATCACAATTATTACTCAATATAGCACGAATTGTGTTAAACCAACCGTATCGGCTATATTCCTTGAATTCCTTTTCAAATGTGCTTTTTTATTTATAGACTCAATGCCACCGATATCAATTAAAAGGCAATTTAAATACTTATTATTTTGTTGTGTGTGTTTCCAAGCATCATTTTGGGTCAGTTTACGAAACACGTTTTTTGGGGTAGATTAAGGAAGTCATAAATAAACATCAGTTCTGTCGAAGCTCTTTGAGGTCTTCCCACTATTGTTAACTATATACATAAATATTTCCCATAGATTTGTGTCATTCACTAAAATGTCACACAATTGCTTTTCAGAGTCTCGGCGGCGACTCCCATGACTCAAAGCCACATAAATTGCCATATACAATACGCATATGTATGTACATATTTATGTGCATATTGTCTGACTATACATATAGGCTTCTATATATTTATACATAATTATCTGAGTTGACTGACTGTGGCTTCATTTTTATTTTTATCACTTCAATTTCCGTTCGCTTACAAGCCAACCCAGAAATATGATTGTATCCACATTTTCTACTTGTTATTGTTATTGCTTTTTTTGCTCCCCAAAAAAGCTTTTCAAAACCATCGTACGCACGTTCTTCGCTTCTCCATTCAAAGTTTATTTAATTTTATTATTTATTTTTTTTTTTTGGATGTGCTAATATCGCAAATTGACAATAGAGCGTCAATAAATGGACCGGCTTTTCAACCTCATACCTCCCTCTGTGATTTTTTTGTTGTAAACTTTTTTCTTTGTTTACTGATTTTGTTTTGAAAGAAAAATAAAAAAATACAACTTGAAAGCTACAACAAAAAATTAGCATAACATAAGATG
>VNJR01006315.1:0-34815 GCA_008042585.1 Drosophila punjabiensis | reverse complement strand
GTCCTCGTCGTTTGTCTGGGGCAAGTCCTGCGTTTGTTGATCGTTACAGTAAATCATTTGAAATGAAATTTCACTTCCACTTGATGGGTAGTCCTGCACGGGGAGAAATAAAAAGGTAGAAAGTTATTCTATAAAGTAGTTTGAAATATATATAAAAAAAAGAAATATCTTTTAAAATGGGTTTCTCTAAAGAAAGAGAGAAAGATCCCAAAGATACCAAAGATAGACCAAAAAGTCTAGTAACCTTTATAATAATAATATTAAAAACCCAATTTATAGAATATGGGAAGGTGTATTTTCACTTCATAATGTAAATTTAAAATTTAAGCTTATATGGAGATGTTTTCCCGAATTTTCACTTCATTTCTAGATGAAACAAAGCACTTTTCCCAAAAGTTTAATCTAAATTTTTCCTATCTCTTCCACTTTATTATTTACCAGCTTCAAAATTTGTATTTCTCTCAGTGTTCAATCGCAGTTTTTCCTGCCCCGTTGCCACCCTCCTGGTAACTAAGTGGATTGCGCGTGGAAATGGGAAAACATGTGACCAGCTCTCCCACAGGGGATGGGTGGTGTTTGCTGCTCCCAAACCTTACGCTTTTCCTGGGTGGTTTTTCGGTTACTCGTATTATTTTTTTTTTGTTCTGGCTTCGTCGTCTTGCTGCTTTTTTGGCAAGCCAAAGTTTTCTATTAGACAACGGGGTGATTTCCACAGCGTCAGCTAGAATAAAAAGGGAAACTGGCTCTGTGTGGCGGCATATCGGTAAGTTGAGGTCATTTATTATGCTCATGACACCTTCCATCCTTCTCCGTTCCGTTCCGTTCCGGCTTCCTTTTTGGGTGATTCCCCCTGCCTTTTTCCACTGCCGCCTGGCAACATTTGTTATCTGGGATCCCCCCCTGGTCGCTGTTGCTGTTACTTTCCCCCCGCCGCAATTTTCCATTTCCCACTTCCCCATTGTTGTCTGGGGCAAAATTATGCAGCAATTCATAAAAATGGCTGGCAGAAGAATCCCCATTTGGCGTTACTTTAATGCCATTATGTTATTTTAACATAGATTTTAGCTACGGTCTATCGATTAGATCCAGGAACTGAACCAGATCCCGAGAAGGGGTGACCAAACCAGTCCAAATCGAGCTCTAGGGCTGCGATGTGTGTGTGGTTTTTTGTTTATGACTGTCATTTTGCGTGGACTTTTAATGGATTTTATTATTTTATTTGCAAGGGGAGAAGGTGTAGAAATGATGGTCCTGTAGGATCTCTTGGGGCAAAAGTTTATGGACTGATGATAGCCTGATTGAAAAGAAAAATATGGTTATTTTATGGTTATTTATAGGTATTATAAGAAGTTATTACCTTTTCAATTTCAGTAATAAAAAGTTAGTAAAATTTATTGGTCAATTTAAAGGTGTTTTTTTTACGATTAAAATTCACATTATTAACAATTGAATTCTTTAAAGTTAATTTAACACAATATTTAGACAAATGTTTATAAACGTTTTTAAAGATGTATAAAGAATAAAATGACAAGCAATTGCATTCATGAAGCTCTAAGTAAGGTATTTTTTAAGGGTCTTTTAGCTGAGATTCTACCTGATAAATGGTATTCTAAAATTATATAAAACCTTTATTTTAATTCAATTATATTTAACTAAAAGTAATAAAACTCCTTCTTGATAAAATCCACATAAACTAAACCCATTTCCCACTATAATCTCCTTTTATTTATTTCATATTTCATTCATCTGCTCAGTGTGATCTTTATCCCTTGTCCCCTATCAAATCTTAAGCCGTTTTATATGCCACAATTTCAATTAACTGAAATGGTCTTCAGACCCACAAATCCGAGCCAAACAATTGTCATGCCAGTCACATAGCCAGCCAGAACGAAGACCCTCGCGACAGACAATTAAAAAGGGAAACCACACAGACTGCTGGGGGGACAATTTAGATAAGCCCCAGGATCTAGGGAAGCAGTCCTCGCAGGACTTGCTTGGCTCCCCATTCGAAGCTCTATCTGTGCGCCACACTCAATTCATATCTTGTGCAACATAACAATTAGCAGAGCCCATAAAGCGGAGCAGTCGAGCACAGACAATAAAAGGAGGAAGTTGGGGAAAATGTGCGGGGCCGCAGTGGAAGTAAACTCTGTTTACATTCGCCCGTCGTCGAAAAAATGTGCACTAAAGTATCTAAATTTATAAGGGAAATAAACAAAACCGAGCAACACTCCATATACTGCCCGGTATGTGTGTGCACAGCAGATGATGCATTTAACTGGGCAGCAGCAATTTATGAGCGCACAAAAAACGAACAGAATATAAATACAGAATTCGGATTTAGATTTGGATTCGAAACGAACTGAAAAAAAAAGAACTTCCAACTTGTTTGCTTTCAATTAGTGCCGAACTTTCGGATCGTTGATCTGGCCCCGAGAATTATCTAAATAAACACGGAACGAGGCAGAGCCAAAGGCAGCGGAACACAGCGGCTATAAAAAACACACACACAGAAAGCTGAGGGGGAAAATAGAGGTAGTTGTTGCAGGGAACTAATGCATATTTTCCTCTAATTTTCTCTCCAAAAAATGTGTTAAATGTTTGCGTAAATAAAACAGTCAGTCAGTCAGAGAATGGGAACTCTACAGCCTCCTCTCCTCCAGCTACTGCCACGCCCGTATCCCAACTCGGTTCAGGTTTAAATTTGAGTTTGAGTTTGGTTTCAGGTTCTGTTTCGGGTTACTTGCATTCGCCGGTAGCCGCGCTTCGTTTGTTTTTTGTACTTTTTCCAATGAATCGCTGTTAGCTGTTTAGGCTTTGGTTTTCACTGTTTGGTATTCAGAATTTGGTATTTGGTTACCATGTCAAGTGGCAAGTTGCACTCCTGAGCCGCACAGTGTGCGAGTTCCCGGAATGTGCAAGTGGATAGAAATGGCTGCGTTGCATCGTTAGACTTGCTCTGGAAAATTGGTCTAAAGTTTGAGCAAACAAATTTCATTAGGGAGAAAATAGATTGTACATACATATGCACCTTGAAAAAATGTTAAAGAGATGTAAAGTTGAACTACAAAAGCAGGGCTAAAGGGTAGTTAAAATTATTCACAAAGAAGGGAAGTGACAGGAAATTAAATATAAATAAATTTAGATAAATTTAGATACCCTTTATAATTACATTTTTATTAAAGTTAGTTTAATATAGCAAAAATACCTTCACAGTAAGAAGATCCTTTATCTAACTTTATTTGTATTTTTCTCTTTTTTACAGAACGCGTCCTCCGTTACTGCGAGTCACCCTCGGTGGGCACCTGCTGCACCTACGGCATGGAGACCCGAATGGCCATGCAGTCACGCCAGCAGCTCGAGAGTCATACCAAGGATCACATCTCTAGGATGTCGGGCATCTTAGGAAGCAAGGCGACCAAGTTCAAAGGTAGGTCACGTCAACGAACCACTCGAAGATGTCACAGAAGCCAATGATTTGGAATATTTTTTTTTTGTGGAGTGTCAAGTGGTTCTGCCCGCCAGATCTGATCTATGAATTCCAGATCAAGATACAGAGATGACAATGAGGATGATGCGGGCCTCGAGTTACAAGTTACGAGGCAATGTCAAGTGGCAATGACTACCACGACAATGCGGATGTGGCAATGATTTCTTTAAGTATTTTTGCCATTAAAGCGGATGCAGGCCAGAAATAAAATCAAACTCTAAACAAACTCTAATTGAAGCGGAAATTAACCCCCTACCCTTTGTACATTCTCCACTAATTTCTGTTTTTTCCTTTGCAGAAATCTTCACCGCTCTCCTGAAAGAGTCCAGGACGCAGTTCAACAGCATGTTCATCCGTACCTATGGCGTGATCTATGAGCGAAATTCGTATGTCTTCTCCGATCTGTTCAAGGAGCTGGAGACGTACTTTGCCAACGGGCGAGTGGATCTGCTGGAGGTCATGGATAAGTTCTTTAACACGCTGTACCAGAAGATGTTCACAGTGCTGAACACGCAGTACACCTTTGACGAGAAGTGAGTAACATAATCTAAACGTAATCGAGACAGAAACTCCCAAGCGAATCCGATTTTAGAGGTCTAAAGCTAAAGAGGCCTAAAGACAAAACGTGTGAAACCGCAAAGTGTCTCTGCTGGGTCTGTCTCTGTCTCTGAATGACTGACTGACTTGGCTGGCGGTCGAAACTTTGACACGGCACACGGTGTGCGATTTCAGTTAACGATTCCGATATTTGAGCACATATAACATGTATCCTATAGAGCTTATAGAGAGCTCTAAAGTTGCTCTGGTTTTTGCTAGATTTTTTGATTGCGGTTGAAACGCTTACAGGGAAGAGAAAATGAGGAAGTTATAAAGAAGTTAAAGGGGACTTGGGGAATGCTCTAAAAGTAAAGAGAATATATAGCATTATTTAGAAACTTTGAGATGATTATGACTCTCTATAGTTTAATAACTAAATAAAATTAGATACATATTCTTATGAATGATTAAAAATCGTATTCATATATTAAAAATTAATATGTGGACTTATGTTTTACTTAACTGGAAACCTCTTTCGATTATTGCAAATCCTAATCATGATCTCTTATAGAAATCCATCTCAATGAATTTCTATCTTGGTCTCAAAATCTTCCTGAAGACATATCTCCTCACATCCTACTAATTTATACTACCTACTACATATTCTTCTCGCCAACGATTTAATCATCTAAAACCCAGATAACCCACCACCACTTCACCTATGCCTGGCATATAGCGACTCCTCTTTCCAAGCCAATCCAGTCTCATAACCAAAAACCGCACTTTATGCCAGTTCCTGTGTCAGCTGCTCGCATTTCCGCACAAAAATGGATGGCGTAGAGCGAAAATTGCGCCCACTTGGCTCATTGCCCTGGAACGGGAGGTCTCCGGTAACCGGGAACGACTTGGCCAAATGACTTTTGGTCGGTTCTCCTGGCCCTTCGCCTTGTGCCTTCCCCCCCTTCAGGCTCGGCTCGTGTTACCCACGCGCTTTCCTCCAATTGATGCCCCGCTGCTGACTTGGCTCCATCTCCGTCTCCGTCTCCTTTTCCGACTTCAACTCCAGCGATTCGCTTTTATTGTCATCGTTTTAGTTTGTCGTACGTGCTTTGGCACGTCGTCCGTTTATTGCCATTGGACAGCGGCGGCGGCAGCAACGACAACAACGATGTCGCGTAATTGCCGCCACTTGCCCGGCACCCCGTCTCCTTAAACACTTAGAGAAAAGTGATTTATTAAATGGAGAATTTATTGAAAAAGTTTAGTGACCTTTGGGCTTGAAACTACTTCATTTTGTGTGGTTTTAGCAATAGAATTCATTGAACATTGAGGTTATTATAATAATATTAAGTGAAATCTATCACGTTCCTTTCAATTCCCTTATTTCCTTTAAAAATACTTTTAAATACTTAATTTTTCCCAGTGTAAAATCCCCTCATATTTGTTTGTGGCTGATGTTTGCTCTGTGCGGTTGGTCGGTCGCTTGAACGGCGCTGGTTTTGCCCTCAGAATGGATCACATGCCCCATAACAGAGCCCCTCTGTTCCAGCTGGACTTGGCGCTGAGGGGCTCTCCTGCTCGCTTAATGAGGGGGTAGCTCAAGCAGTTAGTTTTCTTAGAGGGGAGGAATGGAAACTATGGGAAATCAACGGGTGTCGTTGTTTGGGCATAACTTTGATATGCGATATGGCCAAAATATGAAGCGACAAATGGAATGGCACATAAAGGAACGAATAGTGTTCAGAAAAGATACATTAAGGAGCTCCTCTAGAAGCTCAGAAGAAGAAGTATTATTATTCAAGAACTTATGGTAATTAAAGCAAATAGAGAAGGATATCATTGCATTTAAAAACGAATTCAAACTATTGTGCTTGTAGACAGATTAAACCTTTATATATACATAATAGTTGCACAAAGCTAATCCCCTCATTCCAAACTCCTCAAACCACCCTCCCATCAAGGAGCTGTTGCAGCTGCTGGTGCTGCCGCTTCACTGATCTGTCACCTCGGTGAATGCAACTTGCAGTAATTTCTAAATTGTTTAGCCTAAGTAGAGGGGGCCAACTGCCAACTGCCAACAACAGAGGCAACAACTGCTGCTGCCAGTGGTGGTGGCTCGGACCGGCGACTTCTTGACCATAAGGCCGAGGGCAGCCGTACAAGTGCAATGACTGTCATGCCTGATGGCCAACTCGGAGCTCGTACACACACTCTGCCCCAGAGGTGCTATGCTGTTGGGAGCTGCCACTGCAACGGCAACTACTCCAGCACATGGCTGGAGCAGCAACTATTTTTATGATTTTTCCGCATAAAAATTTAAGTTGTTGCTCCGCAGAGAGAGAGAGGAGTCAAAGGCAAGGCATAGCAAAGGCGTTGAGCCGTGCCATTTACAAGCGGAGATTTCCGCTGATGAAATATTTAATGGAAATATTTTCCCTAAAACATTCCGTACTCATTTTGCTTCACTCTCTTTTCCAGCTACATGCGATGCGTCAGCGAACACATGAAGGAGCTGAAGCCCTTTGGGGATGTGCCGGACAAGCTCTCCGTCCAGATTAAGCGCTCCTTTGTGGCCACTCGCACCTATGGCCAGGCCCTGGCCACGGCCTCTGAGGTGGCCAAGAAGGTGTTGAATGTAAGTAGCAAAAATTAATTAAATTCCTTTAAGCTCCTACTAATCCTTAACTAATTTCCAGGTGCGCCTTAATGCCGACTGCACGGGTGCCTTGACCAAGATGCAGCACTGCGGCGCCTGCAAGGGTTACACGGAAAAGCCGTGCACCAACTACTGTGTGAATGTGATCAAGGGATGCCTCCATTACCAGCACGAGTTCGATTCCGAGTGGGAGAACTTTGCCTTGGCCATGGACAAGGTGGCCGAGCGTCTTCTAGGATCCTTTAACATTGTGATGGTGGTGGAGCCCCTCAACATCAAGATCTCCGAGGCCATCATGAACTTCCAGGTGAGATCTGCAGGAATATCGAAAATTTATAAGCTATATCATTAGCATTAGCATAAACCAATAGCAATTTGTAACTCGTTTTTGGGGCCCAGAAGCAGCTGGAAGGCCTAAGTTATGTGCGCATAAAACTGTCAGTGCGTGCGAGTGGTTTATAAGCGTGTTGGTTCTTTAATTCGCATACATTTTAAACGAGTCTTCATAAAAAAAAGAGTAATAGTTGGGGAAACCCGCTCGGAGATGGTGGCAATTGATAGGAGTTAGAAATTTATAGAGCTGGAGAGCTTGAGAATTAAAAAATTTTTTATAAGGAGGAGTAGAAGCTTAGGAAGCAGGGTAATATATTTAAGCTGCTCTTAGACTGAATTATCTTCTAAAAATATAATTTATTGACTTGTTATCCTTGGAATATGTAAATCCTTTCAGTCTTCTCTGATTCATTCCATTTTACATCAGTTAAAACTAAACCCCATCAATCATATAAATTTCCTGGCAAAACTTATGCAAATATTACACAGAAAGCAAAAGAATAATTTACACTCGGATGGTCATAACTTATTGAATTTTGATTACTGCAATATTTTAAAACCTTTGCCGGCCTCTTTCCCTCTCCGAGTTCGCTGGAACTATCGCTTGACTCTTTGTTTTGCTTGCCATTTTTACGATTTATTTGCACAACATTTGGCTCGCATATGAATTTAATCTATATTTCCATTTAAAATTTATACATTTCTTTTTTTCGACCGCTGCTTCTTATGTTTGCCTGTTTGTATCTACATATATCTATTGTTGTTGTTTGTGTTTCGCCAATGCTGTTGTTGTGCGGCATTTGGCTTTTAATGTGTTTACTTTTTGCCCGTGCTGACGGCCCCATAAAAGGCCAAGAAAACAAATGCAAAATGCGAAATAGTATTCAATTTTAATTCTGATTAGCTTCTTGAACGAAGTCCGACTGAGGAGGAACCGCTTTTGATGATTGCCATCACCTAGCACAGGGTCGACAGTTATGATGAGCGGTTAACCCCCAACCCATTCCTCTCCTGCCCTGACCCAAGCCCCGTAATGAGAGGAACTGTAAACGGTTGGGAACTGACATGGGAGGGAGATATGGGTGAGCTGATAAGGCGAGGTGACTCTTCTCCGCGTCAGAGTCAAAGAGGTCTCTGCTCGCTCGAGTGGCCACTGATGGGCCATAATGAGTAGCCGCTCGAAATCAATTCTTATCTGCGGAATGGGTCAATAAAAAGTAGCTATAAATAGCCATTAAGGAGCCACACACTCGACGGGGTGTGAATGGAATTGCTGTTGAGTGTGGCGCAACTGGTTTCGAGATCTCAAATTAAAAGCAAGCTTTCTAATTTCTACAATAATTTAAAAGATAATATTACAAAATCGATAGCTTTCACATTTAACATAAAACTTTTATTTTTCTCATTAGGATTCTGGCCAGGACATCACCAGTCGCGTGTTCCAGGGCTGCGGCAGACCCAAGCTGAAGAAAATGAAGCGTTCCATTAACCCGAAGCTGCAGGGCGTTCAGGTGCTCAACGCCAAGAGTCCCGTGGAGGCAGACACTCTGGACATAGATGCCACTCTAGATGAGGCCATTGTTTTGAGAGAGCGCAGAGCAGCTGAGCCAGGCTCGCAGGAGACTTCAGGCCAGCAATCCCAAGAACAGGGTGGAGCAGGAAAGGGTGGCAATGGGGGAGGAAACAATGGCAATGGCGGCGGAAACGGTGGCAATGGAGGCAACGGAGGTGGCGGCGGCGGCGGCGGCAACAACCGTCGTCAGCAGCAGCGCCGCAAGCAGCAGCAACAGCGACGAAAGCAGCAGAACAATCGCGACGACAACGATGACGATGATAACGAAAGCGGCGGCGGTGGACGCGAGCCAATCCTAGACAGGATCGTGAGGGATATACGCCAGCGAGTTAAAGACTACAAGAAGTTCTGGTCCAACTTGCCACATTCTGTGTGCAGCAACGAGGATATAGCCTCTAGCTCTGATGTGGATGGCATGTGCTGGAATGGTCACACCATTGACAGGTGAGAATGATTTAAGATATATATAAAGAGAGCCATATTAAACCCAATTTCTGCTTGCAGATACATGCACTCGATCACCACCGAGCATGGCTCCAATCCCGAGTTCAGTGGCAATCCCGCCAGCACCAAGCAAACCGCTCAGATGTCCTCGCAGCTGGCCCATCTAAAGAATGCCATCAGTCACCTGCGCAATGCCTACAATGGTCAGGATGTAGAGTGGACTGAGCTGGGTAAGAATCCCCACAAACTGATCTTGATTACCATTTTACTTATATTGAATTTTCTCCTACAGAAGAACCCTATACAGGCAGTGGCGCTGGCTCTGGCTCCGGCTCCGAAGACGACGAGGATGACGACGATGGCTCTGGCCTGGGTCCGTTCGAACCAAGCCATAAGCCAGACATAGATCGTCCCACAGTGGATGCGGATAACGATGACGACGAGGATGGAGCCCGGCCGCAGGTGCCCACGCATACCTCACGGCCCACGGGCGGAGTGGATGACAAGAATCCCTTGATTCACACCACCCACTTTGACCAGGACCACAACACGATCGAAGAGGATCACGGTCAGCGCGGCGGCGACGGCGACGATGAGGATTCGGATGAAAGCCATAACGACGTCGACGATGATCATCGCTCGTCCAGCGCTCCGGAGAAGATGACGCTGCGTCGTGCTCTGGTTGTCTACCTACTGCCGCTGTATATGGCGTGGTTCGGCGGCGTCTGCGCCGATTTGCTGTGATTACCCAACGTGCGAAGTGCATCCCCCTGCACCTACACCACCCACACCTCTCAGTCATTCATCCGTGAAGCAAAATGTTATTAGCTGAACTACAAGCATACGAAACATACAACCCCCCATACATATATACGAAATGCGAGTCCAAAATTTTATAAAAACTTTTGAAAGAAGCAATCAAAACCGCGAAACGAGAAAGGAAAACCAGGCTTTCAAGCTCTTTAGAGTCGCTCAAAGGATTAAAAAGCTAAAATCATGAAAATCATGAGCTGAAATCTAGAAATTAAAAGTTCTTGGCGATCGAAAGAAGGTTTGATTTAGAGCGTAGAGTAGAGAAGTTTTTGAGGAGAGAGAATACGTAACGAGCCCATATTCTAGTTTAGTAAGACCCGAAGAGCCCCTGTGTCCCCACCCCCTCATTGTCCCCTAGATGTAAGTGCGAAATTGTAATTTGTAAGTCGGAGAGCGAGTATGTGTATTATCGAGTGCGTGAATGAACGAGTGAGTGCCACGGAGTGAGTGCCTGTTCAATGTGATCGTTTAGCAAAAATTAACTATAAATAAACACTTTAGCCCCTAGAATTGACACATAAATACAATATTTAATTTGTATTATATTTATATATACAAAAGAACACGCGAAAAACAATTAGCGCCCGAACACGAACAGCAATAACTAATGTCTAACTCTAACTGATAACGCCTAAGCCTAAAATTATTATATTACGTTTAACTCTTGGCCATAGAAAAAGCGTCCGAGCCACAGCTTTTGTTCTATTTTGTAATTTTGTATCTTTCGTAGACAACAGACGTACATGTAGCCCAGACCTTTGCCAGCCATTTGTAAGCGCATTTCAAACTGAAAACAAGAAACAAACAAAACACACACACAGTTTAAGCCTAAATGCATTTTATTTATTTTTGATTTTTTATCAGTTTTTATATTGTATGTATTAAAACGAAATGGAAAAAGAAAAAAAATACAAAAAATAACAATGAATTTCGAACAGTGTTTTATTTGCAAGGGAAAACATATAATACGATTTTATTTTTAAAATATTTAACAAGAAAGGAAGCTAACTTTGGAAACTCAATATTATTATATACCCTTGCTTGAAAATCAATCAATTTCAATTTGGAATGCTGTTCTATGCTTGTTTTTATCAGGGTAACAAATCAGCATTGTAAATTTAAAGTTTTAAAACTATATATAATTTATAGGGCCAGAAACGTCTCCTTTACTTTCTTATAATAACCGGCAAGGGTATAAAAAATTAACGTTGAGCAGTGCTGGCGTTGCCACCGGTCTTTGTAATACACGAACACGCTGTGGTGGCGCTGCAAACATTGGCATCAAAGCAGTTCTAATTGTCTTAAGTGTTTTGAGAAGCAGTTTCCGCTGGCAAGCAGTGCATAAGCACAGACATGAACCTCAAAAACTCGTTATTTAGAACAAGAATTTGAAAATATTTATTTTATTTCTATACTCAAATTAAACTATTATTAAAAAATGCATTAAAATTATTTACGTTCTTAAAACCATAAAATTTTTATGTTTTTACATATTTGAAATATAAGCAAATCATCATATTAGCAAATCAAACATCTAATTTTTGATGTTCTTTAGAACATTATGAAAATTTCTTTAATAATTACTTTTATGCCATTGTCTATTATGTATAGTAATAAACTGCCTCCACACTAACACAAATAGTACTGTTAAATTGTCTTCTGGATTTAAGTTATCAAAGTCATCGCTAATCGGCGTTTTATTCCGTACTTACTTTGATAAAATTAAGTTTTCAAGGATTCCACGTTTTATTCCGTACTTACTTTGATAAAATTAAGTTTTCATGGATTCCAGTCTTTGATTTCGCCCTTGATTGGGGTCTAAGGCACCAGCCCATTCTTCATTTGATTGGTTAAGCATCGCTTAATTCATTAATATCTTTTTTAATGCTGAAGTACACCAGTTGTATCTGTGCCTGATTCATGACTCTCAACAAAAGAGATAATAATTGAATACCTAAAATTATTTATCAGTTTGGAAGTACAATTTCTGACGTATCTCATGGGCTTTTCATGGGTTGCTTTTTATTTCTTTTATCCAAATTCCCATTTAGTGACCAATTTTGGCTAAATTTTTTCTCTATGCACCAAAAATTAATCAAAAAATTCATTCATGCCGGCAGCTGAAGCTGAAAGAGCATGAAAACTCCGAGATCACGGAGAAACAAAACAATCTGAAGATCTTAGCCGCTCTGTTCCCTCCGTTGGTATCTTGTATCTCGTGCTCTCCGTGCTTCTTTGGGTGCGCGGGGAGCTTCGTGGCGGCTTTTTCAGTGAGCGGCCGAGCGGCGAACGGTAAACAACAACTGCTGGCAGCGCAGACGCGAAAAATATAGACGGGCTGAAAAGAAAATTTCGAAACGAACGCAAAACCTGGAGCCCCAGCCTGCCGCCCCCCGTTGCTTGCACTCATAAATGTATCTATGAGATGCGCGAATCTCAGGCCGATGCAAAAATATATCTCAAATTTGAATAATTACGCAAGGCGCGGCACACGTGAGTTCGTTCGGTCGGGAGATTAATGGAAGTGAAATGAAAAGTGGAAATTGAAGCGAAAGTGGAAATTGAAGTGGAATCTCGGCTGTGATCATCACCTTGATGACTAACCAATTAGTGCGAGTGAAAGACGAAGCTAGATAAGAATATCAGCAATCGTTGTTCGACCGCAATTCCGGGTAAGTTTCATTAGGCAAAACATTTAAATTTCATAAACAAATATTTAAACTTTGTTTCGTTGCTCCACCGGTGCGCTGTTCCACTGGCCAAGTTAACGTTTGACTTTTAAGACCCCATCACCATCTTTATATCCACCTCCATCGCCTTCTCCCCAGCGCCGTTCATCTTGTATTTACAGCTGTTCGATGGAAACCAGTTTGCGGCCCACTGACTAGCTAGCTAGTGTTTCTAATGATATTTGCTTTTTGGGCCGCATCAAACCGCTGAAAGTCTCTTGCTCTTGTCTTCTAACTGCAGTTAAGGCTCGAACTCGCACTCGTACTCGTTGCGGTTGAAGGTTGTTGTTGCTTCACATGGAGCCCATTGTCTGGGCCTCAAAATTGATTTGGCTGTGCCTCGTTACCCGCGCAATTATCAGACAAACGAACAACAGTTGTCAGCTGTATCTTCATTTTAAAAAGAAATTACTGGCATTAAAAATACGTAACTGGTGAGAGAAATACAGAAAGAAATGAGAGACAAGATGGGAACGGCGTAAACATTTCTCCGTGACGTTCTAAAGCATTTCACGCTTATCAGAACATTTTAATTTACCTTGCTAGGGTTTGCCTTTGTTATTTAAGATATTATTTTCTCTGTAAAAACATTTTTATACTAATCAGCTTTCCACCTTCAAAACATTTTGAGAATATAAGCTTAAGGCACACATTACCAGGAGTAAAAAAATTTTAAGGTAATAAAAATAAGAAACAAAAAAAATCCGCACACCACGAATTTACCACATAGCAGAGCAAGGTTTCGATCCTCGGACCTCTGGGTTATGGGCCCAGCACGCTTCCACTGCGCCACTCTGCTTGTTGCCAACACTATGTCTAAAGCTGGTTAAACATAACAGCTAAACTGCTTGCAAGCAGTTCAGGCTCTATTTGCTTTGTCTTGACGTGCTGAAAATCAAACTTTATCTTGTAGTTTTATCGCAATCTGATAGCTATATTTTTTTAAGGAAACATTGCTATCTGATTTTTTCTAGACAAAGTGCTAATGCTGATTATGGCTATGGAAAGGGCAGCTAAAAATCAAAAAGATAATAAGGTTTTTACGCTTTAATATGTTAAGAACCACGTTAGTAACTTTGTAATTTTCAACCCCGAATAACATAGGCATTTTTTGACACAACACCGAGAACAAGCAGAGTGGCGCAGTGGAAGCGTGCTGGGCCCATAACCCAGAGGTCCGAGGATCGAAACCTTGCTCTGCTATGAAGTACTTTCGCGTTGGGCGAATTTTTTTTTTTTATTTTTCTTATATTATGGAAAAATTACTGAATTTTATACTGATTTTATAATGAGCTGAATATTCGGGAAAGATTAACTGAGGATGAAAGCAACGTCGGCATCGCATAGATCCGCGCCTTAGCGGATTGACAAAATGGGGAACAGGAAAATTTCTTCCTGATTTTTGTGAATTACATGCTGTTGTGCAAATATTTTTGTTGTTGTAGGCAAAGCAAAGAACCAAAAATTGGTGTTTTAAGCTGAATTAACTGACGGAAATGGTATACTTTTGGGCTTAGTTTAGAATGGGGCACAGTTTGAGCTGCCATAGGAACGATCTGTTAATGTAAAACTTTAAATGTAAATCTCTAAATAAAGACGAGCTGCTTTTGGAATATCTAACCTACTGCATTGTTTAACTTTATTCGGTTGTTTTAGTATAAAAGTACAAAATATGAGCTAAACTACTAAGGGTTTTCACTAACAACTAAGGCGAAGAATTGTCCACTGCGATCAGTAATCCTCGTCGCAGAAGCAGCCGTCCCGCGAATTCTCCACGATCCAGTCCAGGTATTTCGTCACCCTGGTGTACACCCCAGGATAATTGGGTCTGGCACAGCCATTGCCCCAGGACACGATTCCGATCTGCTCGAATCGCTTGTCATCGGGCCGAAGGCGCACCAACGGACCCCCGGAGTCGCCTTGGCAGCTGTCCCGCCCACCAACTCCCGGATAGCCCGAGCACATCATGTTCTTGGTGATCATCTTCTGGGTGTAGTTCGTCTGGGCCACGCACTCGTCGTTGTCCAGCACCGGGACCTCGACCTCCTGCAGCAGGCACGAAGGTTTGCCATCCTCTTTGAGCGTACCCCAGCCAGTGGCAATGGCCTTGGTGCCCACAAAAAGATCCTGGCGCTGCTCCACCCTTGGCAGGCATATGGGACGGATGAAGCTGGTGATCGGGACGCGGTCATTCAGGCGCAGCAGGGCAATATCATTGTCAAAGTTGGAGAAACTGAACTTCTGACTGAAGGCGCGCAGAACGAATCGCGTCTCTGGGCGCTCCTTGTCATTACAGCGATCGTGCTCCCCGAAGGTGACCTTGATCATGAACCACATGAAGCCCTTGACGCAGTGAGCCGCCGTCAGCACGTAGCGATCATTGATCAGGGTTCCGCCGCAGTAGAACCTATTGAAGTAGCTCAGCCGGGCCATCCAGGGGTATTCACTGACTCCCGTTGTGGTTCCACCCACAATCCGTGACTCGTCATTGCGTTCGCCGCACCTGAAAGGGAATATAGGAAGAATTATAGTATTTTTTTATGGGATGTGATTTGACTTTGTAATTTTTAAGGCTAAAGAACAGTATTTAAAAATATATGAATATTTAAAAGAAATGTTAATCATTTAAAGCTTGTAAATAAAACCAAGTAGAATAAGTTGTTAAAGTTTTTCTTGTGTTAAATTATGCATTTTTTAAAATTTTTAAGATCTTTAATCGTGGTTGGAACTTACTACAGTCTGTAAATTATATATGTATATTCGCAGTAGTTTATAAATTTATGAGCAGAAATAAAGAAAAATGAACTAGCAATCATTGCCTTATAGCACCTCATTAGCAAGTTCATATTGAACAGACAAATGAAATGGGTCAAGGGTGCCTTTCGCGATCTCTCTCTCTCTCCCGATTGGCAAGTTCAGAGTTCAGCAACCCCGGGCCACAAAGAAAGTGTTGGAAGTGTTTTATGGACAGACATAAAACAAATGAGCGATTTTTGCAGATTTTATGGTTGTCCCACAGCGACTACAACGCTTTACATTAAACAGGTTTTTAATTACCACCGGACACAACATGCAGCCAAAAACAAAATTTAAAAATTCTTCCACTGGGTCGCAAAGGAAGCGCATCAAGTTACCTCTCTTTCTCTCTCTCTGTCTTTCTCTCTGTGTTTATTTTGGCCACAAAATCAATCGATCCAACCGCAACAAGTATTTGGGATTCAGATTTTGTGTGTGTTTAATCGTGTCATTGCCCCAAAATGGTGGCCAGGCCAGGCGAGAGGCTTCCCGAAACAAAGAAGCAAAATGTGCGACGACGACCCACTTAGGAGACGGAGACGGAGACGGCTTGTCCAAGACCGCCGCCTTGGCCAAAAGCCGGAGCCAACGGCATTCCCCTGCCTCCCGCACACACATTAATATGACATGACGCATTGAGCGTACGCCTTACACGATATATACTATATACGATATATACATATATCTATAGCTGTATCTGTATCTCCTGAATAAACACACGCACGCTCTGAAAACCAAACAGAGACTGTTATCAAATCGTATGCAAATAAGTTTATTTTTTCGTTCTTTCATATGCAAAAAAAAAGAGAATAAAAAAACTAAAAACAAATAAAAGAAAAGTACAAATTATATATAGAAATAAAACAGGTTTTAGGCCTTCATTAACAAATCGAAGAATTGGCTGCGACTACATAAAGTTCCACTAATTTTACGGCTGGATTTTGATGCATGGGAGGGAAGTTTTTATAGATTCTTAAGAAATACAAAACTAATTGGGAATAAATTGAACTAAAATTTAAATAACGCTTGAGAATGGAATAAAGATACTATTATATTTGTTAGTTTAGTAAATATTGTGTAAATAATTAAATAAAAAAAAGGATTTTAAACTCGTTCCTAACTCAAGAAAAAAACTCATTAATTATGATTCGGATTCAAAGCAGTGAAGGAGTCATTTCCGACCATATAAGCTTCTGATTAAAATTTAAAAACCCTGCAAAGGTGTAAAAATCAATACAACTTTGAAGTATATTATAAAAACCTCAGTTCTTAAAGATCAAAGACCTAACGACTTCACATACCTATACCTCACATCCATTTAACTCCTTAAATATTTTCAATTGTTTAACTATTTTGCTCACGAAGCAATAAGCTCCTTTTTAACTCCCTTAAGAATCCGCTTCCTTTTGATTTCGATTTTTTACTGCCGACTCCATAAATACCCGAGGGAACTGGCCTAAGCCGAAAGCCAAGTGCTTAAAGCCAAAGTTCAATTCCCAATTGGCAATGCAATTTGTTTAATGGCCACACAAGAATGCCTTTCGAGTGCAATTCTTCAGAGAGAACCTGACTTTTGGGGTCACGCGGGGAATTGGTATTTCAAAAAACGGGTAACAAATGGCCAAATGAATCTTTTCGACCAAGAAGAATGCGGTAAGGTGGCTTGAAATCATTAACTTCATGAGTTTAGTTTAAATTTTAAAAAGAGCTTCAAAAGTTTATTGCTAACTTTAACTTTAGTGATCTAAAAGAGATGTTTTTATTTTAAAGTTAAGCCGGGTTCATTTGGTCTAAAATCAAGGAAGTTGTTATAAACAGAGTGGAAAGATGATTTAGTTTGATAAAAGGCATGGCCAAGTGATTTTCTAGAAAGTTGAAATGCGTTTTAACTGATGGTTTAGATAAATATGGAAATTAAATTAGGTGTGTAGTCATGCTGACTCTGTTTTCAGAGTTTTGAAAAAGGAAATATTTATGTAGTATTAGGGATCTCTTATAATCTATTTATATTCTTTCATCTCAAAAGACGGTTCTCTCATTGACAGCCATTCCTATCCTATCTATTGATATTCTATTCATCTCAAAAGTCAATTCTCTCATTGACAGCTTCCTATAATTAACTTTGAGGAGTGTTAGAACCGATTTCTCTACGGATATATCCCGTCGATGGCGTGCTCTCCTCGCAGGCACTCGAATCTATCTGTAACTTTAACTGTTTGTGCCATTTGTATGCCGTGACAATGACAACGCCAGAGTGGTTTATCACCTACCCGGCCGTCTAACTGGAAGTTGTCATCATGACCATGACAGCTTTCGTGCATCTCTGGATCTGTGGATCTCTGGATCTTCAGATCTTTGCATTTGTAGGTATGAGCACACACACATGCCATATGCGAGAATGTGTCTCTGGGGGATGGGGACTGGGACTAAGACTGGGACTCAGACTGGCACTGGGACTGGGACTGGGACTCACCTGCAGGAACATGTCGGCGACGTTTGGTTCTGA
The DNA here is from genome assembly GCA_008042585.1 of Drosophila punjabiensis. NCBI lineage: Eukaryota > Metazoa > Arthropoda > Insecta > Diptera > Drosophilidae > Drosophila > Drosophila punjabiensis. The sequence goes on along the minus strand of VNJR01006315.1, from coordinate 16,938 downwards.
GCTGCCGGCGAATTATTGCGATTGAAGGCACCGAACCAATTCTTGATCGGATTTTGCCGGAATACAGGTTTGTTGCCATTGCCATCCAAAGAGGTTGAGGATGAGGAGGAGGAGGCTGAGGTGCCAGATGAGGCGGAGGAGGAGGCAGCTCCGATTTTCAGCTTCTTTGGCTGGTGATGGGCTGCACCCAAGGCCTGATATTTGCCCGGAATGGAGGATAACGATGATGTTGTTGATGTCGTCGTCGTCGTTGTTGTCGTCGCTCCTGCTGCTGCTGCTGAGCAGGAAGCGATGGCCAGCACGAGTGGCCAGTGACGTAAGTGGAGCATCATCTTCTCTTCTGGTTATGCAATCCGCTGCATGTAAACTTAATGAGTCTTCGCCACGAGCAGTTCCGTTATCAGAATATATTTCGATATTCTCGCTCAGCTTGTTCTTCGTTCTTTGCTTTTAATTCTTTGGGAGAAGCTAACTCTGGCTTTTCGAAATCTCCGTTCGCACTCCACTTGTTAATTATGTAAATCAAGCACGGTTTCTTTCTGTCTTATTGTTGTTGCACTAATTGAACCACTTCACATGACTGCAAACTGTCAACAAGTCGCGCCCTGATCCCAGCGAATTTCTCGATCTGTTTGTTTGCGATTCTCGAATCTCGAATCTCGGATCCACTAATTCTCAGTCCCTCTGATCCGCTCCAAATCGTGGCTATAAGCTAGTTCGCACCGCCGCACACGCGAAAGTCTGCAAGCCGACTGATACGGCGCCGAAGAGCGACGGTGCCAAGAGCCAAAGTCAGAGCCACATGCTTTCAGCCAAAAGCCATTTCCATTGCCAAGGCCCGAACCGAAGCAGCGCCGTCAACGCAGGCGTAGCAGCAGCAGCGGACGCAGGCGCTCGTTGAGCAAAGAAAGTTGCGCATGCGCAGCGCTGCGTGCGTTGGCTGAGGCGCAGGCGACAAGAACGCAGAGAGCCGGCAGAGGTGGAGAAAACACTGAGAGAAATGTGTAATATCGTTATTATTTATAAAATATTGTTTATAAAGAAAATACTAAAATATTTAGAGCCGAAACTTATTGTTCTATTGCAGTCGAGCTTTAATAATATTTCGTAAAAAATACCATTAATTCTTTGAAAAATAAAGAAGTACCTTTGACTAAAAAGAGCTATTTAAATTAAAAAAAAAAAACTTTAAAATTAAATTCCGGGCATTTGCAGGAGCCTCACAAAGGCCAACGCATTGCAGAAAAATTGTCAGACTCTGAAATATTTAAATAAAAACACAGCTTCTTATGTAAGTCTTTATTATAATAATTAGTTATTAAACCAATTTAAAAAATTGTTTTGCAGTTCTTGAACTTTAAATTTCCTTCAAATAATAATGAAGATTTTATCGTTAGTTTCTAGAGATACTTTCCCTCAGTGCAGAGAGTGGGCCAAGTCAGAACGTTGAGGGCAGGCGTATTTTTGTAGGCTCCCCTGAGTTCCTAATATGCTAATGTGACAGTTTGCTTTGGCTGGGCTTGTTTCCTTCTTTTTTTTTGTATTTTTTTCGTTACCAATGGAGTGTGTGCGTTGGGGAGTTCTCCTCGATTCTGCCTCTTTTCTTCTGACGCCGACATCGTCTGTTTAACGTTTGTTTATTATGCTCGCAACGTCAATACACCGTAAAAATTACAATCAATGATGGGAATTGATTTAGGCAGTTGACACACAGATAATCCGGTTGATCTCCTATTAAGAAATCTGAGAGAAAATTGGGAGAAAATTTATTAAGATAGCTAATCAATGAAGCAAATAACCGTGCTGAGTTCAATGAGTTTATATTTGGTTATAGAAAAATGTATGTTCTTATTAAATAATTGATTAATATTAAAGAGTTGTTAAAATGGGTTTAAAAAGGATTTAAAAAAAAGGTAATAATACAAAAAAAAAGCCTGTTTATCTTCTCCATTAAGTAAAGTTATTAAGTAACTAGTTGAACCAATATTCCTTTCAGTGCAAAGCGAGCAAATATTTTTCTAATAGCTCAATAGCTTACAAACTGGAAGTGGAAACCAGAGTTCACTCCCAACAGCCAACACAAACATCCTTTAGGATCGGCAAATATGAACTTCAAATATTAAGTGGGCGAAAGAGAGATTTAAATTATATATATTTCTGATCGGAATGATGGGCAGCTATAGGCCCACACACACGCACACACTCAGTGGTAGGCTCGTGGTATTTCACTTTAGTTTTTCATCATTGCCACCCTTTCATCTTTCCCGACGCCTTTTCACTTGCCCAGCGGAAAGAGAGAGGGAAAACCGAGTTTTTCGCATTTTCATGTTCATTTGCAGCGGCATGAATTAACAAAAAATAAAAAAAGCAGCGGGAATCAGATAATTTATGTTTTTGCATTTGTACAGCGGCTGGAGTTTAATTTAAATTACTTTAAATGTGCAGCCACTGAACTCGGCCACAGATGATGTGATGACCCAATTAAGTTAAATGGAAATTCATTAAAAATGTCGCTCCGTCAAATGATTTGAACATATTACGAGATTTGGTAATGTATCGAGTGTCATTTCATTTCTGAATACAATTCGCTTAATTGTCATTAAATCGATTAATGTCTGTTTAAATGAATGTAATGTGTGAAATGGAAATGCACTTTCAGCCAAGTGGTGTGGAAAATGTATAAAATTATGATTACAAAGTTGATGGGCATTTTTATGCTTATTTAAAAGGAAATCTTTACTTTTTTTAAGAGATTTAAAATATTAATATTGCATTTATAACTTTATATACTAACACAGCCAGGAATTCCACTTAAAATTCATGAATGCACCCAAGCAATCTTCCTTGAATAACAATTTTTGCCAGCCATTTGGACACACCTTATCCCTTTACCTCCCCACAGCTGCCACACCAATTCCGTAAAGCAATTTTCTCCATTTCCATATGGGAAAATCGCTCACTCACTCACTCACTCTCCTAATCAAAAGTCAACAATCCGTGCCGAAAAAAAATGTGAAGCAAAACTTTGCTTTTGATGGTTAGACTCAATGGGTTTTCCTTATTAATTGAAAGCATGCAAATTTGCCTCTTCTAATTTTCTAATTTCAAACTCTGATTGTTTCTTTTCGGGGCTGCAGGCAGACACCACCGGCACTCGTAATTGTTAATTGGAGGGAAGCGAACTGAGACACCAACCGGCGGAGGAGGTGGTGGGGCGAAAGGTTAGGCACCAGAACCAGGGGACCAGAAAGCGATCCACCTGACATGCAAGGCAGCAGCGCTTCGAATCCGTGACGACAATCATTGCATCACCGAGATTAGCGGGCATTACCGGGCGTAGCCAAGCAAGGATGAGTGCCGCCGGCTGGCTTGACATGAATGCAGCTCTCCAGAGTCTCAACGAGAACAACCCAGAACAGAGTGTGAGACCCGGGACAAGGCAGAAGCGGAGGAGCAGCTACGCCGGACGTAGTGCCACCACGGCCGGTGTCCATGGTCGTGGCAGCATTGGCAGTGTCAGTGCGGGCCTCTACAAGGCATTCCGAGAGCGCTTCCTCAGCAGCGATGATTCCTCGGGAAACTATCGCAAGCTAAGGCAAAGGGATGCGGAACTAGGACTTAATGGCTCCAGTTCCACGGACAGCTCTGGCGAGGATGGGGTGCCCAGCAGCAGCAGCAGTGTGGAGGATCTCTTCGCCAGCGAGGCGGACAGACGCAAGTGGCAAAGGAAAGCCTCGGAGCAGAGGCGTCGGGCTGCCAGAAAAAAGGTAGGTGGTTTTGAAAATTACATTTAAAATATTTTATCTTAAAAATTTGACAATTGAAAAGTATTGGAATTTGATTGCAATTTTATAGAAATTTTATTACTATTATATTTATATTTATATATAAGTATATATATCATTTATATTATTACTTTTTTATTCTATTATATTGACTTGATTCAAATTTAAAGGTTTTAAGGCTTCTAAATACTTTAAAACTGATGTTTTATAGTTTCTCCAGTTTGATTTGGAAATAAATTTCCCGAAAATACCTATAAGTCAAACTTATTTTCCGGCAAGTTTAGGCTCGACTTTTAATTATTTTTCTGTATTTAAATTACTAAGTCATAATTTTTAATGACCAACATACTAATTATATTCCGGAATATATCGTAATAACAAATTTAAGTGGAAAAATACAAGTTTATGTTGTGAAACAGTGTCACTTTATTTACTTGGTAAGTAAACATTTCGCATTAAAATTTGTTGATAGTATTTAATAAATGCTCTATTTAATTTTTATAAATTTATGCCATGCTTAGATTTAGCTGACATTGTATCTTCTTTTATCTAGACTTCATACATTTTAATAACCAACAAATAGTACTTTCTTGACATGCATAAATTGTATCAATTTAAGACCTGTGCACATATTTTCTATATATTTAAAGAGCGTTTCGTCTTCCGAGCAGTTGCAGTAAAAGGTTTAAATTACCTGCTTTCCATTTTGATGTCGCTCGCAGTTGATTTTTGAAATTCCCATCAGGTCTTCCCCAAAACTACAGTTACGTGTGCGAGTTTATCAGGCATTGATTGGGCTTCGAAATTGGTTCACTCTCAGCACGAACTGTCGCGTGAAAAACTATAAACTCTGAACATTCCAACTTTTCAGTTTCGTTTTGTTTCATTTCGATTTCGATTTCGTTCACTGGCCCGGCTAATTTGCATTAAATTCCATCTAGTTCCCTCGTTATATTAGATAATTGCATTAATCGCTTTGGTGTGGTCAGGCTGGGCGGTGGGGTGCTTTGTTTTTTTTTTTATAACTACTTAATGAGGAATCATTTTACAATGGGGTTACTGGACGCCATGCTCTGTTTCTGTGGCATATGGTTTCACTTTCGTTTGTCTGTTAAACTAATTAATTTATGTGGGTTTATTACTTATATCGTATTTTACATTTTTAATTTACTTTTATTGGGTGTAGTGACATTAAAAATTATTTGGAATGTGTAAGATTTTGATTGATACTTACATTTAGATTGAAATCAATCAAATTTATGTTTGTTTTTGTATACGTTAAATGTAAACTTTACATTTTTTGTTTTTTTTTTAAATTTATTTTTACCCATGTATTATTATTATTTATATTTTATTATTACATTTTTAACTATGTAACTGTGTTTTTGTTATAAAAATTATTAACAGACAAAATTTTAACTTGTTAGAAACTATAATGTAGTGTGCAGATATAAACCCAGAATAAATATGTATAATATTTCAGGAATTATTGATCAAAAAGGATGGTAAAAAACAGAAAATATATATATATTCTAATTCGCCATAAAAATATTAATCAACAAAAAATATTATATTAGAAAACATTTTAAGAAAATAACCAAATTGCAAACTTTAAAGATATGCCAACATCGGCTTACAGATGCTCTTTTTCTTGTTTAATTTAAATTTTCTCTATTCTCGATTTATCCCACTGTGCTTTTCATGCCGCCATACAGCTGTTGGGAAAGCTTTCACTTTGTTTACAAACAGCCGGCGAAAAGCTGCCTCGATTTCTCTCTCTCTGTCTCTCTCTATTTTTTCTAATTCTCCGTTACTAGTCTTATGGCTCTCTTGAGTGATTCTCTCAGTTCCACTCGAAATCTCAGCAACGGCCTTCTATAAGCGACTTAAATCTGGTTGCTGGTCCAGTTTTAGTCTTGCGAGGATTTTGGCTTAACTTTGTTAAGCTGCGTTCTTCTGGGATTTTCTATATCTATTTTCTTTTTTTGTATTGTTCTTATTTTTTTTGTGGGAAGCACGTTGCGTTGGCTACCATTTCGTGGTCCAGTGGACTTTAAAGTAGCCTTTGGTTAAAGCCGCGCGCCTTTTTTTGGCCCGTGTCTGTTTGCTGGTTTGTTTGTTGGTTTGTTGTCATTGCTTAGCCGCACCGTATGCCATGTTAGTTTTATTTTTACGCCGCTGCTCCTGTCTCGCTTGACTGCACATCCTGTTCATCCTGTTTTTTCCATTTTGGCTCTGTGGCCATGCTCCTTTTTTCGTTTTTATTTTTGCGAATTATTCAGCTAGGCGCATTCTTTTTAAGGATACACAAAGAGAAAATTGAGAGCTAAGTTTAATCATGTTTTTTCTGAGATTAAGATCTGTTAAACTCGATTTTTTTTATGAGCACTTTAAGATATTGAATATATTTTTGTTAAAAGCTTAAAAAAAATAAAGTATCAAAGTTTCTTAAAATTTCTTAGAATCTACATTAAAACTCCCTATAATTTTTAATAGTATTTTCTTCCTGTGCACTTCTATAAGCACTTTGCAGCTGTGTTCACCAAAATAAAATGAGCGAAAAAAAAAGGAATATATAAATAAATGGCCAAAATTGTGCGCCGCAGTGTCGCCAGAGGAAGTAAAAAAAAGGCGAATGCAATCAGTAGACCCAGATCTATGACGGGAACTTGGCCCCTGCTCGCTCCTTCCCAACCAACAGGCTCTTTTATTCTCTCTTTCTCCCCTGGCTCTCCCCTGAAGTGGCAGCCCCTTACGTAACTCCAGTCTTTAGCTTCCTAGAACCCCGAACCTTGCCTAGACCAGACCCGACCACTAACCATCTCTCCATCTCGAACCCCGCGCCAGGTGCTGCCTGGCCCGTCCACACATGTGGCCCAATGATTTATGCACGCTACTTAATGCCTTCTTAATTACATTTTATGTTACAACCGAAAAATAATAATATCTTGCTGAAAAACAGTAGACAAGGAAGAGAGAGAGAGCAAGCAGGGCTAGCCAGGATGTGGGGCAGAGGCTGGCACACAAATCACATTCCTTTTCATGGGGAAGGACACGTCCCAGCTGCCAACACAATGCGGAAAACGCTTTCACTTTCACTTTTTCGGTGCAGCTGCTGTCCCGCTTTCCCCCCTCCGTCGCACTCTCCTCCCTTATAGCCATCATATGCGACTGAAACAAAAATCTATTTGGCAATGGCCTTGGGCTTAGGGATAAAAGGGGGCTGGGCCTGGGGTTGGGGGCTGGGAGTCCTTGTGGAGGGGCTCCTGGAGCCTGGAGCCTGTCCGGGGGGACAGACGTACGTTCTTGTGTATTCAGTCAACACAAATTTGCGTGGCTTTTTTTTTTCGTAGAGGGCTCACGACATTTTTTCCCCTTGCAGTTCATTGAAATGTGTGCGACAGGCGAAATACAATTACACCATGGATTCATGTTCATTGTCTGGATGCGTGACGTCAGCTGGGGAGAGAGAGAGAGCCAGGGGGCGTGCAGAGCGACAGGACTCGTGTCCTGGGGTGCATTCCAATGCGCCCCAATACCCTCTGTTGACAGCGATAGTTGGATTGCATGGCGGGCCCAAGGTGAAAGTTCAGTTACGTGATGTTTGTCTTGCTTTCGATGGCAACAGATTTCATTTGGACGTTTTGTTTTGTGTGAGGATTTAAATTAAAAATTGGTTGTTTGGGAAGAAGTTTAATTTAAAATTGGGGGATAGGTATTAAATCTAGAAGTTTTTGTATACATTTTAAGGAAGGAGCTTTCTTACTTATTTATATCTTTAAAAAATCGGGTCTGCTAAAAGAAATCTAAACATTCACTAATTTTGATACTTTAAATATTTCATTTCACTATTTAAGGCATAATTTTAATTCTTAAAGTTTGTGGTTTAAGTAAGTAAGTGGTTTAAACGTCTAAACATTTTATATGAATATTTTAGACATCTATTTCAGGGGGTTTAAAAGCCTATTTAGCTTATTAAACTTATTTTTTAGATAAATGAGATTACTTTGCTTTAAGTCCATGACTCTAACTACCTTAAATTATTTCCTAGAAGGTGAGGTAGCACATAGTCTTCGAGTATTTAAAATATCTACCTTTTATATAAAATAACTACATAATGTGGTATTAAATAATTGAACATTAGATTCAGTTCTAAGAAAACACCTCATTTACTCCACAGAATAGATATCTTTAAGTGGTTTCCCATAAATATAATATTCCACATTTGAAAACGCTTTTCTTGGTATAGTTACACCTCAAATTCACCCAAGCTGCAAATGACAAAGCCAGGATCCTTGGACCGTAGACCTGGGCCGCTTAAAGCCCTGTCAAGTGCTTGCCATTGAGCCGGAACAAGTGGCGAAATTCCTTTTCGAATAAAAAACTGGGCTTATTTTTTGTATTTTTTTGTGTGAGCCGACAGTTCGTGTTTCACAAATTAAACACGTAGCCAGGCCGGCTGCCAGTGAACACCGAAAACTGGAAGCAGCAAATCCTTTCTGTCGAATGCCAAACTGGGACCCCGCTGTGGTCGTGGTCGTGGCCATTGTAACTGAGCCACGACTTTGCCTGGCCAGAACCGTGTTGTTAACTCGGTCCTGCCCAACCCTCCCCTCTCCTTATTTTTGCCAGAAAGTCAAATTAGCGCTTCCCCTCCCTTCTGTTTCGCGTGAAAAATGCAAATTTTCTGTACTGTTTTGTTGTTGGCTGTTCATAATTCTCCACTGTCCCTGACCGGAGCGGAAGGTCAAGCCTAGAACAATAATTACACAATTTATAATTCACAAAACAATTGTTTCTGACAACTGAAATATTTTTGTTCGAGCCCTGTTCTCGCTTTCGGCCAAAAAGTTTCCCCACTAAATGGGGTTTGGTAGTTCAGCCCGGCGCGCCCAAGTTTCTAATTGAAATGCCTAAAGTGGGGCCTCATAGTTTTCCGGCCAGTGAAAAGTGAATTGTCGCCAAAGGCGGGGAAATGTTGTTGAATAGGGTAAAGGTAACAGGGGAATGGGGACACCCTTGGGAGCTCCTGCAGCCCCTGAACCCCCTGAAACCCTTTGGTTCGGAAAAGAGCAGCTCTCTAGAATTTTCCATGTTGCCTGGGAAATACTGAGCCAAGTTGCCAGGGCAACAAAATAAACAATCTACACTCAGCAAACTAATCAATTATGGAATCCTTTAGGTAGCAATATTTATATTTGGCAGGAAATTAAACAACTTTATTTATAATTAAAGTTTAAAAGCTTTAAATTAAGTTGTATTGTTTGTAGGAGTTTTTGCTCTTTGTTTTAAATTCTTAAAGTAGTAATAAATCTATTTCCCATTTTAACTACCCTATTTTTCATGTGTAGAGTGGGCTATGAAAATATTCCATATATCAATCTAGTAGTCTGAGAAATCCAATCCAACGCTGTCAGCTTTTTGTACTAAAAGTTGTGTTACACAATCCTCATTCAGTACATAACAGCCGAGCTAGTAAGAGCACACAAGCTCTAGTAAAAGTGTGAAATTTACTTTTCCAAATCATAAGAAAGAGAAAAAACTAGAAATAAAAATCTAGTGATATATAATTTATAAGTTCCTTTCACCCCGCGTTGCAAATATGTCGATCTTCGACAATCCCGAGCAGCTGCGGCAGCTGCAAAATCTGCTGAATCCCAACCAAAGGAGACCCGGTGTGGAGTACAGCAGCAGTGAGGATGAGGATGACTCCATGGTGGTCCACAAGATGTGTGAGTAGAAAGAAACTTGATCCTTCAAGGGTAAAGGGACTCTATTAACTATTTATTTATTGGATATTCGCTCTCAGCTCCTGCTGGCATTGGGCCTGCCAAGAGCCCAGGCACAACCGGCAAGGCAAAGAGTAAAAAGAAGCCAAATCCTTTGGCCACACCTTTGGTTGAGGAGCAGAAAAAACAGCCAGAGAGCCTGGAAGAGTGGCAGTTACAGCAGGAGAAAGAGGACAATGACATCCTCGACTCACGGAAGACGCCCGAGTACACGATGACCTATCGCCAGGCAGTGGGCACGGAAGATGTCTTTCTGCAGGTGACACTCACACCTATATTTATATATAAAATATTCCCAAACTGATTTGTGATAAATCCCTGCAGATGGGCAATCGAACGGGCTCTTCGGCCAGCTGTGAAGATCTCATCCTAGAGATCTCCCTGCCCGACGAAGCAATGTCTGCCGATAAAATGTCGCTGAGTCTGCAGGAAACGGAAGTGGATCTGGGCACCTGCTTGTACCGCCTGCGGTTACCTTTGCCTCATCCTGTGGATGTGGATAGGTGCCAGGCGAAGTACGACAGCGAACAAAGAAAACTCAGGCTCACTCTGCGACTCAGAAGGGAGCTAGACTACGTTAATTTCTAAAACACAAAGAAACTAACTTTTACACGGTCGAGCACCATTTGTAATTCCATTTCCACAACGAAATAATTTCCATAGAAGCCAGTAACCAGACCGAAGACCATCCAGCCCCAACGCAACTCCTAGGTGCGCCCCAATTTTGTCCAAGCTATGTCCTGTTTTCACTACAAAGCATCAAGATCATGTCCTATCTCATCTCGTGTCCTGTCACCAAATCTCACAGAATCAATGTCAAGCACTACTTTTTCAATATTACTTTAACAAGATATCAGATTCAGAAGTAACCCATATCAGCAGCAACTCAAGAACTAGAAGAAATAAGCCCCGAACACTTACCCGAATTCCCGCTCAAAGAACATTTAAGTAAGTTTAATGCAGTAACAATACTAAAATTATAAAACTAAATTACAAAACTGCAGCACTAGTCGCATATATCCAGAACCATCAGCATCCATTGAAGGCCTGTTACCCTTTCAAATCTATATTAACAAAGACTCTACATTAGCAGCATCTATATTCTCCTCAGCAGTAACTTTAAGAAAAGTTATTCCATCGCACAAACTCCTTAGAAAACTATAACTATACAAACACCACAGCCACTTCATTTTAATTTTAAATACAGGTTTATAAAAAATTACACTCGGTAGAAAAATGTTAGTCGAACTACACTAAAAATATTTAGGTGAATAGTAATTTTAAAATTGAGGCAACCAACCAAAGTATAGCATGTATTGTAAAAGTTTAGGAATAAATAATCAAAATTTACAGTGAAAAGCTTTGCAAAGTTGTTTTATTTAATAATTTACGGATTTTACATAACTAAAGCTATTTATATAAGTAGCAATCAAATGTAAAATAGAGAGTGAATATATTCAAATATATATTTATAAATATATATTTAGGGGCAACTTCAAATTTGAGGAACTATAGCATCTAGGAAGAACTTGGGGGAAATTTACACTGTATATGGGAAATTGAACTCTACCCTTGTGTATTTGGAATCTATAATTTAATAAAATATAAAAAATATTTTCCTTACTTAACCAACCATAAAAATATATCCCATTTAAAGCTAGCTACTTGCAACAGAATATTCAAGTACCCATCAAATGTGAATCGTTCTGTATTCTCTCCCTCAAAAATTGATTTAATTCACTGACCCCGGAACTCCCTTAGACGCATATCCTGAGCAAATATTTTGACGCTAGAGCATTACTCGAATTTGGCCGCAATTCCAATTCAATTGTCGGCACTTTGGCTTGTTTTGCTACCAAATTGCGCATACGCCGCATGGTCCTTGCTGCGGGGTCAATCGCAAATTACGCTCAAACGAAGCATGAAGTATTCCTTGGGCGCTCGGGCAGCCTTTATTACGGCGCTGTCAAAAATCACTTTGGCTAAATATTTGTCAAGCGCAGACAAACCAAAGTCAAATACAACACAACCCGAGGGGAAAAGTTGAAAATCGAGATATTTTTTTTTTTGCTTCTTCGAGCCCTAATAGGCCACGATTGTGGGATGTATTGGGAGGATTGAGAGGCTAAGAGGCGGTGTGGAATTTGTGTTGTCGTAGGATTCGGGGCACACAATTACGTCCCGCCGGGTCTGTGGCTGCGTTTTGCCTCATTTACTCTGACTGACGCTGGCACATTTCAATTTGGGCGCTCCGGGCAAGCTGGGCCCACTTTTCGGCACCCGGTCTGGTCCGGTCACCGGCAGAGACATGATAAAGTGTCGTCCTGCTCACCAAAAGTATAAAAAATATATCCACACATATATATAATATATATATGTATAAGTTAAAGTTCAGACAGGCTCACAGAAAAGTCACAAGGGCGAAAGATGAAAACTCACAAGTTTTGGGCAGTTTTTGGGAAGTGCGTGCCTGGCCTGGCGACTCTTCATCCTCGTATTTTCCTAATGAAAGTTTTGCCCAGGACTATGATGATAAATCATCAGACAAGGACTCGGCGGCGGCTGTCAACGGAAAACTTTCAATTCAATTTAAATGTCCCAGCCCCGTGGGCAGCCGAATGTAAACGGAAAGTGAATTATTTTTGAAGCAAATTAGGTGCGGGTGGATTTTCAAAGAACAAATTATTATAATACCAGGGCTTACTCACGGTTAAATAATAGCAAAGAGCCTGCTAGCCAGTGGTAGAGCTTCAAGGATGTTTATTCCCACCACAAGAAACCAATTTCTGAGCCAAGCAAACGTTTGAAGACGTTAAGGTAAACAATCCGAAATTGTATCAGCATTTTCCGAATACTCCTTTTCGGCTCTCTAGCGTTCGATGACATTCAACAGGGAAAACAAACAGGAAAATGGAAAAAACGAGAGAAAAAAAAAAACAAATTACCATGTGTTGATGTTAGACTTTCCAAACAAACAAAAGGGAAACAACTTCCCAAACCTAAAAAATAGGAAAACTACGCAAAAATCAACAGAGAAAAAGGCTGACAAAAAAAAAAGAAAAGAGGAAACCCACATTTTTTCAGCTCATTTACACAAACGCACGTTCCAGCATCCGTGATGATTATCCCGGCCAGAACCACACCCTTTTTATCATCTCTTAGAAAAGTTTCCATCAACACAAATACATGGAAATGGGAACACACACAAAATCCAAATGCAAATTGAGCGCATTTTCCCATGTGCAATGCGGCCAAGTTTTGTATGTGTGTGTGTGTTTTTTTTTTTTTTTTTTTTGGGAAATTTACCATCCATCCACCTCGGGGGCAGGAAAATTGCCAACTTTTTAATATGTGTAAAATGCCGTGTGCGAAATACTTTAAACCTCAACATATTTATAACCGAAACCGGAGGACGCTTGTCCTTGGCTGTGTTTTTCTTGGGGTTCTCTGGTCGGCAATAAATAATTGTTGCACTTGGCCACACTTGAAAAATGCAATAAGCCAAAGACCACACTTTTTTCCGCAGCAATTCATGAGTGTTTCGTTGACGCCAAGGTTGAAAGTCACGATTCTGATGAAAATTTAAAGTAAAAGACAGAGACTCTCTGCTCAACGGCTTTCTCCCCTATAAAAGCGTAGCTTTTCCACTTTCGATGTCATCCTGCCGGCTCCTTTCCCTGCTAATTGCCATCTGATTAAAGTTAACTCGGCTTACAGCTTACAGCTTTTCCGGCAACAAGTCACCCGGCTGAATGCGACTCCCAGGGATCGGACGAGTGTCGTTGTTCTGCACTGGACCATGTTGGTCACTGAAAGATTTTCCCTTGTTTTTTGTTTTTTGTTTCTTCCGTTCCACATAAATCTGCAGGTTTTATTTTTAATTACCAGTAAAAACCATTTCCATGTCGACACAGTGAAAAGTTAAGCCCCGAATAAATTTCAATGAAAAAGAAATGATAAACACAGGGGATATTTTTTCGGCGAGAAAGGCTTTTAAGTTGCTGTCCATGTAAGTGATAATTGGAGAAGTTTTAAGAGAAATGATGGGAATATTAATCTGGGAAATGAATATTATTATTTAAAGGTAGTTAAAGCTGTCCCTTACTTCTTTAAGGCTAGTCCAATGGAAAGGTCCTTTCTTTGTAATTTCCTTGGCTGCGTCACCCATGACTTCAAAACTTATTTCGGAATCATCATCATTTTCTCACACAGTTTGCCTCAACTGCCACAATTTACCAATTTTCGCACAAAACACTTTTCACAGCTCATTAGGGCTGGCAAATTAAATGGAGGGATACCAGGAAAAAGCACAGAAAGTTGGAAGGAAGTCAGTCGCTGCCGCTGCAAGCGTTTAAGGGAAAATAGCAACCGAATATCACACATACGCCATGTGGTGCTCTGTGTGTTCTGGGATCTTTGGCAATCGTAGTTAAGCAAGAAGATGCCTTGTTTCTACATGGCGAAATAACAAAATCATTGTGGAATTTAATTAAGTTGCCTTGGTCGGGAGCCGCAGTTGGTGTGAACACAACAGAGCCCAGCAGAACGGAGCCCATTAACACATTTTTCAAGTTTAATTCAACGTAATAACAAATTTTCCTAGGCAGAAACTGGGAGAGGAGGAGTCTGCTACGGCACTCAAGCAGCCATATAAATTACAGACAGACATGAGCAGCATATACGAGGACTCCGAGGATGCGAAAGTGTTGCCATTAAGTCGCACACGTGTTCCCCCAACAGCGCCGGAGAAAGTAGCTAGAGAGAGGAGAAAGGAGTGCAGGGAACAGAGAAAGACATGAGAAAGTCAGACAAGTCAGTGCCAAGTGCCAGCGGCAGCTGATGGCCCTTCAAGCACATTTCTTCAAGTGGCTTCTATCCCGGAGACCGCCCTCTCCCCCTAATTAAGACAAATGTAAAAACTAAAAACAAAAAACCTACCAAAAAGCCAGAAAGGAAAGTGAACACAAATGCAGGGAGAGAAATATAAAAACTATAAATTTATAAAAATAATAAAAATGTTTTATAAGAAAATATTAGATAGGAAAAGCCCTAGCTTAACCTTAGAAATACTATTAAATTCTTTTTATTGTATGAATACTTTAGTGTGATTTTTACTGTAGAGCCCATAATTTTACATATATCTATATAATCCATATATTTACATATATCTTAATTAATAATTTCAGAAAACGAATTATTTTATATATTTTTTTAAGTGAATGTATTATTTATTATTTGTTTAGCCTCAAGGAATTCTATCAATTTCAAGATATTTCTAATTACAATTTTTTGTGCAACCTATGATATATAATATATATATTTTTTAAGGGATTATTTATACTTCTATGGTTTTTACTAATTTTTTAACAATTATTTCTTACTGTGCACCTGTCAGAACCTCTCCCCGAAAGTTGATAAAAAGACATTTTCACTTTAGTTCTTTTTGCGACCTGCATGTTGACACACGGCATTTATGTTTGCCCCGACATTGTCACGTGTCTCATCTGGCGCGTCGTCCTGCGGCAGCGGCAGCAGCAGAAACAACAACAAATAAAAGTGAGGCAGCAGGACAAGAACAAAAACAAAGGAAAATGACAAACGGAAGGGAAGGGAAAACAGCAAAGGCAACGGCAACGGAAAGAAAAGTAAAGGAAAAGCCAACAGCAACAGCAAATGTCAATGTCTCAGCAAAGTGAATGGCTTTCACCTCCTCTGAGGAGCTGGGCGTGACCTTTTCGCATTAATCTCCAGCATGATGGCATTTTAATGCAGGAAACTCAACTATAACTATATGGTTATTTATTGTGATGGCTCTGACAGATGCTCCGCCAGCTACGGGCTATGGCTTCATGAGTTATGTACGTGTGCGTATGTGTGGCAACAGGAACCGGAAGAGGACTGTGAAATGGTCTCGGAACATTCAATTAGATCATCAATTAGTTGTCTGCGGAGCAACATGTTGCCAAGTGATTTGGACAGCGGATTAGGCAACAGCTCGGGCTCCGCGTGGCATAAGAAATGAGTGGGGATTAAAGTGGGTTATTCCCTGGTAATACACCATCGCACTAATTTAGATTGATCGAAAGGCGTTGAGTTTAATGTTTTGTGTGGGAAAATTTATTGGGATATATATTAAATTATGCGTTTTTACAAGTTTAAGTTAAGTTAAGTTAAGATTTTTACTTTATAATTATTTTGTTTATATTTTTAAAGAAATAATTTATTTAGTTTCGTTCAAATCGTGCTTAAATTAGATTTATTACAGATAATCTGGTGTTGTAAAAGAGATTCTGTGCTGGAAAATCAAATATTTTCTAACATTAAAAATATATTAAACTTATAGAATTTTCACTCTTAAAGTGTTATTTAATTTATTTATATTAAGTTTATTTCTATGGATTCTAGGTAGACAGATCTACTTAAATCTTAAACTTTTAAAATCATGCCTAAAATATATTTCCTCTATTTAGATTCTGTGATTCTAGAGCTATTAAAGCTTTGTAACTTTAAATTTATCATTAAACTATACAAATATTCTGAGAATTTTTGGTTCAAACCTTAAAAGTTTATTTTACTCTAAAATAATAAAAGCATCTGACTTCGGGAAGCCGAAGTTTTTATGTATATACATATGTACCCTTTGTTAAATATCTACCAATTTACCAATTTTTTTATTATTCGTGTGAGTTTTTCTACTAAATATGATGTTCTCTCAAGGTCATAATCCATTCAAATTTTATAGTAATTAAATAAAAAAAAAACTATTATTGAAATTATTACCATCTCCACCTTGTCTCTCCACTCTTATGATTCCCACTACCAAGGACAGATCCCCCAGCCCAGATAAAGCACTCTTTTCGTGTGATTTCCCCATTAGTTTCTCTCCCCCTCTCTCCCCTTGCACAAAATTCAATTTATTTCAAGCTCAAACTCTGCCAAAAAGCGAGACAAACAAATAAACAAGGCTCGGCTGAAAAATGTTGCCTACTTAGCAGCGCAACGGGTTTTCAATAGCAAAGGCCACAAAGTGAAAGACGTTGCAAAAGTCAAAGCCCGGCCACAAGGCAAATGCCAAATGGCATTATCAATAGTGGATTCAGCGAATCCGCGAAGAAATAGGAAGTCTAGAGTGTGCTGCGGCTCTGGGTGCAGTCATAGGACATGCAAGCGCAGAGGGATATCCTTACACATATAGGAACGAGAGTGTATGCCAGCGACATACTATATAGAGACATGCCATTTATTCCATTGAACAAAAAGTCATTTGTAAGTGTTTTTGTGCGTAAAGGAATTTATTATAAAGGAGGAGCCGTTCCGCAGCAGATTTATTGCTTTATTACGATGGGGATCGTGGGGGTATGAGA
>VNJR01006309.1:0-63486 GCA_008042585.1 Drosophila punjabiensis | reverse complement strand
TGGGATTGGAACGAGTTGCAGCGAGTGTTGCAACCTCTCGCTCCACGTAGCATGCTCCACCCAAAAAGAGCCCGATTCAGTTCAGTGGGTTAGTGGGAGCCCAATCTCTGGCGAGGAATCTCAGTGTTTGAGTATTTTTCAATGTTATTGCAATTAAGCTGCGAGCCAAGTCGGGCATCCGCTGACTAGCGATTCTGTGCCGAGAATGCTGCTGCTCAATTGATGGACACATCTGACCTTAGCGAGTGGCCAGTGGCCAATTGGTGGCTCCATCCAACGCTGGCCACCTGCTATGGGTGCTATGTGCTATGTGCTATGAGCTATGAGCTCGTTGAGTATCCGCCAGAGTGGCAGCCAGTTAGTCGAACGTAATTACTCGAGGGGGCCAAGCAAATGAATTTTATATGCTGCCAGCCACCTTTTATTTCGCCTGCCAGCCGCTCTACTTGCCGCAGCTGCAGCACATTTCTCACCGGCCGCCATTTGCGTAATGCTCCTTCTTGGATTTGGATTAGGAGTGATGCACTCGAAAGAATATTTCTTAGAAAATTAGTAAAGCTATGTAAGGTTTAAAGTCATTTTAAGGTGGAAAATTCATCTGGTTTCAGGTAAAAGTTTTCATGAAACTTAAAACATAGTTCTGAGGAAGAGTCTATAAATACATTTTTCTCTTCAATAAATACACATTTTTATAGGTACAAAATAAACCTAAATATTGAATATATTAGGGGAAAATCATTTCTTAAAAGTAGAAAAAATGATAAGGAATTTGTTCATATTTTTAAATTTAAATCGAAATATTTGAACATACCCCTCAGAAAGTTATTGATACATTAAATTTCTTATGAATTTCTTATAAAAAAATTACAAAAAAACCCATATAGTTTAATTGAGTTTTAAGAATAACTTAGATTCTTGAATCCTGAAAGCCTTGTTCTTTTAAAAAGACAAATTGCAATAACTTCTATGTTATAAATATATAAACAAATTGATTTCTGGTAAGAACATAGTGATACAAAATTCACATACTGTTTCTATTATTTCAATTAAATGGAATACATTTTCTCTTTTTCAGTGTAAATATCCAACGCTCTGACATCTGAGTGAACTGTGGCAACGGGACAGGTCGGATCATTTGTGGCCGGGAGTGTTTGGCAACACAGAGCTCTGGCGCCTTCTGATCCGACAGATCGGGCTTGGCCAACAAAAGTTTTTTTCTAGTCAAAGAAATATTGAATTTCACGTAACATAATTGTCAACTAATTTTGGGTCTTTGGTCTTGCGTGGAGTGTTGGCTGCGAGCGAAGTGATTTTGTACTAAAAGTTTATGGACAAGTTAATGGGTTATCTATTAAGTTGCTTAGTAGTTGGAATAGTTAAAAGGTTGGGTTAAGAAAGGTTTCGAAATTTGAATCCTTGCACAAATAAAGTGCTATATATTTTGAACTGTTTTTTCCATTGAATGCCTAGAACTACTTCCTCTTTAACAGACTTTTTAAATTATTTACATCATGCGTTTCAAAACATTTGTCCCACACACCAGCCTTCAAGGCAATTAGCTCTATAAAAATCATTCTTACACAATGGGAAATCAAAGGTTGATCATGAAAGACTCGGAAGCACTTAAGAGACAGAGCTAATTATGGCCAAGAAAAGAACAAGTCAGATAAGTAATGACGTCTGAAAGACTGTCAACACCCCATTTTCCCCTTCTCCCCTCCATTCGAAGTAATTGATCTTTAAGCACGGCTTAATTGTTGTTCATTACGCTTAGTCGGAGATCAACGCGAATGCCTTTAATTAAAAGCGAAATTGAGTTTGGTGCTAAACGGTGTCGATAAAAGTTTGCCCGGGGAACTGGTTCCCCCTGTGTGCATGATAATTGCCTGGCAATTCCTTAAGGTGGCTAGTAGTGCTCCCTTGCTGGTGTTATGCAATGCTTTGACCGAAACAGATACAGGTACAGATACAGATACAGAAACAGAGGCAGAACTGTCACTTGGCCGGTGGCCACATGGGGAACATTACATTACCCCCGGGGCCAGATCAGATCCCATGAGAGATACTGGCACAACGGCACACAGCACTTGGTGTTTGGTTGGTTTTTTTCTTCTTATTATTATTGCTATTATTATCGTTTTTTTTTTTTTTTGGTAAAAACACAGCCCGGATATTGCCAAGGAATTTACCACAAATAGACTCAAATCTATTAAAAGTCACTCAAGAATTTTGGCTAACAAAGAGGCGAGCGGAGCGGAAGGCGCGCGGAGTTATGTCGCCAGATCGAAGCCTTCATTAATCATGCTAAAAATTGCTGACAAATCACCATAACGGCGGCAAATACAAGCAAAGTCAAACACCAAACAAGATACAGTGGTCTAAAATTAGAGAATTTTATTAAAAATATTATCTAATTAGCATTTATTTCAAGCTTAGGAAAACCTAAAGTAAATACTATTAATGAATGAAAATAAATATATACATTTTTTGTTCCAATTTCTTTTGGTATTGTTTTGGTTTTAAAATAACGCTTACTAAAATCTTTGAGGAATTTTAAACATTATTATTTAATGTATGGTAATCTTTACATTGTTGCTTTGATTATTAATTTATGATTAGTAGTAACATAACTTTAAATATAGTAATTTAAAAAAAAAAAGGTTTAATAACCTAGAAATATTTTAATGATAAATATTAAACTACTATTCTTTACATTCTTTATTTCTTTTCTAAGCTAATTTATTTACCTGAAATATTAGCTCTTCTACCCACTGTACAAGTACAGTTGAACCTGTGTGTGTCTGTG
This sequence comes from Drosophila punjabiensis, assembly GCA_008042585.1. Taxonomy (NCBI): domain Eukaryota; kingdom Metazoa; phylum Arthropoda; class Insecta; order Diptera; family Drosophilidae; genus Drosophila; species Drosophila punjabiensis. Next base: position 60,680 of record VNJR01006309.1, on the reverse strand, counting down.
TGATCTGTAGGCCTGCGCAATCGCCATCGCTGTCGATGTTTGCTTATTACACAAAGCGGAACTCCAGACCAGTCCCAGTTTCAGTCTCAGTCTCAGTCTCAGTCTCAGCCTCAGTCCAAGCTTCAGTTCCAGTCCCGAGTGCGGTTCTATGTGGGATGTGGCTGACTGTGGCTCTGGCTCTTTATCGCTTTGCCGTCTAGCTGGCCATTGTTATGCCAGACAATTGCAATTCCAGATTAGCATAACCAGAAAAAAAGCAACACATGGGATGGAGAAAGGCAAGGAGTGTCGGAGTTGCCAGAGGGAATAAAGTACAGAAAAGTGGTGATTAATTAGAGTTGCCAGGCTTAGTTGGGTAATAAGGGATCCTTATGCCAATTCATAAATAAATAAATAGATATAGTAAATATGCCAAGTAAATAACACTGACTGGGCTTCATTGTTGATTTTCTTTCCTGACGTTTCCCTCCCAGATACAGGTTAGGATATTAAAAACATAAGTAAAAAATACTATCCTTTCTTTTTTTAATCAAAGTTATTAGAGCGCGTAATTTAATTTATAAATACTTCTCTATTGAAAAATTAATGTGTATAAACTATATGTATATAAACTTATAAAAACAAACCTAAATTATAATTTCTTCTGCTCTTAGTTTTATTACAGCATAATTTATTTTTAGTGTGGTTTTTTTCTAGTATATATTTAAGTATCAAAATTCATGACAAATGTTAACTTCAACTCTCATACATGAGCCTTATAAAAGCCGCTAATTAAATTCCCACATATCTTTTAATTAGAGGCCACCATTAAAGTGCGAACTAGTTCTGCTTTACTGTTCAGTAGCTCCATAAACATTCTGTCCGCGGACACTCATCTCTCCGCCGAGACAAAAAATTTCCGCAAAAAGTAAAAAACAAAAGACACTATGTTAAGCTTGCTAAAAAATATGAAGAAATTCATTTCCATTTCGTTTCGCGTTCGCTGGCCGACGTGATGGGCAAGTAAATAGCCAAGTTTGGTGACTTTGCGCACATTCCTTTCCCAATCCAGTGACGATTGCCACCGATTCCGCCGCCTCCAATGGACGCGGCATTCTCTTGCAGACGCAACAGACGCAGGTGGAGATGGAGATGGAGAGACGGGGATATGGCCCCCTTGGAGCCAGTTATGGCCATGACAGAAACACGCAAGTGCGTTAGCATTGAACTTGGGCTACTTTTGGCGGGTTTTAATGGCTGTGTGCGTGCTGCAGCCACGGAAAAATTTTCACGGTCAACTTTGAGGAAAACGACAAGTGTGAAATACATTTTTCTTTTTTGCGACGAATGACTCTGGGCCTGAAGTGTTGCAAGTGGCGGCTGCTGGCCAACTGGCCAACTGGCCTGCTGTCCGAGTGGGCCAAGAGCCCACCATTCAGCGACAGCGACAGACCAACATTTTATTTTGACTGGTTTTCTGCTCTTTTTTTTTTGTTTTTTTGCGACCTAATGGGGTACGATGTCTTAGGTGGGCAGTGGCCAGCTTTGGCCCGTTGGGGAGCCGTCGGAGGGGGCCTGGCCAAAAACACCAAAGCGAAGACAAAGCGAATCAGCTGCTGCACATGCAAACTTTGGCAGCTTTTCTGTTGCTGTTGCCGTGGCCGTTGGCGTTATTTTTCAGCTTTTCCTAACGATCTTTGAAGGAGGAGGAAAGAAAAAAATATTATTATTGTGTTTTCTGCATTTTAAGATTCGGTTGCACATGGCCGCCTGCTCGGATTTTGGCAGTATAAAAGCTGTTGCAAATTGCAAGCTGGCAGCACAATTCGGCGAGGCGTCAACACAGACCAACACAGTTCAGTAGTTCAGCCAATAGCTAGCGCAACAGGATCGCCAGGATTAGCAAAATGTACAAGTTGGTAAGTCGAATTATTATAAGTAAGTTGATCTCTTTTGATCCTGGAATACAATAAGGACTTATTTAAAAAAAAAATACTAAGCCGAATTAAGGAAACTTGCGTCCTTTTACCTTACATTTTTCCTGCAATATCCTCTTTACATATTTAATAATTCCTTCTTAAAGGTGGTGTTTTTCGCTCTTCTCGCCGTTGTGGCCGCCCGTCCGGGTTATTTGGAGGCTGATCCTTGGAGCCACAGTTACGCCGCTCCGGCCATTATCCACGAACCCGCCTTGGCCAAGGTGGGCGCCATCATCAAGACCATTCCCAGTGCCGTCTCCCACCAGAGCATCAGCCAGGTGCACAGCTCTGCGCACATTATCCAGCCCATTGTGGCTCCGGTGCTGAAGACCTACGCCGCTCCCATCATCAAGACCTATGCGGCTCCGGCCTTGCACACGACCCTGCTGTCGCCCTCGTGGGCCGGACACGGCTGGGCCCCTTCCTGGTAGAGGTCCTGCGGACGCTGATGTCTTTGCGTGGGCTAGCAACTACACAGATTCCAGTTACACTCCCCACCCAACCCGATGCTAATTCGTTTTCCTTACCCAGCTGTTTTGTTTTTTTTTCTTACACATTTCGACTGATGTAAATAAATCCATGTTTCATGCTCAGAATTATCTTGCGTCTATTTAATTTTATATTTAATTTCGCCAACTTATAGTGTTTGGAAATAAAACATTTATAAAAGCAGGCTAATAAAGTTGGTTAATTCAAGTCTCTCTGCAACCACAAATCGTGACAATATGATTTACATTTTTCAACGAATTTTTGCACATTTTAAATTATGGTTACCAAATAATATATTACGAGTATAATTTAAACTAGTTAATGAAACTTTTATTGCTTGTTTAAAAGAGTTCAGACATTAAACAAATACAAACTTGTTTATAAAATTGTTGACTTAAAATGAAAAGTAACATATGCAAGTCATTGTATAGAATAAGGCAGCTGCTTCTATGGTAACCTAAGGACATATGAAAATATATTTGGGTACTCTGTGGAAGAAATAATATTACCTGCTATATGTTAATATCATTGAAAGCTCAGAAATGAGTTAATTATGTCTAAGACAGGTCTAGTAAAGCTTCAAAAATCATTAAAGATCATAATTTTCAAAGAAATTAACTACATCTTATGGAAAATAATAGCCTAGAACATAAATTCATCTGCATTCAATAACATTGAGTTAAGACAGAGTGACTAAGGCCTTTAGACAATTTATCTGCATTTATTAAGAAAGTTAATATAAAGAACTATCTAAAATAAGTATGCCATTTTATGCAATAAATTTTTGATTAATAGAATATTCCTTAATTTGTTAAAACCCTTTTCAGTCTCTAAAATGTTTTAAAAGCAACACCAAAATGGCTTAAATTACTGAATCATAAAGATGTGTCCCCAAGCTTCCCAAGTAAATACAATTGATTGAATTTTTTTTGTAAGAATCACATTTTACTCGCAACTAAACTTTATTTACAATAGGAATAGCTTTTTTTGCTAACCATCCAGATCGCTCGTCAGAGCCTCCAAGAGTCCAGTTTTCCGGATTACCAGCCGGCATTGTAGACAACGGGAGCAGCGGCGGCATAGGTAGAGTGGACCACAGGAGCGGCAGCGGCATAGGTGGAGTGGACAACGGGAGCAGCGACATAGGAAGAGTGAACCACGGGAGCGGCAGCGGCATAGCTGACCACCGGGGTTGACTTAACCACAGGAGCCACGATGTCCTCCACGACATGCGCCGAGCTGTGCACCACCGACTGGCTCTGGTGGGAGACGGAGGTTGGAACGCTGTTCACCACGGCACCCACTTTGGCCAGAACCTGCTCCTGGACATAGGTTGTGGCAGCAGGAGCTGAGTAAACCACAGGAGACTCATAGAGATGGCCAGGACGAGCGACAGCTACGGCAAGGAGAGCAGACAACACCACCTGTGGGATATCAAGGAAATTGAATAATAACTTCCGGAAAGGATTTTCCTTTTCAAATATTTCCCTTTGACTTACCAATTTGAACATGTTGAAGGATTTTTGTTTCTTGGTCTGTGTTGTGCTGCTGAAGCGAACAAAGTTGACTGATAATGGTTCAACCGAAATTGGTGTCTTATATATGCTTAAAAAATATATTTCTCATTGCGACGCGTTCACGGCGCCGCTGCAAAAGCCGCAAAGTGTGGTTTAATTAAAACATTTACGAGCCGGTGGCCAGTGCTCAGTCAAAACGAAATGAAATGAAATGAGTTGTATAAATCTGCCCTCGCTCGGACAATAAAACATGAGACTTGCAATTGGTCGCTTTGAGGCCCTAAATCTGAAACCAAAAGCTCACGCACTGCACGCTGACCCTGACTCACGCCCTCAAAGTGCAAGTAATGCAGCTGCAGAGGAGTCCCCCGGCCCCTAATGGCACTCAAGAGGGCCTAATGGCTGTGGATTGCCTGTACTCTTGATACACTTAGAAAATGGTTTATTTACTTAATAGTAACATTAGTATTTAGTCCGTAAATAATGGGATATAAGATATTTTTCACATAAAGCTAACTAAGCAGAGATCTAATTACATCGAAAAATTATTAAGTTTTCGACTCCAGTTTCATCTTATAAGTAATTGATATTTTTATTTCCCTGTGTACTCACTGCTCATGGCTCGCTTGTCTCCGCTGAGCCGTCCACCGACGCTAATTGCTTATTGATCGCCGGCCAGAATCTGATATGGGTTTAACTTCAACTCGAATTGTGCGTCAAAGTGGGAAGGTCACAGGCCGGCGTGGCTGTCGTATAAAAAGATTACTGCTGCCGGGCAATCGGCAACAGTTCTCGCAAGAAGCTCAATCCGAACACTCAGTCTCTCCCCCCAGTCAATACAGACCAAACTTATTTCCAAAATGTTCAAGTTGGTGGTATTGTCTGCTCTGCTCGCCGTAGCCGCTGCCCGTCCCGGTCACCTGCTGGAGTCCTCCCCGCTGGTCTATGCCGCCCCGGCCACGACCATCGTCCAGGAGCCCGTCCTGGCCAAGGTTGGAGCCGTCGTCAAGAGCGTGCCCACTGCCGTGAGCCACCAGAGCCAGTCGGTGGTCCACAGCTCGGCGCATGTCGTCGAGGATGTCGTGGCTCCTGTGGTTAAGTCCACCCCGGTGGTCAGCTATGCCGCTGCCGCTCCCGTGGTTCACTCTACCTATGCCGCTGCTCCCGTTGTCCACTCCACCTATGCCGCCGCTGCTCCTGTGGTCCACTCCACCTATGCCGCCGCTGCTCCCGTCCTGGCCAGCTCGTACGCCGCCGTGGCCCCCGTCGCCCATGTGGCTGCCTCCTCGCCGCTGACCTACACCGCCACCGGTGTGTGGTAGAGCTTTACCAATATGACTCCCGGTCTTCATTCCACTCCTCCAACCCTTGCCAGGTGACCAGGATGCATCGCTGGACGGTTTTGTGATACGAATTTTAAATAAATACATGTTTTGCCTTGAAAATTGTGCGAAGGTGTTTGCTTTTTCTACCAGCTTGACTTTCAGTCAATTACTCTTTTAGTTTATGGGGACTAGACACTGTGCTTACCGAAGGACTTTAAATATTTTTAAAAGTATTTATTTACTTCATATTTTTTTTTAAATATTTAAAGTAATGTAAGAAATATAAATTTTGAGGAATATTTCGTATAATTACAGACAATTAAACTTTATAGTTTTTAGATAGTAGTATAGTTTCTTTTGAGGAGAAAGAAATAATCTTCTTAAAGCGGATTTTATATATTATTATTTATAGAAATTTTCTTGAAACTCTATTCAAATTAAAATTAGTTTCAGGGTATTAATAGTTTCATTGAGACTCTATTTCCATCTAGTTTTGTGATCAGAATTGAAAATGATTCCCTGGCTGCCTTGACTAGCTTTCCAGGCTGAAAGTGTCCTGGTTCATTGCCCTTTGGCACGTACCTACTTCCTGTTTGTCCTAGGCTACACACTGCAGCAAACCAGCTGGAGTCCTTGGTCAATGAACTCTTATTTTCACTGAATAATTTGTACTCATATAAATGTAGTTTAAGAATATATTTAATTAATTAAATTACTCATTTGAACTTACAAACTAAACTCTATTCGTTATTATTATCTGAGCGATAGCTGTCTAGTCCAGGAATATCTACATCAATTTTGTCAGCAATGTAGACAATGGGCGCCAGAATGGTTTTCAGGAGGTCATCAGGAAACCGCCACTCCTTTGAGGTTGCATTTGTATCTCGTTTTGAAATCTCATGACGATTGTGAACAAATCCGCAACTTAAGTGGAAGCACAAACAGAGGCAAAACAATACCTAGAAGAGATGTAAATATTTGTTATATTTTTTAATATTTAATATAATATTCTTCTTACCAGTTTCCATAGGAAATTCATTGTGTTGTGTGTCAGCTCTAATTAAGTTATTCAAATGCAATGGTTGCATCCATGAGAAAAGACAGCTTTTATAGAAAATAATTGTTTATTTTTAGGGACAAATGCACTTGTTGCACAGGTGCAATCAAGTTCTAACGAAACGAAAGCCAAGACAGCTCCAGGTTTCTGGGAAAGAAGCCAACTTTATTTATAAGACAGACTTCCTGGCAGGTGTTAGGTTGAAAAATAGTGACACTTTAAGTACTTGTTGATAAATTGAACCAAGTACATATTTTAATTTTGAAAAAATTTACATATAGTTTTTCTATTTAAGTAAAGTCTGGTTATTTCTGTCTTGAGATAATCATTTGGTTTATTTCAGCAATTTCTTGGAAACCAAGTAAGGATTTCTTGCTTTACCGACCTTGGCTTGAGTCGGAAATTGGATTCCATTGACTTCCAATTAGAAGCATAACCCTTGGTTCTCCCGCTGCCTCAAAAGGTAAGATACAAGAAAATAAATGCCAGGTGAGTACGTGCGACTAATGAGTCCGCAGTGAGTGAGTTGTGAAATGAAACCAAGAGTGCGAGTGCGAGTTCGAGTGCGAGGCCGAAAATAAGTGAAATAATGAGTAGGAGCGGTGGAGAATTGGCCGCGAATAATAATCTGGTTTATGGCCAAGACTCGGAGACTCGGTGACGTGGAGAGTCGGAGACAGCGGCCAGAATCCGTTCAGGCACGTTCGACTTATGGCTTATTGTATCCGCCTCAATGGCCAAGAGCCTCGTGGTGGTGCGTGTGCAGAGTTACCTGTGTGCTACCTGTGTGTGGGTGCTGCGAAAGTGAAGTTCACGTATAAAAGCCGTTGACAGTCCCTCAGCTCAACACATTCGAAGTCTGTCTCCCTTTGCAGCGACACAAGTCGAAGAAGTAACCATTACCAAAATGTTCAAATTGGTAAGGATCCCTTGGTTGCTAATCCCTCCCTGGACTGGATTATTTTAACCCCTTCTCTTCCTGCAGTTCGTTCTCGCCGCTCTCCTGGCCGTCGCCGCCGCCAAGCCTGGTCATCTGGCCGCCGCTCCTCTGGTCTACAGTGCCCCTGCTGCCACCACCATCGTCCAGGAGCCCGTCCTCGCCAAGGTGGGCGCCGTGGTGAAGAGCGTGCCCACCGCCGTGAGCCACCAGAGCGTGACCCAGGTGCACAGCACTCCTGTCGTCGAGGATGTGGTGGCTCCCGTGGTCAAGACCACTGCCGTCCACTCTGCTCCCGTCGTGGCCGCCGCTCCCATTGTGAAGACCGTAGCCCCTGTTGCCTACTCCGCTCCCCTGGCCTACTCCGCCCCCTCGGTGGCCGCCTACTCCGCGTATCCTTCCTACTCCGCCCCTCTGACTTACTCCGCCCCCGTGGCCTACTCCGCGCCGGTGGCCTATGCCGCCCCTGCCCCCCTGCTGCACCACGCTCCCCTCACCTATGCCGCCAGTGCCTGGTAAGAAAGTCATCAACGAGAACGAAAGAATTTGAGCGAAAAAAAAATACAAAACGAATAAAAGTTAACTAAATGAATGCCAAAATAATGTGTTTACTTATAAGGTATTTAATGGTTTAGTTTAAATATAATTACTTTTTTACCATTAAATTAGAAAACAATGGGATCCAAAATTAACAGACCATAAATACACGGACCTACGATATAGTAGGATATCTGTTTAAATATAAATGAGTTTGTTTACAAATGTTCAAGGCATTCCTTTTAATATTATAACATTTAACATAATAGATGTTTGATTTAAATATTGTCAAACATTTACTCGGCTTCAAATTCTAATCAAGATAATTATAGTTTGTTTGTCCTTAATGGATTTTAGATTTCTGACTAAAATTAAAGCGAACACCGAGTTATTGTTTTGAAAACTCATTTATTCATTGATTATTGCTGAAACTAATATTTATTATTTAATAAATGATTTAATTAAAACTGTATTATTAAGATTATCACGGAATACATATTTGGTTTTATTGTGACGTTAGATTCTGAGTGATTTAATTATGAATTTGTATAATCCTGCGCATGAAATATTGCAAAATAAGAAAAAAAGGTTCACAGCATAAATGCAGCAGGAGTTGAAAGTTCCCTTGAAAGCCTCTACTTCAGATAGATGCTGGGATAGCTAGCTCCGCTCCAGACCTCGGGTCCGTACCAGCCAGCACTGCTGCCGGCATAGCCCAGAGGAGCGTAGGAGATGGAGGTGGCTGGAGCATAGGCCGTCTTCAGGAGCGGCGTGTGATCCACAATGGGGCGCCAGTAGGGACGCTTCTCGTGCACCACCGTGGAGCTCTGATGGGAAACGGCGGCGGGCAGGGCCAGATGTTCATAGCCCACGACACTGGGGGCATACTCCACGGTCTCATAGCTGGGCAAGTAGCTGGGACGAGCCTGGATCAGGACAGCCAAAAATCCGCAAACAAGGAATACCTATGAGGAATACAGGAGATATTTTATAGAGGAACCCCTGTTAATATTTTTGGAGGCAACTCACAACTTTGAACATCTTCGCTGGGTGAACTCTGCAACTATGTTTGGCAGTTGAAGAAGTCACTGGGGTTTTATACAAGCCCCGAACCAAGTGAATTAGCTTCTTTACGTTAGAATTGGCACAAACAATCGAGCCATCATCTAAAATGTTGTCTGTCTGTGTCTTATTTTTTTTGCCCAGCAGCTGCTGTTTTTTGCGTTTTTCCTCTAGCGAATTCCCAGGCCCAGATGGCTCATTAGTGACCCATTTGGGCGGAACTGAGCGAGCCAAGTCGAGGCTGTTGTTCAGGCCGAAAGACTGAATGGAGCCAAGTCAAGCCACCCACAAAAATGCTACCTGGCATAGCATGGAACCCACACTCGCACCCAATCCAGTTTCAGCTTGGATTCCTGGCTTATTTCTTCTACTTGACTGGCACGGAAAATGTGGGACAGCCATTAGCATAACTAGCAGCCGACAAAACTCTTTTTTCCACCCTTTTTCCTGCCTCTTGGCCCCGCCTGACTGGGTTTTCCTCAACTATTTTTGGGCGCCACCAACGCAACAAGCATCAAACGCCACATGTTGTCGAGTTTTGGTGGCTCCCAGCTTTGATTTTAATTAACCATGCACGCCAAGAGACTCCCAGCCCATTTGAGGCGACCTTGGCTCTAATTTAATTAAGAAGAAAAACACAGAAACAGAAGCAAGCATAAACATAAGCAGAAAAAAAGGCCCACAATGAGTTTGTTCAGAAGCGAGAGATATAACAAGACGCTGACAGAGCCCGAAACGATTTAATCACTGGCCAAGTTGCTCTCATTGTTGCTGCAGAATGCCATTGTTAGTGGATTTGGTCCACTTTGGCTTCTGGCCAAGCACGGCACCAAGTTGAAAGTGTAAATCACTCGAGTGTTTAGCAGTAGTTGACATAAATCTTTGACTGGCACTTACCGCCGGGTGTAATATTTCCACTTACAGAAATGGTAGCCAAGCCAAAGAAAACATTACAAAAAATATATAGGTATATATACACGAGCTAAAACAACTTGTAAGTTTTTTAATGTTCTTGTTGTCTTTGTTTTTCAACCAATTTTATAGACTTTACTTGAAAAACTTTATCAAAATACCTGCCTACTTTTGAGCTGTGGTCATTAATTTAAGCTTAAGCTCCGAGCTTTTCTTGGCTTAAACAAGCTTTGGGCTTAAACTTAACCCATGCTGGCCTATGTGGTTAATTTGCCACAGCTGTGTGAGCAGCAGAATTTTTGCCTTACCAAAAGGAGCCAGCAATACTTCAATTAATTTATTTAAAGACTTAAAAACGGATTAAACCAAGCTTAATTCTATAAGGGAATGAATGTGTTCACAAGCTAAAGTCAAGCCTGGATTTTCAGCACACAATTCCATAAACAATCTCCTGCTTAGCTGAAATATTGACAAATGGACAAGAGTTTTTAAATAGTTTGGCTAATAGAAGCTGACGCTGTCCACTGGGACTGCTGGCTCGAACTCAACTCGAGTCTGCATTTGTGGCTGTATCTTTGAGCTTGTCAGCATGGAACATGCAACTTAATTAGTTTCCAGTAACCAGAGTGGTTGTTGCCAAGTGGCAACACTTTAAGCTGGCCTTATCCGAGTGTTATCGGTGCGACTTGGCCTGGCCGAAAACAGCATTGAAAATCGCTCATACGCCATGTAATTAGATCTGTAATAGCAACATCCGCCTCCAGGCCTAAACGTTTGGGAAATGCCTCGTTTGGCCAGTTCTTTAGTGGGGCGTGTGATCTGCATTGTCTTATTAATTTTAATGACTGAATTATACAAAACCCGACGCACAAGCAACTGTTTTTTGTCGGTTGCAGCTCGGAAAACGACTTCCTTGATTGCACAGAACTCCCTCCCAGCGGAGTTGATCGGCGTTGTTATTCTCAAATCGAATTCGTTTTGGAGTTTCTGGTTTCTGTTTTCTGGTTTCTTGTAGCTTTTTTCATTTTTTTATGTAATTTACGTACATGAATTTAATGTTTAGCTGCGGCTATCATTAAGTCTAATTGACTTTTTATAGTTATCGCTGTTCTCAGCTTATTTCAGCTTTTGTTTGTGAGAAAACCGAAGCAGAGCGAACTTGAGCAGGGTTAGCAGTTCATAGAGCGCGACTTAGGGATGGACTTAGTGATCTTCGTGTTGGGATTTAATAGATTGTACAAAAGTAGTAAAGATAACTCCATCATCAGCAGAAATATTGTAATGATTTGATTTAGATAGATATGCTTCAATCAGTAGCAGCTCAACCTTAGTAATTTAGCTGCTCGTGACTTTATTTCTTGCCACCTCTGATTTAAGATATAGATACTGCCCCCACAGGTGTGTGCAATCATGCCTGGGATCTTGCCCAGTAATTTGATTTCAGCTCAAGTTCAGGGTGAGTAACCACACAAGTCACCGAATTGCTCTAGAACAATCGCCGCGGCAACAATAAGCGGTGGCAAAAAGTGAAAGTCAAATTAGATGAATTAGAACCTTATGGAATTCGCCAGAAATACTTATATACCTCTAAGAGAGGGCATAAAGAGGGGCAAGCGCACCCACACGAGAACTAAATTCAATTAAAAAGCACTAATCGAGTAACAAATAATTCGGGCAGCCCCTCGCATAAATCTTAGCAACTGGGAGTCAAGCGATTTGCATACAATTTGGCGACACACAACTTTAATTTACGAGCTCGGAAAGGGGCGTGACTTGTTCAACATACTGGTATATATATCTATCTATTTTTTTGGGTTTTCAGTTTGTTATTGTTGCAGTCTAACTACTTAATTATGAAGCAGATTTCAGTCTATTTGCATTGACAGCCCGAAGTGCCCGAGAGCGCGCGAGCACACTCAGTGAAGCTGTCAAATGATCTGTGACCAAAATAGTTTATATGTAGTTTATATGTACATGCAGCAGGTTGATCCACAACAACAACATCAACAGATTGTTATTAAACAAAAACAGTAACGCTCTACGTGCCAAGAGCCACATTGCGCAATGTCCCCGCTCAAAAAGAACTTCAAAGCGAAATGAAACCAACTTTTGCAAATGATAATTGTTGGCCCAACCTCGAGCAGAGCTGAGCTGAAGGTAAAGCAGCTGCCGGTAGGGAGGAAAAAGGGGGCTGGATGCGGCTAATCCACCTTAGCTCACTTTAATTCCATTAATGAAAACTTGGCTCTCTGTCAGCGAGTGTGTTTCCATGGCTTTTCACAGCGGTAGCTGTGTGTCTCTGTGGAAAATCCAAGCATTGATTGGTACCCTAGGAAAATAATTGCGGAATGATATTTGAGACTCATTAAAGAAATATGGCTTGCAAAAATCTGCCATGAAATAATGTTGCTTAATTAGTTAGTAGCACTATATGAGTGGTTTTAAGCTTGAATCTCAAATGTCAGATGTACAGTATTAAGGAATATTAGTAGGTTTGAAACATAAACTAGTGAACTTAGGACTAAACAATAAATAAATAATAAATAAAATAATTGTTGTGAGATCTTTATATGAAGCTCTGAATTATAAAAGGACATTAATGGAAATTTTTGTACCATAAAAGGAATACTAGAGAACACATCAATATGGCTAAAGAATTAAATTAAAGTAAATTAACAAAAATAAAATCCTAACTGACCTTTAGTTAAACAAGAAAAGATACTTGCAGTTTGCAATTGGATCAAAAGATGTAATCATAAATCGATCATAACTAACTAATCACAACTAAGAAATCTGTGAACTTAACTAAAGATTTTAAAAATGAAAATGGCTCCTTTGCCGCTTTGCCAGATGCTGAATAAAACTATTATACCTTGCAAGGGTCTAAACAAGCACCATGTTCTCTAAAATATTCCCAGGGTACAGATTCCTCCTTAACCTTATCAAAAGTCTTGACTATTTGCCATTGTTACAGTTTCGCAGTTGTCGCTGGCGTTGCTCTCTTGTTATTAATCATTATAAAAACGTCTAATTGTTGTACAACTCGCTATAGTGTAATATGCACGACATTGTGACAAAGGCTGGGGTACTGGGGTACTGCTGGGGTAAGCACGACCTTGACCGAGTAGCGTCCACCATGTGGTATACTTAATACTTAATTGGCCACACTCGAGTCACAGCCACAGATGGGAGTAGTCGTCAGGCCTTACTATGTTTGCTGTGCTATGCAAATTGCGAACCGCCCAGCCAGCCAACAATTATGTAAACTATAACAAATTAAATAATAACTTTTTGCGGTCACATGTTTGCCTTTGATGAAATCCAGGTGAGCCGAACTAATCACCAGAGTGTCCACCTTGTGAAATTTCCTTAGCCAGAATTCGGCAGACAAATTTCAGGTCCCGGGACTCTGTGACTATTTCCCCATAAAAATCACATAAATCAAGAGGGGGAAAATATATATTGAGCTGAGCTCTTTGGAGTTGAGTTTGAGCTTTGGAAAATTGACGGCTTTTAATTTCGACTTTTGAATGATTTGTTGGCAATCAAAGAGTTTTGGGCGTCGCTTGGGAAATGCGAATTGGATGGATATTTCCCAATTGGGAGGCCATTAAAATGCAATTACACTAGAGCTAGGTGGTCGTTGGTCGGCCAACTGCAGAACCAGACCCAGGCCCAAACCCAACAAGCCGAGTGGGTGGCAGTTTTGGTGTTGTGGTTTTTGGGCAGGTCTCTTGATCCAACGATCGATAGCCACGCAATTTGACATCCTGTGTCCGGTGTCAATCAAGCCGCCTTCGATTTAGATTTATGCGACAATTTGGCCAGCATTTGCATAACGCCCCGGGTCCGGGCCAAATCACGAGGTGTTGGCTCTGGTGAAGGGTTCCGACTTGGCTCCACTCTCGCTCGGACTAAGCCCCGTTGATATGCAGATTGTCCCCCAATCAGCGGCAGCGATGCCCAGGGTCAAAGCCAGCTTCAGAATTGTCGCCATCGTAATTGTTTATTGATTTATGCGTCATAAACTTTAAGCCGCGCTTTGTTCGCCCTGGGAGACACACAGAACCCTAGGTTTAAAATCAAAATTCGGATCAAAACATTTTGATTCCAAGGCCCGTGGTAACAAACGTTTTGCAATTCTTTTCACGCCTCGTGTTCTTGGCAGATCTTGTGATTTGATAGAGGAATTAAGCATGGCTATTAGGAAATCTGGCAGGCCATTCCAAAGCCAGTAAATATGATTTACCTCTGTTTCCAATTGATTTCTCCACCCAAGTTACGCATACGCCGTGTGTGCCCGCGATAGCAAATCAGTTAAAAATTAATGCATGCAAAATACAGCCAAAGCAGCTGCAACTGGCCAACTGCAGCCGCACTATTAGCCCGGCCAGTCTCCAGGCCCAGTGTGTTTGTCAGTTATTAAAGTGAGTAATTTTTCACGGACCGGAGCCTGGGCTTATTTGGTGCGTGGAGAGGCAGCTCCGATTGATCATTTGCCTGCGAGCAACAGCATTTTCCACACCTACGGATCTTTATATCAGTAATGAGCTGTCAGTCAGTCATTCACTCGGCTGGTCAGGCTGATTGATAATCAAGTGCGTGCTTGACTTTTAGAAAGGATTTGCAGATCAGTAGTTGGAAAATGAGAGATATCTTTAATGGGTTTAAAAGATTGGGTTTGAGGAATTAAAGTATTTTTGCATATAAAAATTTATATACTTATTTATTATAATGGTATTAAGACGCTACAAATTTGGCTTCATTGGTAGAAAGAGATTATATAAAGTGTTTGCTTGGCTTTTTCCTGCGAGACACTCTGTTTTTTTATGAATTTACAAAGTGATATTCTATTTTTTTTATGTATTATTTTATATGAATTATTACTACTTATATTTTCATAAATTTACAAGACTGAAAGACGAAATTCTCAATGCAGTGTCATAACTCCATAATTAATTTTAATCTCACAGAAAAGCAGTAAAAAGTTAACAGATTCACAAACTTTTTGTCGTTAAAGTTTTCTGCTTAGAAGTCTGTTATTTTTAAGAATAAAACTATAAGATTTTGCATAGTTAATTGGCAATTTACAGCTCAAGAATATAAGTAATACTTGGGCAGAACTAGAAAACTGGCATTTTCCCAGCTGGAAACCGGTGGAAAACAATTGTCTGTTTCCCCACCGACATGAATGGAAATATATAAAAAAAATTCCGTTAGAGCAACTGCCGCCGCATGGAAGCCAACAATAGCTGACAAAAAAATAAGAAAAAAATAGTAGCAAATTGAATTAAATGCCCATAGAGGTTTTCCATGAAAAGCGCTGGGACTGGGGGACTCTGGTCTAAGCCGAAACCGCCGCGTGACCGATCGCGACTGATCTCTTTCGCGATCTGCCGGCTGGTCGGCAAATGCACAAAGCTTCGGGCGTGTTTCTGCGATTTGCTCTCCCTCTCTTTGGGCCAAGATTTGTCAGAATATTTCTCATGTTGCGGGTATAAATACGAGGGCCAGTCGAGACGTCTATGCATAACACACTCGACTACTCAAGAAGTCAAAGCAACAACCCAAAACAAAGCCAGCAAAATGTTCAAACTGGTAAGGCCGGGATAGCCCCAAGGATACACACGCAGGGACTCAGGGACTATATACGATTTGTGCTCCCCAGATTGCCCTCATCTCTGCCCTGTGCGCCGTCGCCAATGCCGGAGTGATCGCTCCCTACAGCCATGGCTACGGACTGGGATACAGCGCCTACGCTGCTCCGGCCGTGATTTCGCACGCCCCCATCATCAAGAGCTACGCCGCTCCCATTGTGGCCCACCCGGTGGCCACTTCCTATGCCAACACCTACAAGGTGGCCACCAAGGCCATTCCCGTCGTGCACGCCGCTCCCCTGGTCCACGCCGCCCCTCTGGTCCATGCTGCTCCTGCCCTGCACACCACCTCCACCTACCACGGCGGCTATGGCGGCTACGGATACGGTGGTCTGGGCTACGCCGGCTACGGTGGTCTGGGATACGCTGGACACGGATACCTGCACTAAGGATTCAGATCCTGCGGAACCCAAGCCCCCGTTGACGACCCCTTGGAAGTGGATAATTCGCATTTTGCTGCCGTCAAAGTGTTGAATTTGCATGTGCATTTCGTAGTCAGAGGCAGAAAAACAAAAAATCCTTGAATTGTGTACAAATTTCAAAACCCTCAGAATTCCCAAACTCAACTAGAGACAGAGACACTTAGAGAACTAAGGACATTTAAGCGGGAGGCAGCGAGAGCGAGAGATTGAAGGAAGGATCAAGTTTCGTTGATTTTGCTATAAAGGTGCAATTCTTTGCCTTTGTGGCTTTTGACACTTTCTGTAAATAAACGATAAATGACTCTAAAGACTAAAATATGAATGTTTTTATTTCTATAAAATATATTTTTACGATTTTAAGGTACACTTATTTATACTGAGATATGGAAGTATATAAGATATAGAAGATATACTTAAAATAATAGTTGAAAAATCCATATATTGAGGTACTTAGTTCCACAGAAAAAGTATTTAGCTTGTAGTTAGCAACGGGGGAAAAAAAAATAATAATAAAAATCATTACGTAAAATATTTACAAAAATATTTGTATTATTTAGCTTACTATTGGAGACCAATTTTTGAACTACATATTTTATATATTACATAATGCTTTTACTTTTATACAATTTTTTAATATATTTTATGTTTTTATTTATATTATATATCCATGTATTATCTAGCTTAAGCTAGAATTAGTTTTGATCCAAAACTATTCAGCTTTTAATAATACCCTTTGTAAAATGCTTATTAAGTGCAATCTCTCAAAAGTTCCACTATTAATTCGCGATCGAATTACTAAGCAGCTTCGTCACGAATATCTCACACCCAGACACCTGTTAGTGTTTCCATCACCGAACTCTTAATCCAATGCATCACTATCCCCGCGATTTTCAACTCCCATTCGGCACTTCAATTGCACTTCAAATTAATTTAGCGACTTGGGAAACTCGCTCGATTCATATCGCCAGCCGTCAAGTGTTTTGAAACTTTCAAAGGCAAAAAAAAAACAACAAGAAAAAATCAAAATAGCAAACAAAATTGTTTTATTGCAACGCCCCGGCCAAGTGGCCACTCCCCCCGTCGCCTGGCAATTATCATCGCGGAGAAACGAAAGACTCAAGCGACAAACGCGTGCGCCCGTCAACAGGTTGACCGGGAGAAATAAAAAAATGAAGCGGGGGAAAAGTGCGTTGAAATATCTATTTATTAATGCCCGGCCAAATGTCTCAGCTAAATGCTTTTTGCCCGGTTTCGCAAGTGAAAAATTGGAGCACATCAAGAGCTGGTCAGAAGTGAATTGAGTCACTTAATTACCTTTTTAGCCGTCCGGCTGATCCTGGCCCGAAAAAGCCACGCATAATTCATGCGAAAATTGAAAAGTCTTGTATTAATATTTGCCTGGTGGCTAGTCTGAAATCGATTTATGATTTTCTTTAATTTATTGTGGAAACCGAGTGGAAATGCCGCTTTGAAGGGTGGGGCTTGCTAAATATAATTCATAGCGCGCAACGTAATAATAATATAATAATAACAATAAGCCATTGTTGGCAGCTCTTCGACCTTGACAAAGTGCACAGCTCAATTTGCCCAAGACAAGTTTAATTCGTCGCAGTTCGGTTGGGAATAAATTATGCCGTCTGATCATAAACCATGTCATAATTATGGTTACACCGCCGACGACATCGGTGCCTTTGGCCAGTCAAGCGATAATTTGGCAACGGCCTTCGCAAACTCGCAGATTCGGAGACAAAGGTGGGCTAAGCTTCTGCTTCCTACATCTCCCATTCCGCTGAATATTCATTCAGGCCCGTCCGCCGAGTGACACTAAGTGAATGCATTTTGTGGCAGCTGCTCTCATGGCACACATGCACCGGCTCTCAGCGAGTTCCCACAACCTCGTGCATACCTGTTGTTGTTTTTGAGTGGAAATCCACCGCGTGCCGAGCTGAGCTACGCTTTTCCCTTGAGTTTTTCCGGTTAGCCCGAGAGTATGCTAAGCTTAATTGAATTATTCAAGCGGAAAGTGGCTTGCATTTTGCTCTGCTTCTGTTAAGCATTATTAACAAGCCATTGACTTGGCACTCAGGGCAAGGACCTCTCGCAGGATGCGTGGAGCAACAGTGCTCATTTTAGCCTCGGGCATTGCAATTAAAACCTGCATTGAAATCGGATTCTGGCCAGTGGAAACATGATTCCCGAGCACAGTTGACACAACTAGATGGAAAATTAATTTCAAAAGGGTCAAACCATTTCCCGGGGAAGCTGATCCCTGGCCGCAGGAACTGCACGTACTGTGCAAGTGCACACGTTTTCCTCGTGTTGACCTCAACCGGGGACATTGACACTGAAGGACCAGAAGCCACCCACTGCTCTGCCCTGCCTGGTTTTAATTATTTAGTTGTTGTTTGTAAAAGGGAATTGCAGTTGGTAATCTAATGCAGTAGCGTCAGGGAGCGGACACCAGATGTCCTTGCACTGCCCTGAGTTTGTTGACTGCTCACACTGCGTATGAGCAATATGGAAGGGTTTATGAAATCTATAAATATCACGTATACGTTCAATTGATATTCGAGTGGAGTTGCAATCACGCTTTCTTGATACAAATTAAACATAGTTTGCTTAATGGAAATTAATTCAATTAATTTGGTAATATGGATATAAGAGTATATAATTCTTTACATATTTGAACATATTTGACTTAAGTGCAATCTGCCTCGGTGTGCCAAAGTTAACTTTCTTTTTTAGTTTTCCTTTAATGTATGTAGATTTACCTCAATAAGTCAGACACATTGTAGCATATTTCCCAGCTAACTTACACGCAGTTGAGTGAATTAAAGCAGCTTGCAACAAAGTTAGGTTTTCGTGGGAGGAGAACTCGCATTTGTTGCCGCGGAACACGTGCAGCGATTTAGTACGCATTACATTATATAGATGTGATGATGGTGATGGCTCAAGAGCACCTGTTGCCATCGGCAAATCGCGGGGCAACCTCTCGAGGAGCTCTCAAGAGCTGGGCGTGTGCTCCACTTGGCGCGGCACGGGGAAATCTTCGTGGAAAGCTCGTTGCTTTTCGGTTCAGCGAAGGTGAACATATCGATTTCTGATTTAGCCACTTTGTTATGGTAATTTCGCCGGTTTTCCCCGATTTATGGCCCATACCAGCCTCCTCCCCCCACCGTTTCATTGTTTTGTGTTGACAATTTCGATGAGCGCGTGTCGCGCATTTGGCAGCCAATTTAATTGGCCACCCGTGCGGGAATTTCGCCTGTTTACGACAGATTCGGTCTTTTATGGAGCACGAGCTGCTCGCTTTTGGGCCGTTGCTTTGAACCCCAAAATGTACTGCCAACTTTCAGGCTTTGCTGTGCTAATTGAGAGCTTTGCCGGCTTTGTTGGAGGTGGTAATAAATCGACTTTTAACTGGCGTGTGATATTTTGGCATTTATATTTCGGCAACGGCCATCAATCAGAGTCATAAGGCATAAAAAGGTGCCTGGAACGTGATCGCAATGGGTTGTTGCAACTGCCTGTGGGGACGGCAGTAAAAGTCGCATTGCACTTGGTTAATGTGATCCATGGATATATGTCCAAGTGAAGTGTGTTCATGCTAATGGCAGCTGAATTCGGTTGACTTATCTTGGTTGAGATATCAAAATGTAAAAGCTTAACTAAGGAGTGATTATGCGGTTATCTTAGTCTTAAAGGTTTATGGGATGAAGAGAAGATAAAACAGAATGGCTTAAGTTTTCTTTCAAATAGAAATGTTCTAGATTAAGCAAATTATGGAATTCAAATATAATTACTAAATATTCTTGAGACACATTTCCTAATTAATCCATTCAAAGTTTGGGTCTCTCATCAGACTTCCCCTTGAAGTTGGAGGATTGCAAAACTTGTCGCATGCATTTGCCGCACGATTCGCTTGTCGATTGCACGTCGTGCGCAGATCCCTTAATGGAGTTTTTACTTTTCGTACCTCTAGTACCCCTTCCTCCCCCTTTGACTCCTAGCCAAAATCAGCATAATGTAAACGACGCAACTCTCGGATCGTGGTATATAAACCTGCAATGGTCAACAAAAATCGATTCATTACGTGTGAAAGTGTCGAAGAGAAGTGACTTAATACGGAAATTGGAAACGGAAGAAAGCATAGCGGGGCAAAAATGTACAAAATTGTAAGGGCAATGTGAATATAAAGTGTGTAAACTATATTTTATTTATTAATAAACATTTTTACTATCCAGAGTGTTCTTTTGAGTGTTCTGCTGTGGCTTGGCTCTCCTGTTTTCGGAAGCTTTTTTCATTCCCCATCGACTGTGGGTGTGCCTGTGGGTGTACCAGTGCCAGTACCATTTCCGGTACCTTCTCCTGTTCCGGTTCCTGCTCCTGTGGCTGTGCCCACCCCTGTGGCAGTTCCTGCACCCGTAGCTGTTCCTGTCTCGGATACTGTAACTGTTCCTGCTGCCTTTAGTGCTCATCAAGGCTTTGCCTATGCAGCACCAGCTCCTCGGGCTATTTTTAAGTACGCAGTAAGCAGCTTATGAGACACCTCAGCCCGTTATCAAGTATTCCCTAGGTGCACCAGTGACCACCACAACCACCACTTACTCGGGATTTGCACCACCACCAGTGGCTCATTATGCTGCAGCAGCACCACCAGTGGCTCACTATGCCGCTGCACCACCACCAGTGGCTCACTATGCCGCTGTATCACCTCCAGTGGCTCACTATGCCGCTGCACCGCCGCCACAGTTCCTGACGAAATTTGCTGCCCCGCCCACCGGTTACCAGTTTGCAGCGCCTCCTTCCTACGGCAGATACAAACTCCACTTTGGGTCACCGCCTCCTCATGCTCCGGCTGCAGTGTACGGAGCTCCTCCTACTCATCATTCTCCCGTTGCCTTTAACTCTCAGGGCTGGTAACTCGAGAAGCCACAGATGGGCCCAGCTCATTATGCATAACTATGAATGATAATTTCCTCAAATTAGCAATTAATTAAATCTAAATAATGTTGTTATGTTTCGTATTATACGCGAGTCGTGAATTTATGCGAAGAACGCGCAGCGTAGCGATTTAATTATGCTTTTATCGACAAAACCCATAAATAATTCAGATGTTTTCATGGCTCCAAGCGATTTTCGGCATCGCCAATTTTGGTCAAAGGCGAGGCATGACACTGAGAGGGCCCCAAACCCAGACCCAGACCGAGACCGATCAACGGTTATTAACTCCAACGGTTCCACCTGACCAACTGACCTAACTCAACGTGTGAACGAGAGAGCCAAGCTCCCAGCCAATTGGGTCAATAGTTTAACGAGACGATAAACATGTTAATTACACCTTAAGCCAATGGAAAATAGGTTGAAAGACAAACAAATTTATGATTTCCGTGTTCAGCGTTTGAATAATAGGTTCATATTTGCCAGTTAAGAAACTGGTTCCCTGCATAAACATTTAATAATTTCAAAGATATGTTTAATTCATGAATATTAATTTTTCAGTATTAGAATTCCCTAAATCGTGTCAAAAGGTAATTCATTAAATTTTAATTTCTTAAGAGTTCAATGTTAAAATGAAGGAAATACCTGATTACAATATAAGGAGATATAAAAAGTTTATTTCTAAAATTTTATTTAAAATAAAACGAACAACGAACAAGAATTTATTAAAAAAGGATTATCAGAAACATGAGCAAACATCTTTAAATCAAATTTAAACATGAATTGATTAACTTTACTTTAGTATCTCAGTTATTTACTTCTCCATTTTCTTTAAAAAGTGTTTTGATAAATTCTGAATTTATACAATTTGAAAACCCCTTTTTTCTCAGTGTAATTCAAAATTAGATGCGCATAGATTGTGATTATGCCCCACCGGCTGAGGTCAATCTTTGACGAGAGCCTCGCACCTCGCCTCGCACCGAAAGAGAGCCAATCAAATTCGGAGATATAGACAACAATCGGGTCTTTAGCATGCAAATCTCGTACCGCACCGCTCCGATCCGGCAAAGTCCTCTGTTTTGGGCTGGGGCTAATGGCTTTTATGTTTGTGCGCCTTTTCTGGCAGGAGTCACATGACGCTCTCGGTGTTTAATAAGCTCAAATGCTGGGGACATGCAGAATGGCTGAGAGCAGGGGCTCAGCCAGGAGGGGACTTGCCAAAATCTAGAGACAATCGCACTGAGCCACTGGAGACGAGTTTGTTTAGTTGCATAGTTTGGATGCCAATAAAAATGACCAACACTGATTTATATGCAAGGCAGCCAAATATCAATATTATCAATAGACAAAACTGCTCGGCAACAGCTTTGTTAAGCCACCGAAAAGCCAACAATCAAACAAAGTAAATAAACAAAGGCAACAAAATGCCAAAAAGCTTCGTCTTGGCTTGCACTCAAGCGTTGTGGCTTCACAGAAAACATTCGAAATCAAAGAAGGCAACAGACTGGGACTGAGAGTGAGAGAGGGCAACAGGTCTGAGAACCGATCGCAGAGCTCCTCAATACGCATATAAAAAGCATCTTCAGCGGCCTCACCAATTTTAATCAGCTGCCACAGCTGCGCCTGCGAACATCAACGAATTAATACTGCGATCGGTGGCTGGATTATATCGAAACTATAATATTAACTTAAGAATAAGAACAAAAGAACAGTGCTGTGACAATGGCTTTCAATGTGAGTGATAGTAATGTGCCTAAAGAAAGCATCAAAAGGATTAATCGAACCACTTTCAGTTCTCCTTTCTGTGGATTCTGTTGCTGCAACTCCTCAGTCTGGCTCTGGCTGATGTCTCCCACCTGGAATACTCCATCACGCCCAGCTCCCAGCTGGCCTACTATCATTATCCCGCTCCCAGCAGACAGCAGCAGCAGCCGGCTGTCCAGAGAGTAGTCCAGCAGAGGTACCAACAGGTGGCGGCCAAGGCACCACCTCAGCAGTATCACCAGGTGGCCCGCCAGTTTGCTGAACCCGCCTTGGAGCAGGCTGCCTTTACCCAGGCACTGACCAGTCAGGGCTACGTATTCGGAGCACCCTCAGCTCCACTCCAGGTGGCCTCCTCAGCGCCACAAGCACAGGCGGAAGCTCCAGTGGCCACAGGAAGAGCCATACCCTCGGCAGCTGTAGATGCCAACTCCCTGAATCTCAAGCTGCCAGTGCCCTTTGGCATTGCTCCCTTGAATGTGGCCCAGCTGCCGCTGCAGGCCGGAGCCCCTTATGCCAGTGTGCCGAGGACCACGGGCCTCACCTCCTACGGAACACCGCAGATCCAGAGGCGTTAGCCTGCTCATCCTACATACTAGGTCCTAGAATAATAATAAATTTAACACAGATCCGGAGAGAGCCATCCCGACTGATCATCAAACTGCGGTGGCTTCTCCTCCTAGTGAATACCACAACACACATTGATAATAAACTTGCCATCTAAGCTTAGCTCTTCGGTGCGAGTTGTGAGTGCTTTTTTATTGGCCATTTTTCGTCTCATTGCCATCGATGGAGACTGCATTTGCATAATGTTTTGAAGGTCGCTTCGCAGACACGGCTCAGAAAAAAAAGAGGTCTGCGTTTACACCTTTCACTCTCCTCGGATGGTTTAATGGCTGGGCATTTACATACAAAAACACATCAACCGGGCCAAGAGATCTTCATCATCCTCTCCTCACAATGGGGCCTTAAACTTGGCATTGGAAATGGCTGAGAAAAAAAATCGAGAGAGAGATGGAAAAAATCGAATCTAAGATCTGGCGTTTATTTATGAAAGCCAATTAAAGTCAAGTGTCATTGATCAGATCTGGGAACGGAACTGGGATCCGGGAACCGGGACCTGGATCTATATAGAAGTTTATGGCAGGGGGGGATAGAACCTGCTTTCCCGCGAAAACAATAAACAGGAATTCGAATGTGATCTGCATAAATTTCGTTTCCGAAAATCCATTAAAAACAAACGGTACTGACGACAGCCAAATAATTCTTAATATCCAAAGGGGACATCATCATCGCCACTGAAGGGGCTCTAAATCAGCTTTGGCGCTGCAATCCAATGAAAAATCTCGACTAGGAAGTGAGCGGATCTTACCGATCTCAAGTGAAGTGTCGAAGATAAGATGACGATGATGATGGGCAGCAATGTACATATTTCCGTGCTTGACTCACTGGAAAATCGACGGCGTCATCGGTCAAGAATTTTAGCCAAGAAATTGTCTTGATCTTAACAAGTAACGAGCGAGAGGTCAGCCTTACAGTTGGATCTTACCAACCGAGATTGGATCAATGCGGATACAGACCACAGTATACAGTTACATGCGTGGGGCAACTCAATGTGCGGATCGTCGAATAAAATATATATCTTTTGGCCCTCTCGACTCGTCACCAAAACGGCCTTGAGAACGTAGTCATCATCTTCGGATCGGATTCCAGAAGCAGCTGAGGCAGAGATGCTCTGTTCAAGTTGAAAATAAAGAAATTGTAAAAGAAAAAATACATATTAGAAGCATTATGTTCAAGGGAGAAAAGTAATGTAAATGATTTAATAACATTAGAAACATATTATTACTTTAAAAACCTTAAATTTGCTTCTTCTTATTCTGGGCTAACTTTTTCTGCTTATATATCCCTTTAACATCACCTGTATAATTCTGAAAAAATTACTCTTCTCCTAAAACCTAAAACACTGTAATTTCCAGAGCCCGCAGCTCGTCAGATGACGAAGATGCTGACCAGGCCAGCACGTGACCAAGAGAGCGGTGACTTCGATGGCTCATTAAGTTCGCAAGCCGGTTTTGGCCACATGATCGCCTCCACTCATTCTCTCCCGCTCGCTCGCTTGCTCCCCTTTGGCCAATTAAGCCGGCACGAAATGATTGAGGCACCTCCATCCATCCAGCGGCAACACCATCACATCCTGTGACCAGATGGCGTCAAGGTTAAATGGTGCTAAAACGAAAACAAATGAAGCCTCCGACGCTTTGGCGGCAAGGATGAGAAGGAAATTTACGAGCGCCTTTTATTGGCAACTCTCTGCTGGCCATTAAAAAGCGAACTAATGAGACATTTAGTGGGCCGGAATGGCAGCCCAGCGGGGAACGGCAATTTTTAATAGCCAATTTGGCTTAGATTGCGTCCAATTCAATGCAAGACGGCACACATTGATGGCCCAAACAGACTGCAAATTACGCATAGACAGCTCGGCCACCAAGGGAGTCTTTCACTGCATACAAATGTCGATCGGGGCACTGCAAAAATTAAAGCCAAATATAGATTTACTAACGAGATTTAACAGCTAAAGATATCACACCAAAACCCCATTAAAATGTCTTCAAAATGAATTCTCCTGAATACCTAGAACCTTTACAAACTAAATAATAAATAAATTAAGTACCTATACCTATCCCTAATTATCTTTTTTATCTGTTCGTGTACGGATTTGGCTAAAATTTCTCCCTGTGCACCAATTTCGAGCGACAACTTGGACAACTTCCGACAATACATTAAGCAATTGAAGGCGGATCACGTCTTGGCCAAATGGCGATCATGTATGCTGGCTGGCACTCGTCCAGGTGGGCCAGCAGCAGCAACTGAAGAAGAAGCGACCAAAAAAGTCGCCTCAGACAGAATGTCCCCCAAAGAGCACGGATATGGGCACGAGCTATATAAGCCACTGAGCTGGCTCCCAATGAACATTATCGCTCAAGAGCTTTAGAAACAACCAACCCCCAGCCAGCAAAATGTACAAGTTTGTAAGTTAAGCCAGGCGAAGGGATCAACTCCAAGCTGATTACTGATTGATTCATTTACTTCCAGTTGGTCATCGCCGCTCTGATTGCCTGCTCCGCAGCCAAGCCCGGTGTGGTGGCTCCTTTGGCCGCCGCTCCTCTGGCCTATGCCAATGCCCCGCTGTATGCCGCCGGCGGCAGCAGCCAGGTGGATGTCCGCAACAACTATGACGGCACTCTGTCCTCCTACACCACGGCTCCCTTTGAGTTCACCGCTCCCTACTCCAGCCGCTATGTGTCCGGCATCCCAGCTGCTCCCGCTGTAGTGGCCAAGTACGCAGCTGCTCCTCTGGCTGCTCCAGTTGCTGCTCCCCTGGCTGCTCCTCTGGCTGCTCCTCTGGCTGCTCCAGTTGCTGCCCCTCTAGCTGCTGCTCCCTACACTGCTCCCTATGCTGCTCCTTATGCCGCCGCCGCCTACTCCGCCTATCCCTATGCCTCGCCCTACCTGGCATCTCCTTACACCGCACCCTTCGCTGCCGCTGCTCCCGCTCCAGTGGTGGTCTAAGGACGCACCTGTGAACTCTGACAATCTCTAGACAATTTCTGTAAACAATTTTGTGATTAAAAAAAACGACAAATTAATTATCAATCAATGCAGTTTCACTTTTAATGGGGAAAAAATTATTTCATAATATAATAATTTTTACAAAAATTGCTAAATACTTTACTTTTAAATAATTAATGGGGAATTTATAAGTATAAGTATTTAATATCTAGGAAAAATCATAAACGAAATAAAGCTAAAATGTTTGTTAAATTAGTATTTACTATTGGTCATTTTATTTTCTATGAAAACGACCCCATGTATCGATCTAACCATGTGTGGACAAATTAATATACATATTTCATTTAATTTTTAACATTCATTTTTAAGTTATTAAATTTTAAATTTTCATTGCTAATTCCAAATCGAAATTAATGCTTTTTTTGGTTAGTTATGATCGAATTTCATGCAATGGTATTTAAATCTCGGCTTCTGGAAGTTATCTTCTTTTCCTGATTAAAATATCTTTCGTTTTGGATATTTAAAGATCATCAAAGGAATTTATAAATATAATTTTAAATAAGTATTTCTTTCTTTTAAATAAGTATTTCTTTAGATGAAACTTATTAAGGTAACTTCTATGGAAAAGGGAAAATAAATATTGCCTTAATAAAACTCTTTTTACAATACAATGGAAATTCAGGTAAAGGAAGTTCGTAAATATACCAAATTGTCTGTGTGATTGCGTTGCCACCTTCGGCGCAATCGATTGTTATTTATGGTAAAAGCATTATTTATTGGCTATCATAATCATATTCCACGTTTGGATAACTGTCAAAGTCTGGGCTCGATACCATTATATAATCATGGGCCGTGCTTTCAAATCGGCCAAGAAGTTATTGGCCCCTCGGCCGATCGGTCGCAGTCACGACTCGCTGACCAACTAAGCCGGATTGGGACTGGGTTACCTCACCGCCCAGCGACCCAACCCAGGCAAGGTGCCCATAAAGGCTACGAAAGTGAAGAAATGCAAGTGCAAGTCTTTTGACTGAATTTCCCTATAAATATTTATGGCTCTTGACAATGGAGAGACATTGGCAGTCGAACCAACAGGTCGAGCACATCGATCGAAAAGCTAATCCCCCCAAGAAACCAAAGAAACCATCCTCCAAGCAAGATGTGGTCACAGACATGGGTGAGAGGATTCTAAGAGGACTCTTAATTGCGGAGGTCTTAATTATGAATAATTATTTTACAGGCATTTGCCTTGGCTTTCCTTCTGGTGGCGGCCGGCGAGGCTAAGCCTTCGCACCATCACTTCAATCACCACTTCAATCATTTCGATGGGCACCACTTGGATGCCCTTCATGCCCTGCCACATCACTTGGATTACGCGGTGCAGGAAGCCGTCCTGCCAGCCCCAGCTCCAGTTCCTGCGCTTCCTGCACTGGCTCCTCCCCCGGCCTTTGCTCCTAGTCCTGTGTACGGTCCTGCTTCTCCGGTCTATGGACCTCCGCCACTGGATGGTCCTCCATCACCGGTGTTCGCACCTCCAGCACCTGTTTTCGCTCCTCCGGCTCCAGCATTTATTCCTCCAGCTCCTGTCTATGCCCCGGCACCGCTTCTTCCAGCTCCGGCACCGCTTCTACCTGCCCCAGCACCCCTTTTTCCTGCTCCAGCTCCTCTGTTACCCGCACAGCCATGCCTGCCCGCTGCTGCGCCACTTCTGCCGGAGTTCCACCTGCCCGCCGTTCATCACCATGTGCTGCCGCCCGTCCTGGAGGCAGTACCCTTTGCTCCCAGTTATCGTGCTATTCCCGGACCCAAGACCACCACCCACAAAGTGTCCATTGGCTACGCCTTTCCCAAGTTGCTGGCCAAGCCGCATGTCCACCTGAAGGCCCTGCCCCTGAAGTGGGCCCATCACAAGGACTGGTCCTTGTTCTAGAAGCCCATAAGGATGATGGAGAACTCACCAAAGAATCATCAAAGTCAGCTAGTAAATGTTAAATATTAATCTTCGAATTAAACAATTATTTATCGAATAATTATAGTTAAATAAAACGAAAATTTGTATATAAATCTGAGAGTTTTTCAAGGGGTTACATCTATTGACTTAAAATATTAAGTATTTAAAGTATTTAAATATATATATTTATGGCTTAAACTCTTGGAATTCCCTGAATGTATTGCAATGTCTACTAAAGTAAACAAAAATAAATACAAAAAACCTGCAAGAATGCAAGAATGTAACCAGAAGTGATAAAATCATAGGCAAAAGCAAAAAATTAGCCAAAAGAAACATAACTGATATCTGATTCAGACTCTCATTACGAACCAGACGCCTCGTAATGCCGCCAAATTCGGCTAACACACACACGTCGCACACACTCGTGTAAGTCTTGGTAACACAGAAATGTTGTTAGTGAATTTCCAACCGCACGCAACAAGAAATCAAATCAGAAATTCCAGACACAGGCCCGGCCCAAACACGCGACAATTGTTGCAGAGCTGGTAAAAGAGTGGCCATTCGATTAAATGATTTAACCAGGCGCCCGTTGGGGGTGGTAACACGTACACACATACGCAAATACTGGTGGCTTAAGCCTAGTAACAAAAAATGTGGGGAAGAAGCTCGACTCGCAAACGAAATCTTGCCCAACATTGGCCTAGGTTATGGTCGGGAATCGCGTGCAATTATGAAAGTGTCGTTTTCGGGGACACGGCGACGTAAGAGGCGACCAATTGATTATTAAGTACATATAGTAACCACTTCGATCCAACCTTCATCGACAGCGCCCGATATAGAAAGTCTTCCAAGGTGTTTGCGTATGCTTCGGCACGGATTATCCGCGGGTTACAGAATTATAAAAGCATTGAACACCGGACACTTGGACATCACAGTTCGCTCTGCCCTCCAGCTAATCACAGCTAGCCAAGCCCATCCTCAACCCAAGCAAAATGTTCGCCAAGATTGTGGTGAGTTTTCGGGACTAACTTCTTTAAAGGATTTCCTTCAAGGATACTTATTTTTGTGTTTACTTTTGCTCCAGCTCGTCGCCCTCTGCGTGGCCACTGCCCAGGCCGGTCTCCTGCCTTTCCATGCTCCTGCTCCCCTAGCTGCTCCCCTAGCTGCGCCACTGGCTGCTCCTCTGGCTGCTCCTCTGGCTCCATTTGCGGCTCCCCTGGCCGCTCCAGTGGCTGCTCCCCTGGCTGCTCCTGTAGCAACTGCCGGTGTGGTGGCTCCCTATGCCTCTAGCTTCAATGCCCACCGCATCAACCACGCCGTGGCCTATCCAGTGGCTCCAGTTCCAGCACCAGTGGCCTTCGCTGCTCCCGCTCCCGCTCCCCTGCCCGTTCCTGTGGCTGCTCCTGCCCCGGTGGCGTTTGCTGCTCCCGCTCCTCTGCCAGTGGCTGCTCCTCTGCCAGTGGCGGCCCCTGCTCCGGTTGCCTTCGCTGCCCCCGCTAAGGTTGGATTCGGTCTGCCCGCCTTTGCTGCTCCCGCTCCTGCCTTGGCTGTGGCCGCTCCCCACAAGGTGGCCTTCGCTGCTCCCGCTCCAGTGGCTGCTCCTCTGGCTGCTCCTTTGGGATTCGCTCCTGCCCCGGCGCCCGTGGCCTTTGCTGCCCCCGCCAAGGTCGGATTTGCTCCGTTCGCAGCTCCAGTGCCAGTGCCAGCACCTCTGGCCGTGGCCCCCAAGTTCGCCGCTCCCGCCCCGTACTTCTTCTAAAGATTTAGTCGCAGGATCACTCAGCTCACGCCCATCCGTCCTATTAGCTTGTAAAACCTAGTCCAAATCATCATCCTCAGAGAGCAGCAATGCTTGGCGAATAAATAATTAAATCATAAATCAAATTTTTAACTGTCTTTTCTTGGTGTTACTAAAAAATCCTTAAAACTAAAATAAAAAAAACTAGGAAGACCAATGAAAATGCTTTCTAGTTTGTTGTTTTTAATTCTGATTTATTAAAGAAGTATTCAAAAATCGGGATCAAGATCGGGGACTTTGGGACCATCAGGGCAGATGGTTTCCACCAACCAGATCAAGCATTTCTCGTAGATTATCTTCCGCAGTTTGTCGGCCACTAACTTGGTTATCTCCCCCTTCTCCATCATCTCTTCCAGGATGCTCTCCATCAGGGCGTCGCGGAACACTGGATAGGTCATTTCAACGGAGTTTCTTTTCTTTGCAGCTTTTTTCAAAACTATTTTCTTTTTATTTCAAAATTAAAGCTCAGGAATCAAAGAACTTTTCACAGTCAAAAGCAAATGACAGTGAAAAAAAATTCCTCAGGAAGTTGTCAGTACAAAGGTTAACAAGTATCAATCGATGTTATATCGATAATTAACTGTGAAATTGTAACTCTCAAGTTGCCGCTTGATACCCTTAAAAATATTTAAAATGGAAAATTTATTTGGAGCCACAAGGAAAATATAAGGGGAATTCTTTGTAAAATAATTATTAAATTATTATAAATAATTTTATACTTTACTGATAATGTGTTTTATTTTTAACTTGCTTTTGTTTTATAATTTATATATGTAAAACTGTATACTGATATTAAAACGATAAGTAATCTATTATTAAGAAGGCTACAACCCTAGAGGTCTTATTTCTATAAAATACATTAATAAATCAGCATTAATTGTATCATTTATATACCTAAATTGAATATATGAAGATCATCATAAAGAAGCTAGAGAATGTAGAAAAGACGATGTGATTTGTAGTAATATTTATTGTCGGACTAATACACAAGTCGCACGATTTATATTCCACATTTATAATTTTATTCTAGCCTAAATCTTAATTTTGTTATTATATATTTTTATTCATTTATTTATATCGTGTTTCTATATGATTATCAAATATTGCCTTAAACTATTCTTCTCTCGATTGTCCTAAAACCGCGTATGCTTCACATGACCAATCCGCTGGAAGAGCGGAACATGCTCGTAGGGCGTGTGTGAGATGGGCACGGATTCGTAGGTGACGTGGGCAATCTTGGTGAGTGGGGCAACTATGGTGTAACCCGGATGCTGGGCCAACTCCTGCGGCGTGGAGGCAACCGGCAAAGGATGATGGTAGACCAACGGATGATGGTAGATAACCGTGGCGGCCAGGCCCGCACTCAGAAGTGCGAATAGCACGAAAATCTTCGGGGTAGATTCGAGATAATAATTCCTAGAGAATCCGACTAATTGCCCCGTTTACCTTGAGCATTCTCTCTGGTGATTTTCTCGCTGGGACTGCACTTGGACTAAACAGAGATCGGCCGAAGGCCAATGAATTTATAGGCTCGTCTCCATTGCTGCATTCCCAACTTCCCCCGAACCTGGGGAAACAGTTAGGAACCGGTTGACACTCCCCTTGGAGTGTTCCAACTGCATTTCCTTGGGGAACCTGTTGCAACATCTCATGTGTGTAGTAAGTAGTGGTCACATCTCCCACTGCTCCACTGGGCCTTTGGTCCCCTTCTCTTCGAGAAAACCCGTTTTCAAGTTCAAGTTTAAAGCGTCTACACCGCCGAAGATTGTCAAAGTGTCAGTGACTCTTTTGTGCACTTAATTATGCCTTTTTTACATTTCTTCGGTTTTGTTTTTGTTTACTTTTTGTCTCGCTTTATTTTTATTTATATTTATTTATGGGTTGTGAGTTAGTTGGTCGCGATCTGGCTTTGTTTCCCCGTTTTTATTGTCTCTCAAAACATAATCATTGCCCAATCTTGTGTTTTTGAGCTATTTTTATGTGGCTTTCGGAGGTGTCAAGAATTGATTAGTTTGTCTTCATTTAGCAGCGATTTGTGCTCTTTAAGCTTGAGCTGTTATAATCGTTGTATTTATAATCTAGTAGGGCATACCCTATATAGAAGGTGGATGGGGAATTTTCCATTGGCTTTGATTAACAATTTAAATGAAATAAAATTGAAAGAAGTCTGAGCTAAATTTACAGACATTTATGAGAGACACAGAAATCGTTGAATATTATTTAAAAAAACATAAGGTTTACAGGTTTATATTTTAGTTTTCTCGAAATTTCTATGCCTAATTAAGCTTGAATTTTTATTAATAGTAAATCTTTATAATAAAATGGTCATAGTTAAGTATTTATGTTAATCTCCTTTGACTCTTAGAGCATCCAAAAGTCTACTTGCCAAAAAATAACACCTTAATCTTCTTGACTTGATATTTTTCTACTGACCAAACATCTGAGGCACATTGACCCCAAACCAAAGCCATCGTTCTTAGCCAAATCTGATCAGAGTCACATGACTGAATCGCTGGCAAAGGCCACCCACAAGACCTAAGCTGCCCACAGGCAGAAGTAAATCTAAAAAAAATAAAGAAAAAACTGGAACTGGAACTATTGTAAACTGGTAAATGCCAAACTCGATTGCAGATTATACAATGGAGGCCCAAAAGGCGAAGCCACGGCCCAAACGCAACGAAAACAGGTGTTGGAAAACTCGGTGTAATTCACTGCTTGCAGCCACTAAGGATGGCTGCTCACTTGGGCAACTCCAGTCCAATGAATTAGATTTAATTTGCAAAGTTGCACTCACTGCTCATTAGATCATCGATGTCCATTTTGGGGATGCAATCCGCTGCACTGGGGATTGGTATAAAAGAGCCAGGACGGGATCAGCGGCAGTAACACATTCGGTCCAGCCTCTCTAGCAGCAGCGGAAAAGCTATAGCCAGCGACATGTATAAAGTGAGTAAAGTGTACTTCAAGGATATACATAAAATTAAGGATTATCACAAGTCTACAGGATAGATACAGCAGTTAAGAATATTCTCTAATTGAGTTATCTATGGGAATTAATTAGTTCAGAAAACAATACATAATAACCTTTGAAAGTCAGCTTAAAAAAAACTAATAAAATCGTCATCAAGTTTATATCTTTTCCATAATACAAATGCAAACCTGTCATATTAGCACATCAAACGACATTTAAACAATATTTGTATAAAACATTAACGACATTTCTGGGATTCATTGAGGTGTGTCATTATTTCCGGAAATTCTTGTTAAATAACAAAAAAATATTCATATTATTTAGCATTTAAAATGTAAATTGGTAACTCAAATATAATTGGTAACTTTTTTATTTTGTTTTGGTGAAAATTACAATACTAATCATTATCCCTTAATCCTCAACTATTAAAAATAAATATATTTAACATAGATTTTATTACTTTATATCTTATTAGTAATAATAATAATAATCTATTGATTATTTCTCCACAGTTAATACTCGTAACAATCCTCTGCCTGGCGGCCAGCAGCCTGGCAGCTCCCGCTCCAGAACCCGCACCAGATCCAGCTCCTGCTCCGGCTCCAGCTCCCTCGCCTAGCATTGGACTGGGCCTGGGACATGGCTACGGCGGATATGGCCTTGGATTGGGATTAGGCATCGGTCACATTGGCCACATTGGCGGCCTCTACGGCGGTCATTATGGAGGATTGGGCCTGGGCCTGGGACTGGGCTACCATGCTCCCATCGTTTCCAAGACAATCATTGGCAAGAGCTATCTGGGCGGCTATGGCTTGGGCCTAGGTCATGGATACATCGGGGGCTATGGCGGACACGGACTCTACGGACATGGCCTGGGTCTCGGCCTGGGCTACGGACTGGGCCATGGCTACGGCTATGGCTACGGCCATGGCTGGTAGAGATGTCGATCCGTAGTCAAGCCAAGTGGAGCCAAGGCGAGCGTGCGGCATGTGAGAGCTTCAATCGAGTCATTTACTTCGCAGTACCAAGCATAACGATAGCCTAATCAGTCAATCACTCAGCAAGTCAATAAATCAATAGACAAAAAAAACGAACAACCAGAAACCAGTATCAATATGCGTTGGAAGTTGGAAAATCTGACAATAATTCGAAAATTTTAAATGATTTTGAATGGATTATTTGTAAGATTTTCAAACTAATTGGAAATTATAATACTAATAGGGATATGTAGCTTCCATTAGTTGGAATTTGATAAATATGGCAAAAAACATAAACAAATTCTGAATGATTTTTAAATATAGAACAAATGTGGAATTATAATTTTTATTTTTAAAAGAGAATTATTCCAGGGTTTCTGAAAATATTGAAAAAATAAAATGTGTACTACTTATGAAGAAATCATCTTTGCATCTTTGATTAATTTTTTAATGTTATAAATAAACACAAATGATGAGTTTAATTAAAAACACGCACACATAGTAAAACTCATGATCTTTTCTTTAAATCCAATTATATTTTAACATCAAACTCACTTTATTACATTAATTTTGATTTGTACAAGAAACTCTCTCCTCCTTTTTTTCCTTCTCTCAGATTTTTCTGTCTGTGTATTCAACTTCTCCTTCCTCCGATCCAAGCGAAACGAAAGCGATGCAGGAAACGATGCTGGATGATATTCTGCTCCACTTACCAACCATGGAGACCCAACTGAGGATGCGCCAGACCCAAAGAACCATGCGCCAGACCCAGAGGACCATGTGCCAGGCCCAAGGGAGCATGGGCCAAGGACAACGGAGCATGGGCCAGGGACAGCGGTGCATGGGAGACGGCCAGCGGAGCAGGGGCCAGAGCCAGGGATCCATGGCTCAAAGCAGGCGAGGAGTAGATAGCCGGTCGGGCAAGAGCCGGGGCGGCATAGCTAAGCCTGGGCGCCAGTCCATAGGAGGCGTACGAAGGAGCGGCCAGGGCATGTCCGTAGGAGACGGCCGGAGCAGCACCCAAGTAACTAGGGGCAGCACCCAAGTATCCTGGACGTGCGGCAGCGCTGGCCAGGCAGAAAACGGCGAAAACGAACTGTTGAATATATCCAATTACACATCAAGGAGCACGTTCAAAGGACTTTCAAAGCACTTACGTATTTAAACATTTTGGGATTTGTTGCTGGCTGAACTCTTGGCAAGAACACAAAGCTGAATAATGCCGCTGTCAGAAGCACAAATGCTTTTATAGCCCAAACCTGGCCAAAATGTGGCCCGAGAACGGATCCGAGCTGGGGCACCAAAGACCAGGCCCAGAGACTTGGCCAAATGCACTTTTACTTTGCTTTAACAGAGAGACTCGGCCCAAAACTGAGTCGGCGGCCCAGAGAGCCATGCAAAGCTGGCCGGTCGGGCCAGGCAGAGATGTAGATGGTGATGGAGGCGACAGCGACTGCAACTGTGACTGGGACGGGGACCCGAAAGAGCACTGCCTGGCCCCGCCCCAGACAACGCGGATGTTGGTCTGGCCTGCGATTTGTCATACCCTTTCAGGAGGTGCCACATGATTTTTAAGGATGTGGAAAGTGAGGAAAAGGTTTACTACTTAAATAAACCCTAATGGTAAATATTGGTATCTCAAAATGATCTATCAGTTACCTAATAACTATATAGACAACATCAAATAGGTTATAAATAGAGTTTGATTAAGTTAAAAAGTAAACTAGTTAGAGTACTCCACATTCGCTGTTCAACTGCCCCTCTTTTTTGATTTTGAATAATTTCTGATATATTCGTTTTGCTTTTTTTTCTATTTACCATTTTGCACGACAAGGTGTGTGTGAGAAAAACTTAAATTGCATTTTGTTTCTTGGCTTTTTTCGATTCTTTATTTTCGTGCGGCCAACAAGTTTCCACTGAAATCATTTAAATGAGCCGCAGCGAGTGCGTGTGCTGTTAGAAATTTTCACAGTAAATGCTCGAGCATTCAGAGTCCTAAAGTCTTAATTACAACACAGAGCGCAGAAATTAATGGGCGTGGCAGCCACACACCTGTGCGTAAGACCGATGCCGGGCCAGACTCGTTTCGAGACCGTTTTATGTGGGGCACAAAGTCAAATCGGCACTTAAGTGTGCTTAGAACAATATAAACGATCTCCGGCAGAGGCATAGGCGTAGGCAAGGTCGTTATTTAATGGGGGAGGAATTTTTTTTCGGCTACGCCTCTGGCGGGGGTAACTTATGAGACCATAACTCAAGTGATATAGTGCAGCAACAATGCCGAAGGAGTTGTGGCTGCCAGTTAATTGCCAGTGACTTTTTTTAGGCCCACTCTATGCATAATTTTCACAGCGTTTTACGCAAGCCCAGAGCACTTAACACTTACCGAAAGGGGTTTCAGGTGTTGTAGGGGGACTTCTCAGGGGGGTAGTACCATTATGCATAGCACTTGTTGAAGTCCCCGCCCTGCAGGCGATACTCGAACTGAGGCATGCGTGATTTTAACCCCTTTTGTTTTCAAAATTACTAAATATTCGGGGACTTGTAAGTGCTGAAAAAATTGGTGAAAAGAATTTTATAAATTAAATATTTCAAAATAATTTTATTTAAGATATATAAGATTTTTGATTAAGAAAATTGTTAATGCTAAAAATTTTTACATCCCCTAGACAGATTTATTAACTACTTTAAAACTACTACAAAAAACTTTTCGAAATGAAATTTGTGTTTTTTTGGCTCAGTTAAAATTTCTTTAACTGGGGCTTGTCAAAATAGAATACCATATAAAAATATCTAATATTTCACGTCTTCTTAAGTTAGGTTTAAACTATATTTTCAAACCAAGTAACAATAGTTGCCAAAGGGTTAATAGAAAAGGCTTAGGCCTCGTCCAGAAAAGCCTGCGGGCAATTGGAAAGGCAGCGATCTAGTGACAATCACTAGGTGGCGGTGCACACAAAAGGGGGAGGCAGGGTACCCAAAGGGGTCCTTGGCTGTCCATGCGTAACGCGAAGGGGATTTGCATACGCATACGCCGTGTGGGCGCTACAGGCCGCCGGGGGACTGGCTAGCCGAGGTTCTCCGCCCGAATTGCGCCTTTGGGCTGTAAATCAAACTTGCCAAGCATTTCAATTAAGAGCCTCCCGAGATTCGGCTCTGGGTGCATGTATCTACACAGTGCGAAAAATCGCTGGCAATTAATTTCGTAGCACTTGTGCAACACAGCGATTAAATCAAAATGCAATTTATTGGGCACCCAACTTGAAATCCGATCTTGAGCCGGGTTTTTGCTCTTATTGATGTCTCCGCAAATTGATCGCAGCAAGTTCTAATCGCAGGCTCGGTCATTATTATTATCGTTTCAATGCTCTCACGCCCGACAGTGTACAACTGTCAATTAGACAAGATTGTTGTAATCGCCGGAGCAATCGCCTGCCTGCCAGCGGGGCGTAATTATACATCTGAGCATTATAGGCCTAGAAGTCTTGTCCCTTGTTTGTCCACTAGATGTGCGTATTTAAATTGAAAGGGGTGAGGGACTAGAATGTGGAAAGGCGAATGTGGAATACTCTTCCTAAAAGCATTCTTTTTTTGCTGGAAAAATTGTGTTTTGATTGTAAATGTGGTTTTGACACTGTATTTTGCTAACATATAATATTGCGGAACTTGAGCTTTCTTTATTAGCAGTAATTACTGATTTAATTTAAGATTATAACGCTACCCTTTTCCTTTTATTGATAACATAATTTATTCCCAGCCTTTGGTCACATGTGTAAGGCAAATAAGTATTTACAAATAAGATTATAACACTGCTTTTTTTTATTACAGGATTTTGTTTCAGATAATGTTTTTGCTTTTATCATGCTATCATGACACTATATATTTTTTGCAAAGAGTTATTACACTGACATGTTGCTTTATATCAAAGTTTAATTTTATATTATATTTATTGATTTTTTTTCACTTATGACACCAGGTTTTTACTTGAAGAGAGTTATACTACTGAATTGTTGCTTTTACTTATTCGAGGAAATTTACTCATATCATTTTTATGAGCTATAATATTGATATGATAAGATGATATCATGAGCTATATTGATATTATAGCTATGACATTATGAACTATATTGTTGCTTTTATAGAGAGTTATAATATTGACCTAATGCATTTATTTCGTCCGTGAGTTGTTCTTAGATTGGTTTTGGTTTACGAGATTTGACACTAAA
Source organism: Drosophila punjabiensis (assembly GCA_008042585.1). Taxonomy (NCBI): domain Eukaryota; kingdom Metazoa; phylum Arthropoda; class Insecta; order Diptera; family Drosophilidae; genus Drosophila; species Drosophila punjabiensis. The sequence goes on along the minus strand of VNJR01006309.1, from coordinate 22,612 downwards.
ATGGCTGACAGAGATTTATGACACTGATTTGTTTTTTTCAAGAGTTTCATTTTAGAATTTGAGCTAAAAAGTTATATTTTACTCATTAAGACACTGAATTGATTATAGCTTATTGAGACAGTAGGTTTATTAGATTATTTCTTCTTGTGATAGAACTATCACAATAAATATTTCTTATTTACTCGTTAATCCCATTAAGAAGGATAGTATTTCCAAAGGCATAAATACTAGTTAGTAAAATGTAAAATACAAGTTAATTTAAGGTCAAATTGAAATTTTATTAAACACTTCAGACAGAATCCCCAACTGCAACCTGGAAAATTGAATGCTTTACTGCACTTTTTAAGGCTTCGGCAATTATAACTTCCCGCTCGCCTTATTAATTGAGGCGTGACCATCAAGACAAAAGCCTGTGTTAAAATTTTAATTTAATTTTCTAGACTGCAGCAGCGGCAACGGAAACAAGTAAATTACCTGCAAGACCCGCAGAACGTGCAAACGGATGGGGTTTCACGGGAGGGCGTGACAAAGGCGTTGAAAACATCGAAGCAAATTTGAAATCAGCAACTCAAAGACTTGAATTAATTTGCAAAATTTTCGTTTTAGCTAAATGTCGTACTCCTGATTTGATTTTCATACTTCTGGCCGTTGCACGCGGCTCATGAATAATGCCAAAGTTGGCGAGGAGGCGTGGCTTCGTTTGCTTTATTGATTGTTTGTGATTAGCAAAATGCAATTTAAGCGGCGCCTTTTAATTAAGTGCAATATTCGCAGCAGCAGCAGCAAAAGTTAGTAGTTGGTAGTTGAAGGAGGCAGCCAACGACCTCTAAGCCGCGACACACGCAATTTCCAAGCAAAACAATAAACATTGCCGCTGGCTGGCCATAAAAACTATGGTCGAGGGAATGGTTGGGAGCTCCGAGCTGTAAAGGGGTATGAACTGCGACGAGGATAGCGTAAACAACGCTCAAGGATTTCACAGAGAAACGTGGCAAAGTGTCGATGAACCGGAATAGACACACTGCCAGGCGAAGGGTTTAAATATCCTTTTAGAAACATATGTGATATGGTTTTTAGAGATTAGAAAACAACTATTTTTAATTAGTATGAAGAATATTTATAATTATTCCAATAATTATTATTCTTCACTAACATTTTAGGAGTTTCTATAGCAAAATCTCTCACTAACCTAAAGCCTTTCCTTAAGCATAAATGGGTTTTCCAGGAAGTAACTATTTTAGATGCATCCTTTTGTGAGTTTCCCACATACGCCCCCAGCAAGAGTAGCTAAAAACGGAAGAAATGAAACTCGTTTAGCTTTTCATTGGGTCAGTTGCGTGGGCCAGTTGCATTGCGTTTTTATTTGTCCTTGCCTCGGAGCGTGTATCTCCATCTCCGCTCGCATCGGTATATATATATCTTTATCTCTGAACCAGAGCCTGAGCCTGGGACACACGTGTCGTTGTCTTGGCAGTGTCCCTTCATCCAGCAGAGGTCCTTACTTCTTCAGGACAGCGGCCACGGGGGCAGCAGCATAGACGGCGGGGTAAGCGGCACTGTGGGCCACACTGTGGGCGCTGTAGCTGCTGGCATAGGGGGCGACATAGGGGGCGTAGGCAGAAGTGTAGGCCAGAGGGGCTGCAGCAGCTGGCAACGAGCTATAGGCCAAAGGGGTGGAGTAGGCCAGGGGGGCGTTGTAGGCCAACAATTGGGGACTGGCGGCAGCGGCAGCGAACAGAGCGCACAGGACAACGGCGAACTGCAAGGAAAATTGGGAAATTTTTTTGAAATTCCTTGAAACTTCCTGAGATCTAAAATATTTAAAAATCCTCAAGAAGGAATTCTAATTTATATATCCTTTAAAAATATTTTTTTGGAATAAAAATCTACTATAACTTACGAATTTCATCATTTTGCTTGGACTGGTTGTACCTTCTTCGAAGCTAGACTTCTGTTTGATGTCAATGCTTGGGCTTGTATCCGTTTATATAGTTAAATATCCAATTCATCCTTGACAAACCCCCCTCGAACTGAAACATTTTTATCACGTTCCACGGCCCGAAATCAGGGCCAACAATTTCGGCTGCTTTACTGGCATACTTTAAATTGGCGGATCAGCGTTTGATATTGTCATAGATTGTACGTATTCCTTGTGAGTTTTTTATTGAATGTATTTTTTTCTTTGTACTCGTATTCCTCCCCCGTTCAAGCATTTCCGCAAACTGGCGTCAGCAGCTGCCTTCTGCGGATTGAATTATCATATTTTAGCACTAACACTTCCCCCGGGCCCCGCACTTGTTGGCCATCGACGTGCGTGCCATCCCAATCCCTCCAATCCAACCCATCTTAGCCATCTTCGGCTCCGGCTTGAGCCGAGCTTTTGCCCCTCTCCTCCGCGAGCGTTTCAATTGTCAGCCACTCGAACGCGCCGCTGTGCATTCTAATCGAAGATGCAAATAAAAATAGCAGCGGTTTATCCACCGACGAAGGACGTCACTGTTCTGAACCCTTTGGCCAAGGTGAAGGACATCCGGAGCCGGGAATTGTAAACAGCGGATCAAGGGCTCGCTGGCAGTTCAATAAACCTGCCAACTATAGTTGACCCTTAACAAACATGGGAAACATGGCCATTGCCTTGGCAAAGAATACAGTTTCCTTTCAACTTTTTAATGATTTATTAATAGTTTACGAAGCGTTCTTAAGTAGGGTTTTAGTAGTTTAAGGAAATATGTGGGGTTTAATTATTTAAATAAAATATTTCTATTGTTTTAGTCACAATTTTATGGACTACAAAAGTATACAAGAAAATAATACAAGTTAAAAGCTGGGCATTTATAAATATTTGTTCAGAAGCTATGTGTTTGGCAATGGCAAAACTAGGATTAGAAATTTTCGAAAATTTCAGTTATTTTTCTAAACTCATTCCTTAAATAATAAATTCCAACAATGATAAAACAACTATTAAGGTCTTAAAAGTTATTTACTGTCAAGAAAAGCTAAGCCACTTGTTAAGTCTCAGCTTTTAAGCTACTTTGTATATTTACTTTTTGTAAAACACAAAAAGCCTGAAAGTATGTAATCCCTTAAAACATTTTGTAATAAAAAACCAAGGCAAAGTTTACGTTTAGCGCAAAATGCAGTATTTATTTCAACAATTATGTTCCTATATTCCGTTTGTGTCCTGTTCCCATGTTTCAACTTTCAGCTGCCGGCAGAGCAGGTGGGGAGGAGATGGAGTCTGCCGAACTAATACCGGAGATTATATTTGGATTCAGAGGTGAGGGAAATTATCCTTGTGGTAATATGTATATAGGTTCTTTCAGGTCCAGTTGAGCAGTCGGTGTAATCCATCAGGTTTCCGGATCTTAACGGTAGTAGGCAGCATAGGGATAGGCGGAGTAGGCCGAGTAAGCGGAGGCATAGGGATAGGAGTAGGCGCTGGCCACCGGAGCAGTGTAGGCGGCAGTGTAGGCAGCGGTGTAGGGAGAGGCGGCCACCAGAGGAGCAGAGTACGCGCTGTAGGCCAGAGGAGCGGCAATCACTGCTGGCTTGGCAGAGGCGCAAGCCACGATGGCGAACAGGCACAGGGCGAACTGTAAGTAGAGTTTAATATTATTCCGCGAAGATCCTCCTCTATAGTTAATCCTGGATTCTTACGTATTTGAACATGTTGCTTGGGTTGGTTGGTTGTGAACGGTTGGTTCTCAAGTACTAGACTAATATCTCCTAGAGCCTAGGCTTAGCTTTATATAGCAGAATCGGTCGAGAAAATTCCAGGCCAAAACAGAAGACGAAGGTGATGCCAATGGAGAAATTAATATGCACATGCCATGCTCAGATCGGTTCCAAGTCCATTTTAAAGGCAGCCAAGGAGAATCTCCGGCGTTATGGCTTTGCACTTTTCGGTTTCGGTTTCGTTTTCATTTTCGTTTGGTATTTTTAAAAGCGTGACGAAAAGCGAAAAACAAATCGATGACTGGGGCCTGTCCGGAATAATAAATATATAGCTTACTATATACAAGTGAATGAGATACCAAGCTCTTGATGTGACCCACAAAAACTGCCGGGTTTCGGCCACTCAGAAGTCTATAAAGCTGGGTTCTGCCTTTCCATGCGGGTTTATTTCGATTTTAGAACCTTTAGCAATCAGATCTTATCAGCTCGGCCTGACTATGTACAGGAAATTAGTAAGTCTCAAGCGATTCTCCGCGGAGAAGACGATGCACTTGCTCAAAGATGATGAGGCCTCGCCATCGGTGGCCATTTCAGGTGGCGCTCCAACTGCTCCTCCTCCTGCTGATCCACTTGGTCGCAGGGGGTCAGATCCAGGATGCTGCCGAGGAGATCGATGTGCCGCCTGCCCACCGAGCTGCTCCGCCACCTGGAGCTGCTGCACCGCTGCCGCCACTCGGACCGCTGGGACCACCGCCTGCAGCCTCTGCTCCGCCGCCCAACTATCCTTTGTTCTACCCAGCTGCGTGGCCGCCATTCGGACGCTTCAGCGCCTCCATTCCCGTCCAGCCGCCAATTGTGGCGATCATTGCCTGAGGTTTCACCAGCCAGCGATAGCCTCTTCCGAAGGACACTGCTGTCCCTCCTGTTAAATTTATTTTTTCCGTTACTTGTACTATTTTGTTATTGTTTTTTTACTATTATGAATGAAATATATTATGCATAATTACGAAAGATTACTCATGGCTGACGACTCTTTTCAAATGGCCAACACGTGCTTCTCCTACGAAAGATGCTTTTTTCTATATATTTTTTGAGGCATCTATCATTTTAGCTATTAGCATATTGCCAATAGAATCAGTGACGCTATTTGTTTGGAATTTACTGAGATGATTTCCGCATTTGTAATCAAGGGAGAAAAGTAAAGGGAGGACAATGGTTACCGAAAATATTATACATATTTCAAGAAATATGGAAAAATGGTAGGTTACTTAGGAATAATTTTGTTTAAAGAAATAGGGGATATATAAAAGTTTTCTGATTTATTTTTAAACTGTTACAGCATTTAAAAATTTGATTAATTACTATATAAATTTCCATATATGTTTATGTTCTTGTGCACTAATATTTATACCCTTGCAGGGTGAAATTTTCAGAAAAAAAAATATAGCTTTGTGAGTTTTCAACATAATTTCTTCTTCTATTAGACACTAGTATTTCATATTTTTTCAGAATTTTGTTGTAAATTTCATAAGAATCGGACGACTATTTCATATAGCTGTCATACAAACAATCAGTAAATGTGGAGAAAAAAATATTTTATTTTACATGTAAAAATGTAAAAAAAAGTAACAAAAATGTAAAACTGTAAAAATTGTATTTCATATTCATACAATTTTTACAGTTTTACATTTTTGAAGTAGTTCATATTATATTATATTGGGATAGATTATAATTCATACAATTGGAATTTGCAAGGGTATACCAACTTCGGCGCTCCGAAGTTATCTTCCTTTCTTGTTTTAGTTGACATATTTTTGGGGAAATTAAGCCATATATGAGGCTGGTTTGTAGGACGATAATTTTTCATGGCTGCCAGACGGTTGACTGAGATTATTATGGTTGCCCGTATTGTTGTTAACTTTGGTGTTGACAGCCTTGTTGTTAATAGAATTGTTACGGCTTTTGGAATATAGAATCCCCTTGCCCGGCTTCTGAAAAGGTTGATCGTGGCTTGAGGGACGACCCGCAAGCCGCTCAGTTCTTAATTCCGGGATAAGCACGCTTTGTTAAAGTAACATTTGTCGATGTGCCATAGTATTTCGACGGGTCGATGTCGACTTTGTAAATATGCCATAATGATTTTCTATATGGAAGAAACTGTGCAATTAAGGCGTTATTCCGAGATGAGCACGCTTTAATATGACATTTTGATATCAGCAAATCGAACTGTAATATACAAAAATATGGCTATAGTAACATTTGGAGGAAACTTTTGTCAATGTGCCATAGTAACATTTCGAAAAAACTGTGCAATCGAAGCGTTATTCCGGGATAAGCACGCTTTGTTAAAGTAACATTTGTCGATGTGCCGGGGGAAATGGTTAAATAAAAAACGTAGTTTCTGAGAAATTAATTTGCTACAATGGGAGCGGAGGAAGAAAGAGACAACTATAGTGTGGCATCGGGCTCCAGTCTGGTGCCAACGGGTGATTAAGTACTCGGAAAAAATTATGATATAACCCACCAAGAAGCTTCCGGGATATCCACGATTAAATTATTTGAATTGAATTACTCAAGAATTAAATAATAATAATAATAAAATAATGTACGACAATTATATTAAAGCTTTTGCCCCGAATTAGATACTTATATATTATTATATACATTGATTTGTATTGTTTTGATCAATAATAATGATTTAATTTACTTTAATTTTAGAGTTGTATTAAACAACAAATAAAGCTTAAAAATAATCATTATTTTTTATTTTTTTAATCAATTTTTATCATTATTATTGATAAATATCTTAAAACTCAAATACATTTGTAAATAAGAATCATCTTAAAAATTGATAAATAGGGCTGCAGATGCGGGTAATCCTCTAGTTTGCAACGAACACATTGACATATATTACAATCTTGTAAATGTGTAAAATCTTGCAGTTTCTCAAAACTTTTCTCAACTGCAATATTACCATCCAACTCGACAAACTCACAGTAGTAAGATGTCATAAAGTCATATTAATTGCTTAAATTTTACTTTCCTTTGTTTTGTGTTAGTTCTTTGGTTTTAAGACAAGCAAGTGCGCCATAGTGATTTTTATATAACTTTCGAAGGAAACTGTGCAATCGTGCAAACATGTCCTTCTTCGGCATAAAGCGACCAAAACTCAACCGAGATCAGTCGGAGCCAATGGATGTGGATGTTGACGTAGATGTGGCTGTGGGTGCGGGTGATCCTGTACTTGGCTCCGAACCAATGGAAGTTGATGTGGATGCGGTGGATCTTGCGGTCGCCCAGAACCCATCTCAGCCGCAATTCCAACTATCCGTAACTGTAGTCAGTGTTGTTGAGTATTACCATCCAACTAAGATGTCATAAAGTGATACTAATTGCTAAAATGTTATTTTACTCTGTTTTGGGTTAGTTTTTTTGGTTTTAACCATTAACAATTTAACAATAAAGAAAACATTTCTTTCATGTAAATATGAGTTTTTTAAGGTTAAAGCAATATATATTTCGGCATTTTATTTTTATACCCTTGCAGGGTATTATAATTTCAGTCAGAAGTTTGCAACGCAGTGAAGGAGTCATCTCCGACCCTATAAAGTATATATATTCTTGATCAGCATCAACAGCCGAGTCGATCTAGCTATGTCCGTCTGTCCTTCTGTCTGTCTGTCCGTCTGTCTGTCTGTCTGTCTGTCTGTCTGTCCGTCTGTCTGTCTGTCCGTCTGTCCGTTTCTACGCAAACTAGTCCCTCAGTTTTCAAGCTATCTGAATGAAACTTTGCAGATAGTCTTTTATATACTCCCTTCGTACATATGTCGAAACGGGCCAGATCGGACGACTATATCATATAGCTGCCATACATACCGATCCATAAATTTGTAGAAAAAAAAATTATAACTTCACTGTTTTTTAACATATCTTGATCAATTCTCGGTTATAAGCTATATATATTACTCTAGATTTTCGGATTTAATTTTATAAAGATCGGACTACTATATCCTATAGCTGCCATAGGAACGGTCGTGAAATTTTCAGAAAAAAAATTATAGCTCTGTCAGTTTTCAACATAATTTTTTTTTCTACTTTTAGATTCTAGTATTTCATATTTTTTAAGAATTTTGTTGTAAATTTCATAAAAATCGGACGACTATATCATATAGCTGGCACACAAACAATCAGTAAATGTGGAGAAAAAAAATATTTACTTTACATGTAAAAATGTAAAAAAAATGTAACAAAAATGTAACAAAAATGTAAAACTGTACAAATTGTATGAATATGAAAGTAGTTCGTATTATATTATATTGGGATAGATTATAATTCACACAATTGGAGTCTGCAAGGGTATACCAACTTCGGCGTGCCGAAGTTAGCTTCCTTTCTTGTTTTAGAATGATTTGCTAGGTGTAAATACAATTTAATGAGCCCAAAAACTACCTTAGAGAATCTTCATATTTTTACCTTTATTCATGTAATAAAGAATGTGTATGAATCCCATAAAAAAATGATTACAAAATGTAAAACATATATATTTCAAAACGAGTGAAATTTCTCGTTGCAGCAGCATTAAGCCTTTATGTATAGTAAGTTCCTCTTGAACTCATATAAACCTTTTAGAATATTCCGCATTTTCACATACTTTTCCCTTCCCAAATAATATTATCTATAATCTTTTGTTCATAAGTATTTTTTATTGCATTTTTAAGTCCGTTCGAGGTCCGTTTCAAATTAGTTGATTATATTCTTCACATCCTTCTTACAAAACCGTTGTGTAGGCGGCAGTGTAAGGGTAAGAGGCATAAGGATATGCGGAGTAGGCAGCAGCCACAGGAGCTGTGTAGGCAGCGGCAACAGGAGCAGTGTAAGCAGCAGCCACAGGAGCAGTATAGGCAGCAGCCACAGGAGCCACAATGGGAGCAGCAGCCACTCCATTAAAGTTCCTGGCCACATACTGGGAGCTGGTGGCAGTGACCACTCCGGCGGGTACAGCAGCCAGAACGGCGGGCTTGGGCTCGGCCACAGAGCAGGCCACGAGGGCGCAGAGGACAACGAGAGCGGACTGTAAAGAGAACACAAATCCGTTAGGTACTTCCCAGAGATGAGGGAATCAATCACCGGACACCTACCAGCTTGAACATGTTGACTTAGTTTGATTTGAGCTAGCAAATTGGACTACGATTGACTGCGATCGGACATGCAACTTTTATACCCCGTGAGAGCTCCACGGGGATGCTTGAATTTCTGGGCACACACGATAATGGCCAATTGGGCGAATGATTCTATATAACATAGAGACCGCCGCCTGCATGGGAATGCAGAGCGGCCTTTGAGCTTCTGTTATTGTTTGGCTACGTGCCCGCCGTCCGGGGAGGTCGCTCCGATCCGATCCAGTCCAGTCCGATCCGATGGGATTTATTATTTCAGGCACGTAAAATTTGGGGGCCCATAAAAGTTGTCGCCGCGAAGGCTTTACGGCTGTGACCAGTAGCCACCTGGGGCCGCTAATTGCCGGCGACGACGATGAGTAACCTCTTGGGCCAAGAGTTGGCCAGAAATCAATGAAACTTCCCCCGCCTCAAACGGATTGTGATTGCATCGTTTCAGGGTTACATTTGCCACAAATTTTATGCAATCTCTTCCCACGCGTAACGTGTGCCGGCTCTAATCTCCTCGATTGCAGCGGCCAAACATGCAAATTGGCCAGAAACGCCCACTGGCCAAAAAGGCGATTGCAGCAACAGTTACGCACAAAGTTCAACGCTCTATTTGCAGATATGCGATATGCCGAAAGTTATCAGTCGTCGTCAGTCAGTCAGTCAGCCGGACTATGTATAGTTACAGTCGGCTCAAGCTCAGTTTGGAGAGCCTGCATCATGGTTATGCATTCCGGGTGAGGCGGGTAACCAGACAGATACCGAAGCCTAAATGCGGAACAGCACTAATACCCTTTATATGATCCTGGGGGAGGAGATATATGTACACATGTGCAGCTTATATTGGCTCTGTTCTGTTCATTACCCAGGATTATAGTTACCAATTCGAAGGAATTCCGGGAATTTTAGTTACCGATTCCAAACTACTTTTAGAACATGGATATTAATCTTTATTTCCTGAAAATCTGTCTTTCTTCTTTTAGGGTTTGATTGTGGCTGGATGTCACAATGTCTAATGTCATAACTGCCATTAAATTCTTAAATAATACTAAGACTAAGAAGCTTCTAGTACAATTTCAATTCAAATAAATTATATTATTCATTGTTATATTATTCATTATTATTTCCTAGAAAAAATATGAGCTTCTATAAAAGCTAAAAACAATAAATCTTATGAATGTCTTGCAAAAAAAATGTGCAAACTTCAGCTCGATCCCCCGCAAGAGTATAAACAAAACAAAACAAAGTGCAGACCGACAATTCTTATCGCCTGGTTACAGCCTGACGCTGGACTACTGAGGGCTGCCAATCTCCGGGAGAGCCAGATAATTCCAATATGTAAATATATATGTGCATATGTAGGGAATTCATTGATTGGGATGCTGGCTGGACTGCAGTCTGCGGATTCTCGTTGCGACAGTTTACGATGTTAATTGAGGCCGAACGGTTCGTGAAAATGATGAAAAAGTCGAATGGCAGAATCCTCGCAGTGATCCTTATCCTGGTGCTCTCGGTATCGGCAACAACAGGCAGTGGGGGAGATGTACCCCTGCGATGTGACGAGTACGATTCAATGGGTTTCATGGACGTGAACGAGGCCTTTTGCACTGTGACCGGATTCACGGTCACGCACAGTCAGAATATCGTGATCAAGAACATACCGCCGGGAAACATGGTCAAGTTCATGAAGTTCTACGAGTCGACTTTGCTCTACATGCCCTTCCACCTCTTCGAAACGTTTCCGCACCTCAAGACTCTGGATGTCTCGAATACTAATATTTTGGAGCTCACGAGAAACGCCTTCAGTGCGGCCAGCAACCTGACCTATCTGAATCTAGCCTACAACAATCTGACCTCGATTCAGACCTCGGTGTTCATAGGAGCCAATGTCCTGATGCGCCTGGATTTGTCCTACAACGATATCACTTCGCTGAGTGTAAATGCTTTTTGCGGCCTGCACACCATAAGCCAGATCTTTCTCACCGGCAACCGGCTCAAGGAGCTGCACAGCGACATCTTCAAGGACAACGAGTACCTGGAGAAGGTGTCCTTCGAGGGCAATCTGCTGACCACCATTCAGCCGGAGGTATTTCGCAATATGCGCCGCATCAAGGAGGTGAATCTGTCCAACAACCAGTTGATCTACATCCATCCGGACACCTTCGCGGAGGCTGCCAGCCTGGAAAACCTTGTGCTGTCCTACAACCAGCTGCGGAACTTCCAGCTCACAGAGAAAAACATCGTGCACCAGCTGCATCTGGACAACAATCACCTGACCAATCTGACCATTAACGCCACCCGATTCGTCCGGGCCAGCCACAACAACATATCGGAGCTCTTCCTGCACCAGAGCCTGCACATTGAGACGCTAGACTTGAGTGCCAATCGCCTCACAAGTATCTCGAACATAACCAACATCACCTACATGCTGTACCTGGATGTCTCGGACAATCCCATCGGACCCCTGAATATCTCCACCTTCGCACAGCTCAAGCGGCTCAGGGGCTTGAATCTCAGGGGAACTGGCATCCGGGAGTTGAAGTTTGGAATGTTTTCGAAGCAAAAGTATCTGGAGGAACTGGACTTGTCGTTCAACAACCTGACCAGCCTCAATCTGGATATGTTTGTGCCGTATCTGACGAATCTCAAGAAGTTCCTGGTAGATGGCAACGAGCTGAGGGAGCTGCAGGGCAACCGCTCCTTCTCGGACACCTTTCCGCAGCTCCAGAAATTGGGGGTCTCGCGGAACCGCTTCAACTGCTCCTACCTGCACCACCTGCTCATACCCCCGTCGCTGGCCGAGTCTGTGGTGCTGAACATCGAGCCCGACAACAATCTGGAGGAAACCCCGCACATCCGCGACGTGTCCTGCATAAGTCGGTCTCAGGAGTCCTTGAATGCCTCCTTCTCTGCCGAGGAATCTGCTCTGGAGTCGCACATCCAGAGGCTGTCCAAGCAGCTGGAAATAGTCGGATCTCACTCCAGGAATCTTGAGATGCACCTGGCCTTCATGCAGGTCTTTGCCTACGTTCTGGGCGGAATCGTCCTGGTGGCTGCCGTGACCCTGATAACATTAAGACATCTGAAGAATCAGCGATCGGGAAGATACGACCGGAGCAGCATTGTCTTTCACTCGAACGCCACCATGGATGCTACCATGACCTTGGACAGTGATCAGTGACAAATCAATGACTCGGAAATAATCTAGAAGTATTTTTTTAAACTACTAAATGGAGAGAAAAGTTTAAACGCAATTCAAATACCTAAAAACTATAAAAAAAAGAATTAAAGTATTTTTTCATTTAAAATTATTAGACTTCTTTTACTTTTCTTGTTATGAAATATTAAAAAAAAGGCTGAAATAAATATACCTAAAAATAAATCAATTACAAATGTGAAAATTCTTTATAAATAAGAAAAATCATTTTAATAATATTAGAAATTATTAGATAGAAATAAGTTCTTCCAGCAATGATCTTTAAATAAAATATATGGATTTAAAATAATTAAAAACAATTAAAGACTTTTCATAAAAATGCATAATATAAAACCCGGAAAAGAGATTACAAGAAAGAGGAAAAAATTTGCAGTAGGGTTTATCTGAAGTGACATTGCCTTTTATGCCCAGAGATCGCACTTCCTGTATGCGACTGGGCTTTGATAACATAAAGCTGTAAGACCTTGAATACAATCTAAATAAATCAGCAAAGTAAACATAAATAACAGATATATAATGAGAACGATATAAATATTTTTCATTCTCTCAAATAATATATTAAAAGCTTGGAGTAAAATATATTTACTTTACTTTATTGTAACTTGAATTCGGTGAAGAATTCAAAAAATATCTTTTAAATAAAATACATCTTTCCCCAAGCATAAATAAATGCAAATAAAATGTTCCAAAATCTTATTAAAAGACTTACAAATTAAGAAACCATGATTTCCCGTTGGAAATACTTTTAGGTACAAATTATTGTCTTTAGAATAAACAACATTCAATTTTTATCCGTTTCATGTTTCATTTTATTTATTTCTTTATTTCAGCTTGATGAGGTTCCATTAAATCCAGTCATAATGCTCTGATCCAACCTACTTCTTCAGCAGCAGAGGGGCGGTGTAGGGAGCAGCCACGTAGGGAGATGCCACATATGGGGAAGCCACGTAAGGAGACGCCACATAGGGAGAGGCAGCCACATAGGGAGCAGCCGCTGCCACGTAGGGAGCCGCGAAGTTGCCATGATACTCACGGCTGTAGACAGCAGCCGCCGGAGCAGCAGCCACCAAAGGAGCCGAGTAGGCCAAAGGAGCCACGATTCCGGGCTTGGCTGCCACGCAGGCAAACAGAGCGAACAGGGCGACGGCGAAGAACTTGAACATCTTGGCGGTGGATTTGGCGGCTTTGGTTTGCTGGCTGACAAACGAAACTGATGACAAGTGTTGGATGGACACGAGGCTTTATACCCGAGAGACCACCCACTTTTGGCCCTGGACACTTGTCCGCTTAGTACTTATAATTTAAGGCCCAGCTTTTAATTAGCAAAACTATGAGTACGAGTACGCGTACGAGTCTTTGTACCTAAATGCGTTCGCTGAAGTCTTGAGCTCTACGTGACTGGCCTAACCAAAGAAATATAATTTATTTTTCGGCCGGAGACCTTGCAAGGTCGCCCCGCTTGGCCCGCTCAATTTTGGGCTATAAAAACCTGGCGCTTTGGCTGTTTCAGACATCAGTTGCATTTGTTCAATCCGACAAGTACTACCAAAACTAAACCAATCCTTTCAAGATGTTCAAGTTCGTCGTCGCCGTCATCTTCGCTCTGTTTGCCTGCGCCGCTGCCAAGCCTGGCATCGTGGCTCCTCTGGCCTACTCCTCGCCCTACGTGGCCTCCCCGTATGTGGCCTCTCCTTACGTGGCCTCCCCGTACGTGGCCTCCCCCTACGTGGCAGCTGCTCCATACACCGCCGCCTACACTGCCGGATACGCTGCTCCCTATGCCGCCGCCTACACCGCCCCCTATGCCGCCGCCTACACCGCCCCCCTGCTGCTGAAGAAGTAGATACTGAAGGTGATCACCGGAGCAGGAGCAATATGGATTGACACTAGCAACTAAATTGAAATAAACTCGCAAACAAACGAACACATTTGTCTTTAAATCCAGGAAAACAAACCAATGAAAGCTTAGGGGTATAGAGAGTCGACTAAGGGATAACCTGTATCTTAACAGGAGATAATACTTCGCTGAGATAATAATAGTATCCATTAGTACCCAGTCTAGTTTTACATAAAGTCGTACCTTTGCTTTAAAGGAGGCAAATATTTCTTTTGAATCTATTTTGTAAACATATAACTTTATAAGATAATTAATCTTAAGTTGAAAGTCTCTCTTTGTATAGTTTTACTTTCAAAAACATCCAAATCTTTTGCTATTCTTGTTACATAAATATTAACAGAATCAAGGTTATAATGGCTACAGAAATAATATACCCTTTCATTATAGGAATACTTTCTATAAATAGTCAGTTTTGCGGATAGAAACGACAAAGAAATTTATCACATTTATTCATCAAGCATTCTAGGAATTCAAAGAAGCAAAAATTAGTAGCAACTTGTGGCGTTTTGGGTTTTATCTTTATCAAAAAATGAAATAAAAATTCAGTCTTTATTAGGAGTGTTTGTTGAAATTACTTTGAACTTTAATGTGGGCATTAAGCTTACTTTAAAAGCTATTATTTAGCATTTGTCACGTAACAGTTTAACAATTGAAATTAACCGGATTTTGTTTAAAACCTTTGACTTTTATTTAATTAAGATAAATAATGTTGGAAAAGTACACAAAAAAATCATTGAAAGATTTTAAGAATACTAAATAAGTACATTAAATATTTTAAATATGAATATTTGCATAACTATAAAATCTGAGTTTAAAAGAAAGTTTTTTGCGTATAAATAATTACAAAAAAATGTTCAAGTATAATTAAACTTTAAATTTAAATATGTATTAATGAAGACTTAATATTACAATTTCAATCTTAATTTATTTTTTTAAATATAAGAAGACTCCCTAAAGTCAGAAATGTTACGTTTATATTTAATACCATTCAACTCACAATTACAGGCATCATAAAATGCTGGGGCCAGAGGAGCAGGTAGAGTGCCGCGGCTCATTACAATTAAGGATAATTATCCTTCACATGTTGCCGGGCGTGCTGGCGAGCTCTCGGCTGCGGACACAACAGCACAACACAGCGAAGCGTTTAGACAATGCAACGTGCGGCGTGTGTAAAATTAGAAACGGGAGCGTATACGTAATCTGCGGCAAATCACAAACAGAACAGAGCAGGAACAGAGCCTGTAGCATTTATTTGGCGTTATATAAAGTCCCGGCTTAAATGCAAATTACAAATTCATGTGTCAGCCCAGAAGTATGTAACCTTTTCAGTTGTTAGTCGAGTGTATTAACCCTTAGGCCAACCATTGTGGTCGTTCGCCCCAACTGCGACTGCTCAGACCGATGCTGTTGGTCACCTGAAAGTTGACTGACCAGCCCAGAAAGAGCGAAATGTTGCCGAAGGGGTCAAGCACCACCTTGTGCTTCACGGGCTTCTGACTCTGGCCCTGGCTCTGTCCCTGCTTCTTGTGGTTCTTTTTAGTGAGCGCACTGTACAGTGAAGTCGGTGGATCCTGCACGAACTTCTGGACGCCAACGGCGAGTTTATGTAGGTCACTAAGGAAGTCGTTGGGCGCATATAACTTGGCGGGGTCATCGATAAATTCTAGGGCTTCCATGGATTGCGGGTCAAGTTGGTTTTGGTACAGAGTTTCCTCCTGTGTGTCGACTGTCCTGCCAACTCCTGCCGCCAGGATGACGTACACGGGCTGGCTAAGGCTCAGCTTAATTAAAGTCAAACCGATTACAAGAAACTGTGAAAGGAAGAGGCTTTTAGGTTGTAAATTACAAGGTATAGGATGATGTTGTAGATTATATATTTTATGCTCTGTTATATTAATTTATTATCCCTTCAGTGAACTTACAGAGAACATTTCCCCGGCCCATTTGATCAACAACTAAGCCAGGGCCAGACAATAACAGGGGCTTAAATAGATCCCAAGATGGAGTCACTACCCTCCCCAAAGCACCCTCCATTTATGACACATGAATTTCAAACCAATTTCAGAACTTTATTTGAGGCATGTCCATCAGTAAGGAAACTCAGTCCGCGAAGGATAGCTCCAGGCGAGGACGCTCTCT
Organism: Drosophila punjabiensis; assembly: GCA_008042585.1. Taxonomy (NCBI): domain Eukaryota; kingdom Metazoa; phylum Arthropoda; class Insecta; order Diptera; family Drosophilidae; genus Drosophila; species Drosophila punjabiensis. The sequence goes on along the minus strand of VNJR01006309.1, from coordinate 6,519 downwards.
TTGTGAGTTGCGATGGAGTCACCGCTCACCAGCCGTAGCCATGACCATAGCCATGTCCATGTCCATGTCCAATGCCGTAGCTGATGGGATGCACGACGCTGTGCGAGGTGGTCCAGATGGGCTGGATCACCCTAACCGAGGGCAGGCTGTGGTACGAGTGGGTCAGGATGGGCGAACCATGCGAGTGCAGCAGCCCGGGGGCGGCGCAGCTCAGGGCCAGGCAGAAGGCGAGGAAGACGAACTGTTGGGCGGGATAATAACTTGGGCACTTAATTAACTCCTGCCAGAGCCGCGGGTAATCCTTACCAGCTTGAACATTTTCTGAGGTGGAGAGAACTTGTGGAACTCGAAACTCGCACTGGAGATGTGATGGCTGGTGGAGTGTGCTGCCAGTTTATATAAGAGGGCCAAGAAGCCGCAGCAATCGCCGACTGCTGAGACCTTGGTCCGATACCCAAAACCTTAGAAGATTTTTCACTGAAATCTAAGCGCACGCCGACTGATCAGATTTCGCGACTCACTCAGGTGAGTGACTGCAAACTCGAACCCAAAACCGGCACCGCATTTGCGACTGTTGATATTGCCAAATACACGCACCGCAGCGCTCCGAAAATTTGCGGGAAACTGCGCAATTTTCCTGGCGATAAACAAATCAACAATCCACCGAAAATAGGAAAACATTCAATGCATTGGGAACAAGAACAATAAACCTAATTGATTTTGGCGTGGGCGCTTGTTTTCGCTGGCTGGAAGACAAAAGGAAACTTGGCAATTTTTATCGACATCACCACCCACACCCACACTCCCTGACCTTGAAAGCCTCTCGAGCAAAGGAGCGAAAATACCGGAAGTGCGTCTCAAGTCCGGACGCACTTAATTGTTTATTTTGGGGGCCAAGAGCAAGGCTCCAACCCGAGCCGGGCCGAATCTAAATCGAAGGAAGTAAACAAACCGACGGCAGAGATGCGAACATTTGCGCCTTAGACAAGTCGAAGGAGTGGGAAGTAATTACACTTTGGAAAATACTTATTTATACATTTATAAATAAATAAATTAACAGATATTCCTAAGGTAATCAAACTAGTCTTTAGCTTTCTTGTTTCCTTGAGGCGTTTTTAAATAATTAAAATTTAAATCAACCAAAATTTAGGAACAATAGTTAATGTTTTCTCGGAGTGCATCTAAAACATTGCCCAGCAGTGGGAGGAGGCATCCATCCAGAGTTCTTTGTGGCAGGCTCTATTCCTGATTCTGCGGTAATGCAACACATTCACTGTCTTGTCAGCGGACTCACGACAATCCGATTCGCATCTGGGTTCTGAGTGGCAGGAACGAGTTCCTCAGAGCAAAGCAATGTGGTTTGTGCAATTGCAACTGGGCCCATTCAAAGTGAGTTAAGGGCTTCTTTCATTCGCCGCCTGCTGTTGGCAAATGCCTTTGACCTTGGCCAATACCAGAGAGCCTTCACCAAAGTGAAGGTCTGAGCCAAGGAGCTATAAAAGCCCCATTCGCCCAACAGCAGTGATTCAGTTGAAGAGGTGATCGCCAAGGAATTGGAACGAAAATAAAACATGAAGCTGGTAAGAGAAGTCTAAGTTTTGCCATTTAATTAAAGTGATTTAAATAATAAAAAAACATAGAACTTACTTAACTTACAGCTCATCGTAGCCTGTTGCTTGCTGGGCCTTGCTCTGGGCCACGAGGTGTACACCTACTACACGCCGTCCTATGGATACTACGGGTATCCCACGACCTATGCCAGGACCTCGGCGGTCCTCCCCTTGGCCTATTCCCGATTGGTTGCTCCTGCTGCCGAGCAGTCGCATGTTTATCACAGCGTCGAGACTCCAAACTCCTTCCAGCAGCAGTATCGCAGCGACTACAAGCCCCTGACCTACGAGTACCTCTACTAGATTCACTCTGGAGAGCAACATACTTCGAATGGGAGCAATTGTAAGCAAGTGAAATTTGAATAAAGTTCGAACTCAACTCATTGTGTGTGCTGTTCGGGGCTGTCTGTGAAAACAACTTCCCTACTTCTCCCTGGGTCAGCTGCTGTCTGTTGAACTCGGCCTCCTATTGTTCAGATATAAGGCCCCAACAATGGGTGCCAATATCGAATAACCCGGCTTGGTTCCCTGCCCTTGTGGCCAGTTATTCACCTGGGCACCTCACAACCTATGTCCCTATTCACACACTCACCTATGGGAGGCCTGTCTAAATTTAACCGAATCGCAGAGTGGCAACAAATCAAGAGCCCGTGCCGTACGTCACTGAAGCAAGGGGAAGCCGTAGGATCCTGCCTGAGAGTGCAATGTGACCGCAGAGAAAGGCGGCGTGGCAGTCACCTCCTTGTGGGTTCCTCCCACAATCTTTGCCCTTTGCTGTATGGCTGGCAGAGCTCGGCAAAGAGTCCTGGAACGTGACCCCGGGTCCAGTCACATGGCACACATCCGCCCTGTGGGACCTGCGTACGCAAATGCGTAGAGCGGAACTCAATCGCTAATCGAATCAATTACTTTAATTAATATCTGATACTCTGCAGGAAGCAGGTAAAGCTCAGCCACAGCTTAGTCGGGGATTACATGCACTCTGGCCTTGGAATATAATTTAATCCGCTTTTACATCGAATAAATATCAACAAATATTGAATTACAATTTATGTAATTTCAATGGCTTTACGATTGAACTACAGGGAATGTGTAGAGCAAATGACTTTTAAATTCATTTAATTTTATTGTTCAAGTTAATTTTTTTATATTAAATTTATTTCTTTTAAAATTGCACACAAGTTAACATTTGAATAAAATCTTTATTAAAATCCTTGCAAAGTAATTAAACTTGTTTTAAATACATTCGCTTTGCTTTATTCAAGTTTTCATTAGTAAATAATCTATTTTAGCCTCAATTTTTTTCTAGAAATTAACTCCCATCTTCACTTGAAATCTGCTTCGCCAAAATGCGTAATCTTAAGATAATTACAGCGTACTTTATTAGTCATTAATACCCGAGATTAATGATTACGAAACCAGATTGAGTTCGTGTTCATTATGCGGGGCAAATTAGAAGCAACTCCTCCCCGTCCAACAACTGATGCCACTGATTAGCTCTAGTCGGGATGCCGAGGGAAGGTGGCTTCAATATCGGTTTACTAGAAACCATCTCCCCCAACTGGCGAGAGGAAAAACCTGTTCCTGCAACTGAAGCATCCAGAATCCAGAATCCAGAATCTGCATCGGCATCGGCATCTCTGATTCGGTCCAGTCGCCAGTTCAAGGTTTTTCAATGTCCAATTAATGGCAAAGGAAATCCCAGTCAGCAAGGCAGGCAAATCTATTCGCACAACGAGTTTAACATAAGAACACGGAAAGAAAATTAAGAATTAACTTTATAAATATTAAAATTAAAGCTTTGAATTCTTTTGAGAGCAAGTTACTATATTTTATCCTAAAAAGTTGAACCATTTTATAGTTAAGAACTTAAGCTTACCAGTAAATTTAATTAATTATAATGTAATATAATAATGTAATTTATAAATATATATTTTTAATTCAAACTAATTACATGATTAACTGAATTATTCTTCCAAATACATCAACACTTTCAGTGTTCACTGGCCAAGGATGGACAGCATCTAGGAATGAGCTACATTGAGTACCCAGAGAGACCCCCGGCCAGTTGTTTACCCAAAGTAAAAACAGGCTCTGGATGCGGACGCCCAACCTCGGTTATAAAAGGTCTTTGGGAATGCCAAGAGGAGCTCAAAGTGAAAACGACACGACGACGACGCAGTTTGCAGATTGGCGAGAAAATGCGCAATTATCTTTGGGTAGGCAAAATATACCTTACTTTTCCCCATTGCCGCCACTAAAGGAGTCCATTTTATCGTCCTCTTTCGTTGCAGTTAGTGGTGCTCATGGCAGCGGTGGCCACCAGCTGCGTCAAGGCCAAGCCGCTGGTCTCCTTCGGAATCAGCTATCAGCAGCCGTATCTGGGCCCCTCGCCAGGACCCTATTACTACGGAGGACCTTACCAGGGCGGCGGCTACTACCACAACTACCACAACAGCCCGGGCCCCTACAGGTATCCGTATCCGTATGCGGATGGGAATCGCTACGGTGCCCTGGACGTGGGAATCGGCGCCCTATCGCTGGCCCCATTTCTGCTCTGATCCTGAATAAAAGCTGAAATAAAACGTATGCAAAAGACTCTTCACTCTCCGCAGCGGCACGCACTCCTAAGCCTTAATTTTCTGCCCGCTACGAGGCTACGTGACAGTTGTGCGGGGTTTAGGGATCTGGCGGTGACCCAGTGACTGAATTTCCTCAGCAGGTATCCTTCATTTCCAACCTCAAGGTGGTCTCCTAATATAGTAACTGCAGGAAGACACTATTGGCAGTATATAAAATATGAGTAGGTGCAAAATAATTCCATTTTCAATATTTACTTTCAAACAAAAGGACAGCTACCTAAGTCTCCCACAGAAAGAGAATCAATAAGGTATTTTCAGCTTCAACCTTTCCATTTCGCGATTATGCTAATATCCGCGGCGGTGTATCAGCAGTTATTTATAGCAATTGTAAGTATCTCCGGGATGCGCTGCATAACCGAAATGTGTTGACAAAACGTGCATCAGAATCTTCCTTCCTCGGGCCTCGCAGGATATGTGCAGGATGTCTGCCAGCGATAAGCGCATAATTGCAGCCACCTCGGCTATCAAGGATTAGAGGAACCCCGCTGGCCATTGTATCACCTCACTGGCTGCAGTCCAACTCGTGAGTCCAGGACACATGGGAGTTGAGTTCGTCATGCGAAACTTGCACGTTGTCCATGTGGCAATTTTAGCGATTTCTTGGGAGAATGCGTCGTCGTTTAAGTTTTGCTTGCAAGTTTTTCACGTGATGGTGTTGGGTAGTTTGCACTGAGCGAAACAACTTGAGGATTTTTAATAAAAATGCACTTTCAAGTATCTTTAAAATATAAGTTTGTATTATATATATTTAAAGCTTTATTTGTATACAATCACTTAGAATGGTTGTAAATGGGAAATTTTAAATAATGCTCTCAAGCTATTTAAATCCATCAGGTGAGTCACAGATTTCAAAAGTAGATTCCAAATCCTTTTAAAATATGTCAAAAAGTATGCAATAAAATTATTATTGTTTCAAATTAATAGAAAAATATTTGCTTTAGGTAAGGTTCAATTTTGTAGCTACTTGTACTCAGCATCTTAAATGATTCAAATAATATACATTAATGTGAACCTTTGTAATGAATGTCTTTATTGAAATAATTAACTGTATTGATTTTAATGCTTAAATAAATTAAAAATCAACAATTTTATTTATTCAACCTATTTTTCATATTCTTTAAACACTAAAAGAAATCTACCCTTTGCTAAAAAAGAATAAATTTTTATTAATATGCAAAGAGATATGAAATAATTGTCTGCTAATTGAATATGTTATTCCCTATCTTGGGAGTCCTTTTTGCTACCTTAAGTTCGTGACTTCCTTGCTGTTTTCTCAGCATTTACTCTCCCAGGGATTCAGCTACTACTTTCGCATAGTGTTTGGCAGAAACTTGGGGCGCCCAGGTGAATGACGTGCACGGATCACGTTCCCAATCACGCACAACAATGCTAAAAACTCAAAAGTGCAACCAGCGACGCCCAAAGTGTTGTTAGCCGTTCGCTGTTCCTTGGCTCCTTTGTCCCAAAGGGGAAGCATCAGCAGTCACGTTGAGTGGAAAAGCCCAGGCTGAGGCAAAGGCGAGAGCAACAGGTTCTCAGGACTACGACTTGTCCTGTTCGTGGTGTGTGGTGTGAGTGTCGTTTGTCGTTTGGTGTGCGGTGTGTCCTTCTCGACGGCACACAGGGCACTGATTTCCGCTGGGTGTGTGTCAGTATGGCAGTCGACATCGGATCGGATACCCAAGACATGCTCGGGTGTCCTCGTCGGGGGCGAAGGTTAGGATGCGAAGCTGTCGCGGCATTGAGGAGCGGTATAAAAGCCAGTGCCATTCGCCTGCCACTGGTAGTCTTCATCGAGACTTCAAAGTGTCACGTTGGCCTGGAAAAAGTTCCTCTGAAAAGTCCTGAAAAACCAATTTAAAAGAACTCGAACTGATTTTGAAAAACCAAAGCTAGTGCCAAGTGCCACAAAGTGAACCAAGAGAAATAAAAAAAAAATACAAGAAATAAAAACATTTGCCATGGATACCCTATCTCCAAATAACGGCTCCAAGTCCAGCTCCAGCGGCAGTTCGGCGGCCAGTTCCTCCATGGATCTGGGCAAGCAGCAGCAGAAGGAGCAGCTGCATCGCCACCCGCGATGCGGTCCCAAGAAGCTCTCCCGCTCCAGGAGCCTGCTGCAGTTGCTCAGCAAGCACCTGGGCAAGCATTTCCACCATCAGCACCACCAGAACGAGACGGTCTACAGCAGCCAGGACGACATAAGGAGCAGCTCCACGGACTCCTTCAGCCTGAGCTACGAGCGCGGCAGCCACGAGTGCCCCATC
>VNJR01006308.1:0-13916 GCA_008042585.1 Drosophila punjabiensis | reverse complement strand
ATCAGTCGCGCAGCGAGGAGAATGACTCTGGCAATAGGATCAGGGGTGAGCTTTGGGATTTGACATAAGATCACTATGGAATATTATACAAATCCCATTCATTCCAGGCCTCTACTCTTACCTAGACGACATAGGCGAACGGCACAGTGTCCGCTATGCCGCTGGAGCCGGCACCGGTTTCGAGATCTCCAATGCCGTGCCAGACTCGCCCTCCAGCGTGGCCTACTCCAGTCCGTTGTACAAGTCTCATCCCAAGACCCGCGGCAAGATGGCCGTGCAACGTGGTCCCGCTGGCAGCTATAAACTTATCGCCGCCGGTCCGGATCACCGGAGGGCAGAGAGTCGTGCTCCGGATGGCCTAGTGCGGGGCACGTACTCCTTCCTGGACGACAAGGGCGTGCAGCGGACTGTGGAGTACATAGCAGGAGCGGGCATCGGCTATCGGGTGGTGCAAAATCGCATTGGTCCCGGCACCCACATCAATCCCTCCGTGGCCGATTTCCGCCTGGCGGATCCGGACTTCCGTCTGGCTAATGACTTTGGCCGGGGAGCAGGCGGTGGCCTGGGTCCTAAGCCAGGCGGTGGTGGATCTGGAGTATCCAGCGGCTCAGGTGGATCGAGTGGGTCGGGTGGAGGTAGGGGTCGCACTCCTGGCAGGCCAGGTGGCACGGATTACCTGAAGCCGAGTGGCGGAGGCGGAGGTAGGGATCAGGGGGAAGGCGATGCTGGGCCGGGTGACAATGAGCTCGGCTCGAGCGGTGACAATGGAGAGGATGACATCGGGCTGAGCATCAGCTCCAGTGGCTCTACCTCCGTGCACGGCAAAGAGGATCGCAGGGGATACCCAGCAGGCAGCTCCCAGAGAGGCAGCACAAGATACGATGGTGGAGGCGGCGGCGGAGGTGGTGGTGTTGGAAACTCGGAGAGAGGTGGTGGTAGTTCCACGAGGATCAATGCCAGTGGCACGAGAAACAGGAACCGCTTCAGTGGTAGCAACAGGGGCAGTGGCTCCTCCGAAAGGGGCGGAGCTGGAGTCTCTGGAGCTGGTTCAAGTGTTGTGAGAGGAGGCGGGGGCAGCAGTCGCCGGGGAGGAGGAGGAGGTGGAACCTCTAGTTCCTCCGAGGGCGACTCTGGCCTGGGCTACCTGCCGCCCTCAGGTGGTGGGGGATCAGGCACTAGTGCCATCAGCGGTCCTGGCGACAACTACCACCTCAATGACGACGATGTGGGCAGCTCACTGCCACCGCTGGTCACCGCCAACCACCGCATTCTGGAGATCGATCGGGATCGAGAGTGGGTCCAGAGGCACCGCGACTCCACGGTCATCAAGAACGTGGGCAAGTGGTATGTGGGCCTGCCACCCGGCCAGAGTGTCCGCGCCCATGTCCAGAACATTGACATAGTGCCGCTGGGCGGAAGGATTGGACTGTCGCCGTCGGAGGCGCTGCGCCAGGACGAGATCGCCGAGCTGAGTGCCTCCAGGGAGCACTGATGGAACGCCCGTGTAGCTTGTAGTGCCTAGCTCTAAGTGATCAATGTTGGGCAACCGAAACTGGGTTGGCTCCACGTGGAAACTGTAACAGTATTTAAAGCGGAATACAATCTATATCTGTATCTGTATCTGTATTTGTATCTTAAGGTGTATCTGTTGCTGATTGCGGTCATGTGATATCCGTGGAGGCTGCTTTGAGCAGGTTGGGCTGCAGATTGCGGTTTCCTGGGGTCTCCATATAATCATAGGTCTCTGCCTACCTTGAGTTTAGTTTGCCTTTGAGGCTGGCGACAAGATGCTGCTGCTGCTCTGTATTGGATTGCTTGGAGTTTCCTATGCTCGGGGTGCTCAGGTTTACATGGAGTTCAATGGTCACCGGTACTCCTACAACACGGATGGCGATCGCCTGGACCGGAGTGTCAACCTGCCCAGCTATGGAGCCACGGCTCCAAGTTCTTCTCCTTTGAACTCCCTGAGTTCCCTGCAGTTTGTGCAGCAGGCACTCCAAAGTCGGCAGCCAAGGATCTCCCACCTGGACACATCTTCCCTGACTGGCGGCTATCTAGCATCTAATCCTCCTCCAGCTAATCCTCATTCCATGCAGGGACGTCAGAACTTTGACTTTAGCACCCACCAGATGGCACATGCCCAGCACACAGATGAGGCTGGCAATGTCTTGGGCAAGTACTCTTACTACGACGAGGCTGGCTACCACGAGCTGAGCTACAAGGCGGGCGCTGGCATCGGATTCGTGGTCATGGGTGGCAACTTGGCCAAGGCCACCAACGCCGCCGCCGCCGCCACCGCTGAGCCGCACTCGGAAATCGCAATCGGAAACGGAATCCAAGCAAATGCCTTGACAAGCTTGCAAGAGTTGCATAAATATCGTGGTTACGCGTAAATAAACAAATTAGTTCGAACTACTTGCGGTTGCTTCTTCTACTTGGGTGTTATGTCATTGGAGTTGGAACTATTCGGAGATCCAAAACAGTGTGTCAGCTGTCGTGTCGGAACTTCTACGTGATCGGGAAGTAAAGTTGATCTAATTGCAGTCTATTTAAGTTGAAGAATGAGAGGCTTAAGGTTGTTTTAGAGTGTTTTTATAAAAAGTAAAGTAATAACAAAGTATTGACAAGGGAATTGTCTCTTTGGAGGGGTTTTAAAACTAAAATTATGAACAAACTAGATCTCGTTTGTAAATAAGATAATTTTTTTAGGTAAGCTGCAAGGGAAAAGGTAAATTATATCTGAATATAATGGCACTCTGTCTAGTGTTGATTTGTGAAAGCTGAAGCTGTCTTTATTTATTGCGGAAATTTCACTAAATCTCACTTTTGGACGCTATAAATAAAGTTAAACATATGTGACATTAGCTTAAGCTACAAACCAGAGAAGGTTTTTTAGTCCATATTTGGACTAATTTTCTTGTTGTTAAAATTCTATTTTAAGGTAAATTGAATTAAATTTAAAAGAATAAAGGAGGCTAAATTCAAGAAGCTGAAGTTGATTTATTCCAGCATGAAAATCGGTCATAACTCAGACAAAATCTGTAATCTGTATCTGTAAACTTTGTAGCACACTTAATTTATTTCAAAATTCTCATACAAAATTGACGAAAGGAAAACATTGGCAGTTGACGAGCGTAAATGATTGTAATAGCTTCAATTGTTTGTGGCGCGTGCTTTGGCCTAAGACAACCTGTACGATTTATGCATTTAATTTAATGCCTAATTGGTTTTCCGCTCATAAAAATTACCTGTTGGTGCATCCCAAAGTCCGAATTGAGTCAGCTCTGGTTTTTATTTATTTTTATTTTGGGTCATTTCTTGTCGGAAAGCGACCGAAAAATAATACCAACATTTGAAATGTTCGACGCGTGCGCGCACTTGCCAAATAATTTGAATCGAAACGGAAAGCCTTGGCGGGCGCCTCGTGGCCTAAATAAAAATTGTATATTTTTACCAGGCAAAACAAGGAAAAGCCCAAATCCAAGCTCGTATAATATAATGCCCAAAAATATGATTCAGAAAGAGGTCTGCTCCAACGAAAGTTTCACTGCCGCAATTGGATTTGATGTCACGAGAGATCTATGCGGTTAATTTCGGTTAATTTAAACAAGTTCCTACGCACTCCGCAACTTTCTTCGGAGAATGCACTAAAAGAACGTACAGAAAAGCACTAAAAACCAGAGCCAGCTGACATAGATTCTATTAGGGCTCGCGGAGAAACCACTGGCCACGTTCCCAGCACTGCTGGTATCAATGCCTCCCCAGCTGGGAACGAACAGAGCCGCGACGGCAATGCATAATTGGGTTAGCCTGGCAGCAGCAGAACGGCCTGCATTCGAACCACAAATTACGGGGGAGGGGCACACGGTTCCAGGTGCCAGTTAGCTGTTGTTTCAGCCAGATAAACAACGGTTCTGGCTGGGATTCTGCCTGCCCCGGCGAAGGTCAGGCTTAATTGGCCTAGGGTCTAGGCAGCGAGCGAGCGACATCCCACCGGCAGTCCCGTTCGCCAGCATTTATAAATAGGTCTCAAGGTCTCCGAGTCCCCAGCTCCAGCTCCAGCTCCACTTCTTCTCCTCCTTCTCTGCTGCGGTTCGATTTATCGCCTTTTGATGGCTGCATTCCAATTGTGTGTCTGGTGGTGCGTGTGGCGCATTTGGGTTTCGGTTTGGGTTTACAACGTGTTGCTGCTAATTTCGTATGCTCCCTCCGGCCGAAACCATAAATCTTGTGGCAATTTTATGGATATCTGCCTGCGTGTGCCACAAAGGTCGTCCCGCCCAGATGGAATCCTGGTTAATCAAGAAATATGCATTATTATTGACCGCACTTAAGCCTGCCCCCATGGCCCTCAGCAATTTCAGTAGCTGGCAGGCTGGCGCGTCTGAAAACCAATAAAGGAATAAATTGCAATCGGATCATGGGGGATATAGAGTCGAGCTTTGGGGGCGTGTCTCCCCTGCGATGCGTTGGTTATGAGAAAATTTATGGTTCTGGGCTAATAAAGGTTCCACTTCTGACACACAAAACAAATGACTTAGAGCACGAACGCGGGCAGGAAATCAATTCAAATAAAGACTTTGACTCGAACTTTCTCGGGGAGGGAAACTCCATAAGATTGTAATTTAATTTATGATTCAAATTCAGAAATAGCCTGGGGCTTAGCTGTAATCCTGACATCTGCTGATACCCGAGAAGTGTGTGAAGTCTTCACGCCGAATTGCCTGTCAGAATCGGAATCGAAAGAACACAAAAATAACCTGATTTGCGCGCGAAAAAAAAACTTTCTAAAGCGTTTCAGGCAAACATTTTAATTGAATTGCCCAAACAGCCCAAGACAATTCATTCATAAGTCTCTTAACATTTTGGCTTATGTCATGTTTGAGATTCGTTCCGAGCTGATTACCTCTCCTGCTCGCTTCCCACACGCCTTTTTGGTGCTGCTTGGCACTTGTAATGGTCAGCCAGCCAGCCAGTCACACTCAATCAAGCCAATAAACGGCCAATTAATCAACGTCACCTCAGTGATTCTGCTGTTCTAGGTGCTGTGTTAGATAAGTGGCAACAAAAAAACAGTAGCGTGAAGAAGCCCCTGTCAGCACAACGTCTAACAAGTTTCAGTTCACGCAACAAAAAAAGTGCGAGGAAATATTTCCCGTATGCAAAACCATTAACCTAGCCCTGGGGGTGGAAGGGGAGATTTCAATCTACGAAATCCTAGAGTTGGAAGCCTGAATATCAATTGGCACTGGGACCCAGAGCTGGTGGTACTCCAATCCCACAGAGATGCACGAGCCCCGATAAAAGGCCGGGCCAAGGCAAAGCCCTCGGGTTTCTCTTCCACTCTCTTTCACTCTTTTGCTTTACCTGTCTTCAAAAGCCCAATTCTCTTACACACCTGATTCGGGCCCTGTTTTCTTGGCCATTTCTCTGCCCGCCGTCGTCGTCGTTTGTATCGCTAATGGAAATGTTATAAACAGAGGCGCTGGGCCCGGCCACCACTCAGTTCATCTTCAGTCGTCGTCTGGCTCGCTGGCTCTTGGTTCTTGAGTGGTAGGAGGTCCAGTTCCAGTCCTAGGCAGTGTGTGTGTGTGACAAAAAAAATATTAAAGGAACAAAAAATATAAACAAGGACAAAACCTGAAACAATCGTAAATTTAAAGCCCAACAGGATTGTTGTGTGATAAACCCGTGTGTGTGTGCGATATTGAGTGTGTTCTGCCGCGAAAGATACAAGTCCTCGTGTCATTCATTCCGTTTCTCGTTCAAGGATACATTTACATAGTCAAGGCGAGGATTGGTCAAGAATTTAACGGAACACAGGCCCTGAAATGCGCTTTTTTGTTGTAAGTATAAAACGAAAAGAAAATTAATTCTTGAAACACTTCACACACATTCGGGTGGGAATTGGAAACGAAACTAGTTTATGCCTGACCGCAATTAATCATTTATTGCTCTCTGTGCTGCCGTTGAACTCATTAACTCGTCAACTGGCCCAGGTTCGTGCCTTAAGTCTTTCGTTTCTTTCACTTCTGAATTGAAATGAACTTTCACTAAGCGACATTTTTGGGCAAAAAAAAAGTCAGCTCAGTTCTTGCCTCGATTCTTGGCCAAGGAAATTAGCCTTAATTATGCTCTGTGCCATATGCAAATATTATAAATTTGGCTTAAATCTTTTTTTGGCTTTATAATAATCAGAAAAGCAATTTGTATGCTAAAAGGTAGGTATATTAGGATTCTTAGTCATGGCAGAAGCTTACAGAAGCTTTGTTGCTTTGTTTCCTTTATAAAAGGGTAAACCTTACAAAAGGCATTTAAACTGGGCTTAAAAGGTGCCTAAAAGTGAAAACCTTTAAAGCGAACGTGACAGTTTTGTAGCCCCTCCTCAATTTACAAAAAGTGAAAATGATTCATATACAATTTTGTCCAGGTTACTCCTTGCATTATTCATTAAGCCTTACACGCCCTTAAAAGTCGAATTGAGTCCAAACCTGGCTCAAAAGGAACCATTCAATTCAATTATGGTCAAAACCAATACAAGCACTTCCATTGAAAAGCCCAAAAATTAATTATGACTCAAAGAACATAAAATTAATATGCCATAAACGTAACCAAATCATGCGTGGGCTAACAAATGGCAATTAAAATCTGCTTTCTGATCAGAACAATCGTTACCAATTGTGTGGGGGCTCAAAGAAGTCGTTCCATAAACTAGAAGTGCATTGATATGTTTCTTTCGATTCCAATGGCGGTTCATAAATTGATAAATTAATGGTCTTGAGCCATCGTTATCCCACACGTCCCAGCCCTGAAGTCCATCAATCTTGGCTCAATTAGCCTCAAAGAATATCTGGAATATCATTGGGAACCAGACAGAGAGCGACACCTGAGCCCGACCCGACCAGACCCACTTACATCTTGTTTGAGAACATAAAATGCTGCGCTTAAACTTTGCATTCGAAGCCATTAACCCAGTTTATTTTTGGACAAGCCACACCCGGTATCCGATCCGGGGTCTCGTTATGGCCATTCGGAACAAATACATATAATAAATAAATAAGGCTAAACAGACAAAAGAAAGCGGACATAAATACATCTCGCGGGATGCAAGAGTCTTCTTGCAAATCAATGACAACCCAGGTTCGACAGCCTCTCGTTCCCCAGAACGCTTTTCGAGTTACGCTTTGGCCCGGAATCGTAACAGAGCCGCCTAGAGGTTCAGGTCAATGACACAACACGAGCCCCAGCTTCGGCACCAGCTTTGGCTTCAGCTTTAGCTTCAGCTCCAGCTGGTCTTGAGTTCCCGGCTTAGTGACATTTCTGCCGTGATAGATGGGCGTTCTGGGCGATGCTGGCTAACGGTTGCGTCAATATTGACTTTGCCAAATGCCCCCGACCGGATCGGGTCTCCGTAGCCCCGGAGGGAACCAGACGCGTGGAGCTGGAAAGAGTGAGTCAAATATTTGCCGATCGTGAGGTTCTTGACAATCATATTGGGTACTTCACGTATATTCTTTGGCAGAGCCAGCTCTGGTTCTGTCTCTCTGGCTGTGGCTCTGTCTCTGGGCCGGGGTTGGGCTTTTACTTTTCGAAGAAATTATGCAAATGCTGTGCGGTGACAGCTCCTTTCAGCAATGATAGACTTTCGCGAGGGAGTTGACCGCATTCCTAGCTGATGTTTTATTGTATTTATTACGACATCGGAATACTGAGATTTATGTTCTATAACATAAGAGAGTTAAGTTTATTGCTTCCATAAAAAATTTATTAATTACCTTTATAGTTTAGAAAGCTTGTCTTAAGCTTTGTTTATAATTTTTTTTTATATTTCTTAAAGAATAATCTATGACTTAATTTATCTTTCAGCTATCTACGCTCCTGCTGGCCACTGTGGCCCTCAGTCAGGCTCAGTCCGCTCAGTCCGTCGAGTAAGTAGTTCCAATCCTTAGACCGATTAACCCTTTAAGTAACACCTTGCCTGCCTGTGACCAGTGACCAGTGACTGTGTCAATGCTAATGCTCATTCCAAGTAGAAGTTGATGCGCTCGTCTAGAATTTTGTGACTAAACCCGAAAGCCCCGACTTGTGACTAACCCTAAATCATTGCCCCCCAAAAAAACCTAATAACCCACCTGACCATGCATTAGCATAAGCCCCTAGAAGCTAGAGACACCTGCAACCAAAAAAAAGAAAAAGAAAAACAACCCACTTTCGTTTGCAGAATTCAGAGGCAGCGCCTGGTCAAGTTTCCCGAGGAGTTCGAGGCCAGTGCGGCGCCTCCCGCCTCGGAGAAAGCGGACGAGGCCAAGCGCATCCTCGAGCAGATAGCCAAGGTGAACGAGGCCTTTGGCTACGTGAAGAAGCAGCCGGAGCAGCCCAAGCTGCCGCCGATCCTCGACTCCAGTCAGTACCTGTTCCCCAAGCCGGCGCAGCAGCCCTTCCACGCCCATCAGCACCACTTCTCCGGGAGCAATGGTCAGACCCTGCTCGAGCCCTCAATTCGCGCCGTGAAGCTTACCAGGAATGTGGTCCCGGTGAACTACAATGTGCCGCCTAGATTGCGACAGGGGCAGGATAATACCCCAACCAAAGAGCTGGAAAAGCAGCAGGAGGAGAAGAAGGATCAGCTGTACTTCCGACCCAACCAAGTGGAGCTACCCAAGCCCAGTACTCCGCAGGAGGCCCAGCAGCTGCCCGCCCACTTTGTGATCCCCGTGCACCTCTACAAGCTAAACAAGGAGCAGTACCTCAAGGAGCATGCTCCGCAGGAGTACCGGGTCAAGGGCTACAAGATTGTGGGCGATGTGGACAGCTTCTATGGAAAGGCCAAGAGCGCAAAGGCAAAGCAAAGCAAGACCACGCCCAAGTATCATCTTTTCTTCCTTCCCCGCGAACTAGCGCTCAACGAGGATGGAACTCCCAAGAGGGGTAACTCTACCACAACCACGACTACCCGCGTTCCTGCTTCACCTTTGAGTCTCAAGGAATCCCGCCTGGACTCCCGCGAGAAACTGATGCACAAGCCCCAGAAGATTCAGCCCAGCTTGGCTCCCGAACTGATCAACTTGAACTCGGTGAATCGCAAGAAAGTTGGATCCACAGCGAAGCCAGTGCGTTTGAGTGGCAAGGAAGCCGAACAGCAGATCCACCAGGGATCAGGATCGGTATCAGGCAAGGCTACACCTGCTCCAGTTGCCCTCAGCTCAACCCTGCCACCTTCCGGTGGTCTCCTGCCCAACCACAATCGCTTGAATCCCTTCCGTATGCCCGGAATGAACATTGCTGAGATGCAGAACCAGACCTCCACGGCCATCAAGAATGCCTTCCAGAATATATTCAAGCTTCCCTTTCGGCCACCGATGGCAGCTTCGCCAGGATCGGGTCCCGTCATTGTGGGCAGTATTCCCCAGAAGCATCAGGCCCTCGATTCTATGGACTACAAGTGGGACGATGACAACGAGGGCGGCGGCGATGGCATGTCGGATGATCTGGACACCGTGGAGAACACAGCAGCGGAGCATCAGGACAGCAGTGCTTCCTCGGAGAAGCTCCTGTTTCCTCATAGGACGCATAATCTGGTTAATGCCGTTGGTCAGGTGGCCACCGCCCAGCAGAGCACCCAGAAGCAGGCGCTGCGCGAAGGAGGGATCATCATCCAGCGGCTAAAGGTGCGAAAGGGCGGCATTGCGATTGCGGGACCAGGAGGTGTGGCTACCGCTGGCAGTGGCGGCACAGCGATCGTGGGTCCTGGCGGTTATGCCCTCACCCATCCCCGCAGCCTCACCATTGCAGGACCAGGGGCCAAGGTGATCTCGATACCGGCCAATGTGGACCTCAAGGACGCACTGGCACGCACCGATCTGGAGGCGAGGAGTTTTCCGCTGGAGGGAAAGGTGGTGGCCACCGGGCCGACGGTTTACTATGCTCCGCCCACGACGACCATGGAGGAGGAGGAGCAGGAATAGGGGGGGTTTTGAGTCTGAGGCTTGACCAGATTAGTTAGGAACCGTAGTTGGTATTGTCTAGTGTTCTAATAAATGTTTGTATTTCCCAAATCGCCGTGCTTTGTGCTTTCATCTGTAGATGTATATAGTAGCTGTAACCCGGTGACTAATCCTCATGGAACTCCAGTTCCCTAGCATGCCAAATTAACCCAATAATTACATTTTTCCCCCCACAAACTAACCCTCTTTTTGCTGTAAATATTATCAGACTAACCGGCGGCTCTCTCTCCACCATCTTCCTCCCTATGCTTTCCCTTAAACACTATCCTAACACAAGTGCCTACTGGCGCACCACCAACCTCGAGGCCTGGCCACCGGAGGCCCATGGAAAGCTGCTCCAGGGATCCCAGCTCACGCCCTACGGCGCCTTCCAGCCCGTGCTGCTGAACGCGCCCATATACGCCTCCCCCCTGGCCTATGTGCTGCAACCCACCACGATCGCAGCAGCGCCCACAGCCGATGCCACAACCGCCAGTCCCACCTCCACCAAGGAAAGCTTAGCAGATGACAGCTCCAGCGAGTTGGAGAAACCGGAAAAGTTGCAAGAATTGCCCGCAGCAGAGAAGACACGAACCAGCGGCGATCTTAAAAGCGATTCGGGTCTCCGCTCGGCGATCAGCAAGATAAATCCCGACTATGTGATCGAGGAGATCGTCTCCGTGCCCGGCAAGCTAGTGATCTCCACCTCCTCCAATGGAGCAGCTCTCCGGTCTGGTAATCTCCGCTCTGGCAATCTTCGCTCTGCCAAACTGCAAAAGAAAATTGCTCCCCTGAAGTTGAGAAAGCAAGCGGTGAATGGACCAACTCCTCCGAAAGTGGAGGCCACGGGAAGGACTAGTACCAATGCTGCCAACTTCCCGCAGATACCCTTTGGCACCTACTTCCTGCCATATCAGGCTGGAAAGGTTCAGGGACGCAAGCAGGCGGCCCTCATCCTGGAGCCGCACTCCAAGGCGGTGGTGGGAAACGGTGGCACCGCCATCTCCACACCCATCTCGAAGGCGTATCTGAAGAAGGGCGTGCCCACGAATGTGTACTTCAACCCGGAGTCTGTGGCCATTGCGGGTGTGGGCGGCAAGGCGCACGCCACGGCGGATCTGGAACTGGATCTGTTCACGTAGAGGAGCAGGATATGCCGGAAGGCCAAATAAGTTAACATGAAAATCATTTTCTTGAACTGATTTCTTAGTTGGATTGTGAGGTATTAGGGTTTGTCTTTTTCTTTAAAATTTTTTAATTATTAAAACCTTAAATATTCATCTGGCATTTTCCAGAAACTCCTTTAAAGAATTAAACTATTAAATTTGTTTTTACAATTGATTACATTAATTATTCACTGATCTAAAATCAAACCACGTTAAATTTATTTTACAAACATATTTTTATGAATATTAAGCTCAAGTTTATAAATCCCTTAAATCCGAATTAAAAACAATCCACCGCAGAAATCAGGTCCTGAAAGTCCATCCAAGTGAAGCTCATCCGAATGGGTAGTTCTTTTCTCCCAACTTTTCCCATGTTCCTATGTTAAGAACAGAGGCCCTTAAGAACGTGTCATTTCGTAGATTGTAAATAAAGTTAAACGTAAACTGTACAGCTTCTGCCTTTGGGTCACCGAGTAGTCGCTAATCCCTTGTAGATATACCGATGCTTTCGCCACATCCTCCTCCCAGCTTTCTCCAGGCAATCCCCGACCTTCCAATGCACTCTCTCTATATAAATACATCATTATAAACCCCAACAAGCAGACACAGATCGAGGGCGGCTCCGCTAGTCTTCGAGGAGCATCCCTACTACGGCGGCCTGAGGGGTCAGCTCCTGCAGCTGCGTCCGCAACGGGACGGCAGTGTGGGCAGCTTCATCCTGCAGCGCCAGCAGCCGCAGGTTAGGGCTGTTCCCAGGGACGCCGACGACACCATCACCATCTCGGCGGCCAGCATCTCGGCCATTGCCGATGGAAGTGCAGGAACTAGCAGCACCAGCTCCAGCTCAATCTCGGCCAGCGCCAGTGACTTCAACCGAATTCAGCTGGCCGCCGCTCGCCTGGTTGCCATTCAGGAGTTGGCCAAGAGGAAGGGCTCTTTCAGCGAGGAGGACAACAAGGTCTATGCCAGCAGCCTGCTGGAACTCGGTCAGGCCGCTCAGAGCTTGGCTCTGCTTCAGCAGACCGGCCAGATCAAGGACTTCAGTGTCCTGCTGCAGCCGGACCTCTTCGCCATTCCCCAGAAGCAGCCCTCAAACTTCGGCTTGGAGGCCAGCGGCGGCAATAATCCGGCGGACCAGAAGATCGACGAGCAGAAACTGGACGAGGTCACCGAGCAGCAGTTCTCGCCGGACGAGCAGTTCCTGCCGCCTAACAATGAGGATCCCTACGAGGATGTCAACGACAGCGTCTCCGTGATGGCACCCAAAAAGGATGCCGCCGTGGCCGAGGCCAAGCCAGTGGGTGAGTTTCGAGGGATACTTAGAAACATATATATCGAAACTTAATGAATAAATCTTCTTTAGGTCTCTCGATTGCCGGTGAGGGTGGCGTGGCCTCCTCCAAGCCAAATGCCGTGGCTCTTTCCGGCAGGAATGGCTTGGCCGTTGCCTCGCCCAAGGCCACCGCCATCGCTGGCGTTTCGCCGGAGGAGGCGGCTGCCTTCAGCATCTCTCTGCCCACACGTAACCAGCTGGTGATCAAGACTCCCAACTCTGCAGCGGAGAAGGCCAGCGATGACTATGATTATAACGATATTCCATTGAACCTGGCCCGCTTTCCCTTGACCCGCGAAACTCCGCAGCAGCTCGTCCCTGTTCGTATTTCTGGAGGAGATGCCCTTGTGGACCGATGGCGCACTGCCATTGCCGAGGATTATGCCGCGCGTCAGGCTCAGGCCAAGGTGGCCATGGCCATGGTTTCGCCAACCCCCTACATAAGGATGGGCCCCAAGCGTCGCCTGCACTCGGAATAAGGATAGGACCAGGATAATGCCCCCTTGAATGCATTGAGATTTATAGTATACGTTGTACAACATTTTGTGTGCCAGCTACCGAATTGCCAATAAAAAGTATATATTTAAATGCTAACTCTATATTTATGTATTTTGAAATAATGTTTTTATGTCTATAAATAAACAATCTCTACAAGTAACAAGTTCCCTTAACCATCGAAGCCAATTAAAATCTTTAAGTGACACTAAACAACATTGTCCACCATCCCGTGAGAGGCCAATGAACTGAAAGTATCCATCGCTTGTCATCAGAGACGATCAGAAATAGCCAACATATATGGCCAAGATCATGTTGAGACTGTCACAGAGGGACAGCACGAGGAGGCGATGCATCTAATTGCTGCGGGAAGTGATTATAGTTTATAACGAAAATACATTTATTTATGCGATTGCCGACTGAATGCAAGCATGTGCAAATCTTGATTAATCTTTTCCGCCAGGCCAGGCGGCATGGAAATAAATTATCTAAGCGGGGAGCGGACGTTGGTTAGGGGATCTGTGTGCCTGTGCCTGAGCCTGTGTCTGAGCCTGTGCCCGGCCAGAACGCATTCAATTTGCACCTGAACCAGTTGGCCGCGTCAATGCGGCTTCAATGCAATCTCCCAAGCTACGCTTGACTTCTATTACGCGGCAGGTTTAACAAACTCGAGTGGCTTTAAAGCCTCAGAACTTGGCCGAGACCGAGACTGAGACCGAGACCGCATCTTCGTTGACCATCTGCCATCTGCAACAGCGAACCTGAAACCAGTACCTGCACCAGCACCAGCACCAGCACCAGTACTAGTACTTGTACCACAGTTTATCTGCAGCCAGCTCCTCCTTTTGGCCATCGGCCATTCCCTGCCTCCTCGGCTCGGATGGCTGCTGTCTTCCCGCGGGAAGCTGGGCATTTCCAGTTCTATCAGTTCTTCGTTCA